>JALPQD010000040.1:6202500-6627500 GCA_023101885.1 Typhlomys cinereus | reverse complement strand
AAGGATAGGAAAGTATGACCTGTTCAAGGGGAGAAATAAATCAACAGAAACGATCTTTGAAAAACAGCAGATGGCAGATACACCAGACCAAGGCTTTGCACCTGTCTTCAGGGCGTCCAAAGCACTAAAGAAAGATTATGAACGGGCTGGAGAGGTGGCTCAGGGGTTAAGCCTCCGCCTTGCAGGCGGAAGGTCCCGAGTTCGGATCCCAGATCCCACGTATAGACGCCAGGCGGAAGCGGGCGCGGCCTGCGCTTCTGGTCCTGGTAGGGCGGAGCCTGTGAATCCCGGGGCAGAAGGAGGTGGAGGCGTCCATGGTGGTTCGCGGGTTCGTCCGTGGTTCTACATATACACAGACACACACACAACACACACAGACACACACGCGCACACACATACACACGCACATGCGCACAGTTGAATAATAAATAAAAAAAATTTTTAAAAAGAAAGATATGAACAAAGCCAGGCAAAAATACATAAAGAAAATGGAAATAGCAACAAGTACCTAAACACTTCCTTCCCTGCTATAGGTTCAGGTAATACCATGGAAAAAAATGTAAGAGCAAGAGGTGGGGAGGAGTGTCTTCTGGACATAACAGGGCTGTTGGACTCACGGCAGCTATGCTGATCTTCATAAGACCTGCACAAGACTGGGCCTGCTCATCAACATTTTTTTATGGAAGCGGGAAAATCTAATGAGGCACCACTGTTCCCTGAGAGACTACTGAGGGTTAATGCTGACTGTGGAAAGGGGAGTCACCTTCTTCAGTGGTGTACTCACTGATGTATTGTCCATACTCTGCCAGTGCCCAGGACACGCTAATGCAGACAGCCCTATGACACTCAACAAGCCACACACACACACACACACGCACGCACGCATGCATGCACGCACGCACGCACGCACGCACAAAGACATGAGAGTAGGAGGAAGACTGGCTAGGAAGTAAGAAGGTTTTCAGTGGGAGAAGGAGGTATGGTATCTAGTATCAGGGGATGAAAATGACTTAAATTTATTGTATGCAAAAAATAAAAATAATAAAGTGTATTTTGAGAGATAAAATATCAAAAAGATAAGAGCTAAAAAAATGAGAGAAAATTTTGGAGCAGAAAATACCATAACCAAATGAAAAGGTCCACTAGAAAGATTAAAAGGAAGATCTAAGCAGACAGAAAACAGAATCAGTAAAATTGAAGATGGGATAATGAAAATTATTGAGTGTGAGAGAAGAAAGTACCAAGTTTAGGAAAAGTGAATATCCAGCTTAAGGGATCTGTGGAACCTTCTTATGCATTGGAGGAATCTCAGAGACTAGTGAAAGACAGGAAAAGAGGGAATATTTGAAGAAAGAAATAATACCCTCAAACTTCTAAAATTTGATGTACACATAAATATAGACATCCTCCTAAAATAAAAACAAAACTTCAAGTAAGATCAACACAAAGGGGTCAATTCTAAGATATATAATAAACTACCAAAAGGCAATAAGGCAGCAAGAAGAGACTTAATCATGTACAGGAGGCCACCAATAAAGAAATTATCAGAAGTCAATGTGCTTATGTATTCAGATTTTACATGTATATGCAGAAGATTGAAACTGGACCCCTTACATGTCAACCATGCACAAAAATCAACTCCAAATGGATCAAGGATCTTAATATTAGACTAGAGACTATAAAACCCTAGAAGAAAGAGTAGGGAATTCCCTTGAATCTGTTGGCCTAGGCCATTCTTTTCCAAACAAGATCTCAATTTCTCAGGAAATAGAATCAACACTCAACAAGGAGGATCTCATGAAATTAAAGAGCTTCTGTTCAGCAAAAGATATTATTAACTGAGCAAAAAAAAATAACCCACAGAACGGGAAAATTTTTTTTCACTAACTACACATCTAATAGAGGACTAATATCCAGAGTGTACGAAGAGCTCAAAAAATTAAACACCAAGGAGTTAAACAGTTCAATTAGAAAATGACACTTAGAACTTAAAGGAAACTTTTCTCAGGATGAAATTAAAGTGTCCAACAAATACCTTTAAAAAAATCTACATCCTTAGCTATTAAGGGAATGCAAATCAAAACACCTTGAGATATCATCTCACTTCAGTCATAATTGCTAAAATCCAAAACACATACAACAACAAATGCTGGAGAAGATGCAGGGAAAAGGGAATCCTCATACATTGCTGGTGGGGAATGCAGACTTATACAACCTCTCTGGGGATCAGTATGATGGTTTCTAAAAAAGTTAAAAATTGAAATGACGTATGACCTAGCTATACCACTACTGGCAATATTTCCAAAGAATACTTCATCTTACTATAAAGATACATGTATATTCATGTAATTCAGCACTATTAAAAATAGCAAAATCATGGAATCAACCTAAATGCCCAACAGTTGACGAATTGGTAATGAAAATGTGGTACCTATCACAATGGAAAGACAGATGTCTCATTCTCTCCCTTAGAAGCTGAGCCTAGTGATAAACCTTCATAATAACATACTCAAGGGGAATCTATAATATCCATTACAACTGCAAAGGAACAGAACTTGTGGGAGTAGGGGAAAGAAGACCCCAAAGGAACACAGTCAAGTAAATAAGGCCACTGTTAAGAAAAGCCCATAAGTGACCCCACCCCGCTCCGCCGGTCGGGACGCGTATGCGAGATCCAGCCGGGCCTCACCGCGCGCTCTAGGACCCCAGGTCAGCCCACAGGGACCCGGCTCCGACTCCCGCCATCCAGCCGGAGCCGCGCGGGGGCCGAGGGACGAGGAGGACCTCCCCCTGCGCCCGGGCCCCGCCCCAGCTGCCCTCGGGTTAAATAGCTCCACGCCAACGCGCCCATCGTCCCTTTTCACCCCACCCCGCTCCGCCTGTCGGTCCACCCGGGCCTCACCCCACGCCCTAGGTAAGTCCCCTTTCGGGCCCCGCCCACCAATACCCCAGGCCAAATAATTCAGTTTAGTGAAATTGAGAGATCTTAAGAGTTAAAATGACAATGCCAAAGTGCAAATCCATGAGAAGCAACACTCAAGTAAACAAATTTCCCACTGAAGGAATTAATCCCATAATGTTAGACTCCAACAAGAACAAACCCGCGGAATAAAAAGGCCAAGAAAGCCTGACCCAGGATAACGACTTTCAAAATATGATCATTACCATGTTCAATACTATGAAAGAGGAAATCCGGGAGGAATTACATAATCGAATCAATCACTTTGAAGAGGAACACAACAGACATCTGGAGGAGTTGAGAAAAACAGTGCAAGAAACAAAAAGTGGCATAGAGCAGTTAAAACAAACTCAAGCAGAGTTTAAAACTGAGCTAAAAGACAAGTTATCTTCAACCCAGAACGCCACAGAGAGTCTTATCAACAGAACTAATGAAGCAGAAAACAGAATTTCAGACCTTGAAGATAAAGTGGGAGTACTAACCAGCTCAATGGAAGAGGTTGTTAAAGCCAAAAAGATACTTGAGAGAAATATCCAAGAGATATGGGACACCCTGAAGAAGCCTAACATGCGTATTCATGGAATACCGGAGCAAGAATCTCAAAATACCACCCCTGAGGAAATTTTTCAAACGATCATCAAGGAAAACTTTCCTCGTCTAAAAAAAGAGAGGCCCATTCATATACAAGAGGCATTCCGCACCCCAAACAGATACGACCAAAATAGAAGCACACCGCGGCAAATAATAGTTAAAACACTCCACATTCAAGATAAAGAACTGGTGCTGAGAGCTTCAAGGGAGAAAAAAACAAGTCACTTTTAAAGGCAAACCTATTAAAATAACAAATGACTTCTCAGTCGAAACAGTAAAAGCAAGAAGAGCTTGGAGAGACATACTTCAAGTATTGAATGAGCAAAAATGTCAACCCAGGCTGATTTACCCTGCAAAACTATCAGTCATGATCGAGGGAGAAAGAAAAATTTTCCAGCACAAAGACAACTTTAAGGGATACATGGCCACCAAACCAGGCCTTCAAAAACTGCTAGAAATGATACTCAAGCGTGAAGAAAAAAACAGGCATATCCAGGAGAACAGAAGGCAAATATAACACCATTAAAAGCGAAGCAATATTCTTATAAAAGCTACTAAACATAATAAATGTCTGGAATTAACAATAGTTTCTCCATTATAACACTAAATGTTAATGGACTTAATTCACCGATCAAGAGACACAGATTACAAACTTGGATTAAAAATCACAATCCATCAATCTGTTGCCTGCAGGAAACCCATCTCACCACAAAAGATAGGCATGCTCTAAAAATAAAAGGCTGGTCAACAATTCTACAAGCAAATGGAAGCAGAAAACAGGCAGGGGTAGCCATTATGCTATCAGACAAAGTGGATTTCAAACCAAAAAAAAATTATAAGAGACACGGATGGATACTACATTATAGTCACAGGTACAATTCACCAGGAAGATTTCACAATACTGAACATATATGCATCCAATATGGGCCCCTCCACATTCATTAAGAAAACCCTACAGCGTCTAAAGCAAGAAATCAACCCCCAAACGATAATTCTTGGGGACTTCAACACCGCCCTCTCTACATGGGATAGATCAACAGGTCAAAAGCTTAACAGAGACACTTTGGAACTTAATCAAACCCTGAAAGAAATGGACCTCACAGATCTCTATCGAACTTTTCACCCATGCACCAAAGAATACACATTTTTCTCAGCAGCACACGGAACTTTCTCCAAAATAGATCACTTATTGGGTCACAAAATGAATCTACACATATACAAGAAAGTTGAAATTCTAACCTATGCCCTATCAGACCACCACGGCCTAAAGCTGGACATCCACAACACATCAAACAAGAGAAAATACACTAACTCCTGGAAACTTAACACTATGATGCTGAATGAGAACTGGATTCAGGAAGAAATTAAAAAGGAAATTCAAGATTTCCTGAAAGTGAATGATAACGAAAATACAACTTACCAAAATCTCTGGGACACAATGAAAGCTGTTCTAAGAGGTGAGTTCATAGCTCTTAATGCCCACGTCAAAAAAATGGAAACATCAGAAATAAACAACTTAACAATGCAGCTTAAAGCTTTAGAGAAACTAGAGCAATCTGATCCCAAAAGCAGTAGAAGAGAAGAGATTAGCAAAATAAGGGGAGAAATATCTGAAATCGAGACTAAGAAAACGATAGAAAAAATCAACCAATCAAAAGCTGGTTCTTTGAAAAAATCAACAAGATTGATACACCCCTAGCTAAACTAACCAAAAGCAAGAGAGAGAAAACCCAAATTAACAAAATTAGAAATGAACATGGAGTTATCACTACTGATACCCAAGAAATCCAGAGAATTATAACATCATATTTCAAAACCTTATACTCTGTGAAGTTTGACAACACAAAAGAGATGGATGAATTTCTAAGTAAACACAACTTACCTAAATTGAATCAGGAAGTTGTGAATTATTTAAATAGTCCTATAACATATAAGGAAATTGAGGAAGTAATCTCGAATCTTCCCACCAAAAAATGTCCTGGACCAGATGGATTCAGCACAGAGTTCTACCAGACATTTAAGGAGTTAATAACACCAATACTCCTTAAACTGTTCCATCAAATAGCAAAGGAAGGAACACTACCAAATTCCTTCTATGAAGCTAATATCGTTTTAATCCCAAAACCTAATAAAGATTCACTTAAAAAAGAAAACTATAGGCCGATCTCCCTGATGAACACAGACGCAAAGATTCTCAACAAAGTCTTAGCAAATCGGATTCAAAAACATATTAAAAAGATCATTCATGGGGACCAAGTAGGCTTCATCCCCGGCACACAAGGTTGGTTCAACATACGCAAATCAATAAATGTAATTCATCATGTAAACCAGTCCAAAGTCCAAGACCACACGATACTCTCGATAGATGCAGAAAAAGCTTTTGACAAGATCCAACAGCCTTTTATGATCAAAACGCTAGAGACAGTAGGAATGGAAGGAACCTTTATCAATATAATAAAAGCTGTATACAACAAGCCCACAGCAAGGATTATGCTCAATGGGGAACAATTGGAAGGCATTCCCACTTCGATCAGGAACTAGACAAGGCTGTCCACTCTCACCACTTCTATTCAATATTGTACTTGAAGTCTTAGCTGAAGCCATAAGACAAGAAAGGGACATAAGAGGGATTCAAATCGGCAAGGAAGAAATCAAGCTATCCCTATTTGCAGATGACATGATCTTATACCTGAGGGATCCCAAAAACTCCACCAGGAAGCTCCTGGAACTAATTGAGAAGTTCAGCAGGGTGGCAGGATACAAAATAAATGTGCAAAAATCAGAGGCCTTCCTATATGCCCAGAATGAAAGAAGTGAAAAAGCCTTGAGAGAAACCATGCCATTTACTATAACCCCTAAAAA
The DNA here is from genome assembly GCA_023101885.1 of Typhlomys cinereus. Classification (NCBI taxonomy): domain Eukaryota; kingdom Metazoa; phylum Chordata; class Mammalia; order Rodentia; family Platacanthomyidae; genus Typhlomys; species Typhlomys cinereus. The sequence goes on along the minus strand of JALPQD010000040.1, from coordinate 6,621,088 downwards.
AATGAAATACCTTGGTATAAACCTAACTAAGGAGGTAAAAGACCTTTACAATGAAAACTTTAAAACCCTAAAGAAAGAAATTGCAGAAGACACCAGAAGGTGGAAAGACCTCCCTTGTTCCTGGATTGGCAGAATCAACATCGTAAAAATGACCATCCTACCAAAGGCAATATACAGATTCAATGCTATACCAATCAAAATCCCAAAGCAATTCTTCAAAGAAGTTGACCAAACAATCTCAAAGTTCATATGGAGGCACAAAAGACCCAGGATAGCAAAAACAATCCTGAGTAACAAAAACACAGCTGGAGGTATTACCATACCAAACCTAAGTCTATACTACAAATCCATAGTTATAAAGACAGCCTGGTACTGGCTCCAAAATAGACACACAGATCAATGGATAAGGATTGAAGACCCAGATATAAGCCCACAAAGTTACAGCCATTTGGTCTTTGACAAAGGGGCCCAAAGAATCCAATGGAAAAAGAACAGCATCTTCAACAAATGGTGCTGGCAAAACTGGATCTCCACATGCAGAAGATTAAAGCTGGACCCGTACTTGTCACCATGTACAAGACTTAATTCCAAATGGATCAAGGACCTTGATATCAGGCCAGAGACTTTAAAAACCATAGTTGAAAGGATAGGGAACTCCCTCGAGCTGATTGGGCTAGGCCAACACTTCCTAAACAGACATCCAATGGCACAATCACTGCTACCAACTCTCAACAGTTGGGATCTTGTGAAATTAAAGAGCTTCTGTTCAGATAAAGAGATTGTCACACGAGCTCAAAGGCAACCCACAGAATGGGAGAAAATCTTCACTAACCACATATCTGACAGAGCTCTACTGTCCAGAGTGCACAAAGAACTTAGAAAATTAAACTCCAAGGAAAACACTGGCCCAATTAAAAAATGGGCCCTGGAACTTCAAAGAAACTTTACCAGAGATGAAATTAAAATGTCTAACAATTATCTTAAAAAATGCTCCACTTCCTTCGCCATCAGGGAAATGCAAATCAAAACTTCCCTGAGATATCATCTCACCCCGGTCAGGATGGCAAAAATCCACAATACAAACAACGACAAATGCTGGAGAGGATGTGGAGAGAGGGGAACTCTCCTACATTGTTGGTGGGAATGCAGGCTCATACAGCCACTCTGGCGAGCCATCTGGAGATTCTTAAAGAAATTAAAGATTGAAATGCCGTATGACCCTGCTATCCCACTTTTGGGAATAACCCCCCATGCAGCAGAGGTTCGCCTCGATAGCACAAGCTCGACCATGTTCATAGCAGCACTGTTTACAATAGCAAAGTCATGGAATCAACCTAAATGTCCAACAGTTGACGAGTGGATAAGGAAACTGTGGTACATCTATACAATGGAGTACTACTCAGCCATCAAAAATGATGAATTACTGGAATTTGCTGGGAAATGGATGTCATTAGAAAGAATTATATTAAGTGAAGTATCCCAAACCCAGAAAATTAAGCGCCATATGTACTCCCTAATAGGTGGCTCCTAGTACCAAACTCACCCAGCCCACATTGAGGCACTCAAAAGTAAACCTATGTAACACAGTAATTGCAAGGATTATGAACAAGAGAGATGGGTTAGGAGGGCCACACCAGAAACAAGGAGAGAGGAGACCATGTTACAGCAGAGAAAATAGGCCTCCATCAAGGTCTGCAAGTAAGTAATGAGAAACCTGGTTAAGTTCACAGACGTTCTTTCCTGATCTCACCAGAAGGGGAGGGCATATAGTCTAGCAGATAAAAAGTAATCATTTTGCAAATGGGTGATGGACCCCTCCCTCAGTGAGGTTTCCTACTCTTATTACATCTACCCTTGAATGTGCTATTACAACAAGACTCCAGTTTAACAGCTTTTTGTCTCTGGCCAGGGGGTGACATACAGTGCCCAGCAGAATGGAGTGAAGGGAATTGCAGGAGCAGCAAAACTGCAAAAGAAAATCAACAAACCACAATCCAGAACTTCAGAGACTCTATATCAATCACATAGAACTAGGCCAGCCTAATCTCTCCCCATCCTGGAGCTCAGGGACATTTGCGGAAGAGGGGGCGGTAAGATTGTAAGAGCAAAAGGATGGGAGGAGCAACGGTTTGCAAGATTCTCAACAATAGTTGGGGCCAAAGCAATCATAATGGGACTTTGCATGCCCTGCGCAATGTCCAGTGCCCTCATAAAGTCTAGCATCTGTTAAGGGCACCGAGACCCCTGGAGGCAAGGGATTGACAGCCATAGTAGTGATCTTATGCTTAAGGGGAACAAGAGAAAGGGCTTATGGAAATGCCACTGGGTCCTTATATGTCATCGGAGAGGAGGACCCAGTGGAGAGTTAGGCGTACACAATAAAGGACTCTCTGGGAATTGGGGGGGAGGCACTGGGGGAAGGGGAGGGGGAGGAGGGGGGGAGGGAGGGAACTGGTAAAAAATTTTAAAATGTATAATTAAATTTTTAATAATAAAAAAAAAAGAAAAGAAAAGCCCATAAGTATTGAGACACTGAACTTGTCCACTGTCAGTCCACTGTTGTTTAGACTGGTTTAGAGTGCCGTGCAAGTGTTCTCTTGTCATGGAAGTAGGGAGGAGGGGCTAACACCACTCTCTACTGTGTCCTATTCTTGTTCTTCCATCTCCTTTAAGACTTTTTATATGAAGGACTTTTCTGACAGTTTTTTTTTATATCTTTGGATAGGAGAGGATCTCAATTCCCCGGCAGGATGCAGCCTAGTGCAGGAGAAAAACAGTGAAGTAGACAATAGCCAACCAGAATCCAGAGTACCGGTGACCAGCCAAATCTCTCCCTATCCGAAGGCTCAGTCAACCTCATGGAAGAGGGGCCAGTAAGATTGTAAGGGCCTAAAGATGGGAAGGTCCACTGCTGGACAAGATATTCTACTCAGGGCAGGGCTGCTGCATCCAGGAACTCACTGCAATGAGACTTGTCCTTATCAGACCTGCACAACGGCTGGCAAATCAACATGCCCCTATAGACTAGTGAGGATCTCAGGAGAAATAATTTCAAGCCTTAGGGAATAGGGCTAGACAGGTAAGGGGAAGTACCCTTATCAGTTGGTGTGCCCAAGGAAGAGCCACTTGGCCTACCACATAGGTCTGAACACCCACCAGAGGGGATGATCCAGAGGGAACCCCAGAATCATAGAAGTACGTGGGCAGGAGGGTGAGAGGGAGTGGGATGGAGTGATGTGTACACACACACACACACACACACACACACACACACACACACACACATGCCCTTTTTATGACACAGGGATTCACTCCTTATCCCAGGCTTGCCTGAATTCATTATGTATCCCAGATTGACCTAAACTCTTGGCAATCCTACCTTAGTTTCCCAAGTGGTAAGATTGCAGACATAAGTCACCAAGCCTGGTTAGTTATAAATATTTATGCAGATAACAATCTGTTATAAACCATATGAAGAAAACCCCAACAGAATTAGAGGGAGAAATAGATAGTTCTACAGTAATAGATACTTCAATACTCCATCACACAGAAGGTAAGTAGGGAAATATTGGACTTAGTACAATAAACCAGCTGCATCTGAGTATGTAGAGCACTCTTAGTATGCACATTTTCCTCATGTACATTTTGGATCTTTTCCAGGAGAGGCTATGTATTAGGCTTCAACTCTAGTCTTAATAATTAAAAGACAGATATCACCTGTTACAGTTTGCCTGCATGGTTGCTGATAAACACCATCAATTGGCCTAAGGAAACAAGGTGTTTATTTTCTTTTATGATTGTCCGTTTAGAGTTCTCAGTCCAGCTTGATAGGAAAGCTCACACCAGCACCAGGACTGAGGGAACTGGCCACACCATCTCTACATAATGGCTGAGAGAGGGACAATCCTTACTTGCCAGACCAACATGTCTGGCCAAGTGTATAGAAGGATCACCTCTCCGTATTTTATTCCAGAGCCTAGTCCCACCCAACCATGGGCTGGGCCTTCCCCATCAGCTAGACAATCTCCTGCAGGTTTGCTCTGGGCTTAATTCAACTACTAATTCTTTACAGAGATCAAAACCTCAACTGTCAGGTTGATACCTGTGCCTAACTATGACATCACTAAGGTATTTTGACCACATTAGATAAAATTAGAAGTCAACAACAAAAGTAAAACTAGAAAATCTACACATTTGTGGAAATGAAATAATACACTCTTAAATAACCAGTAGATCAGAGAAAAAAATCACAAGAGAAATTAGAAAATGCTTACAGATGAATGAAAGTGAAAACCTAACACACGATAAAGTTTATAGGAAATTTATAGCTAAATTAAATCAAATAAAATTAATAAGAAAGACACTTCTGGGTAAGATGACAGATCCGAAAGAGGACATCCAAAATCTGGCTCTATAAGTTTGAACTACATTGTGAATTGCAACTCCTTTATTAGTACAATTTGCTACATGAAATATTACAAGGAGGGAAACAACTGAAATACTAATTAATATGACATTTTAAAATCTAATATATTTTATTACATTCTGCTTCTTTTGTTTGTTTTTGTTAATTTTATCATTTGTTAGTATTTTTATTTTCTATTTATAAATCTTTATTCTTGTATACATATGTTGCAATGATCTTGCTTTAGTTTGAATATTGTTCAGTAAGGTTTTAGGATTTTTCTGCATGTCTCTATACACAACCTGCTATTAGGTACTCTCTACTATTTTTCTCATGCAAAACTTACATATTTTCCTTCTTATTCATGTCTTTTCTTTTCTTCCTCTCTTCCTTATCTCTTCTTTACTATCCTTTTTAATTAGAACCTTCCATAGCTTTAAAAAGTATCTAAATATATGGACCCTAACAGTATTTCAACTTTATCCTCTCAGCTACTTTTAACAACTTGATTTTTTTTCTGTTGATTTAATATTAATCTCTATCCTCACTTTGCTTCTGTCCCACTCTCAATATTAGTAATTGAGTATTAAGTATATATTTGATTCTTGTTCATTTATCATCTACTACTTAAGTTAAAGGGAACCATGGTTGTTAATCGACTAGTATAACATTTCCATATTGAATAGCTCTAGCAGCTGTGGTAGCTTTGACAGTATATATTCTACTCTAGTAGTAATATATGGGATGTACACTAAACTTATGAACTGAGTTCTAACTTGAGAACCATAACTTCAACTCTGCCTAATCCCCACTTGAAAATTTCAGCTACTTTAATTGAAAGAATATAGCTGATAAAATTTAAGTTAAAAAACTTTAAATGTACACAACCTAATGCAGTAAAATATAAGAAAGATTCAAAACCAAGACAACATAACTTGCCCAAATTATTAATTCTACAATAATAACAGCCAGTGAGCATGAATTAGAGGAAATCATAAAGAACTCAAAAGAGCGATCACAAGTTTATTCAAAGAAAAGAAATTGCTGAATGAACTGCAAGAGAATACAAACAATTGACTGAAAGAAGGAGGGTAATACAACACATGAAAGAAAAATTCAATTAAGAGGTAAAAATGCTGAGAAAAAAAGTAAAATGAAGCACTGGAAATGAAAACCACACTCTTTCAAAATTAAGCAATGTAAACAAAATGATGCAAAATATTGGAACAATTAGTAATTTTATCAGATATGAGTAATACAATTTAGGTGTTAAGAGGTTGTATCTGTTTACTGAAATATATACTGCTATTTGTTGTTAGATTAAGAAACTATTTGGAAAAAGAAAGACTGAAGCAGCTGAGAGAACAACTACGAAAAAACATCACACTATTAAATAGAGAATCTTTAAAATAAAAAAAATGAAATGAAAACCACAGTATGTCCAATAAAAAGCTCAGTGAAAAGTCTTCCCAAAAGCCTGATCAAGGAGAAAACAGGACATAAGAGCTTGAAGACAAAATGGAGGAATTAGAACATTCCAACAAAGACAAGGATAAATTAATAACTTTCAAAATATACAGAATATCATAAAAAGAAAAAAATCTAAGATGCAAAGAAGAGGAGGAGGAGAAGACAGAAGGACTTCTTTTTAAAGATGTAGAAAATATTTTCAGTAGATTGCTAGCAAAAAAATTCCCCAAGTCAGAGAAAGAGATGTCAGTCCAGACACAGAAGGCATTTAAAGCATCCATGGTGTTTATGAAGGACGGTGATGATCACACAGCGCTGTGTGTCCAACGTTACTGAAAGGTATGCTAAAAACTGACCAAAAGCTTACAGCATGTTCCTTTTAATACAATGAAGAATTAGAAACACAAGGGTGCATTAGATAAAACTAAGAAAGTGAAAAACCTAAATAGGGGATAAGCTTGAAATTCAGGGTGCTGTTGTGTGGTTAGAGGGAGGTGGGTCAAGGACAAAGGAAGATACAAATTACTGGTAATATTCAAGGTCTTGTGTTGGTGGTGTGTAGACAGGTGTTTCTGGTAGGGTCAAAAAAAAAGTAATAGTGATGGATTTCTGTAGGCCTAGGGGAGTATGTTCCATGACCCTAGTCACTGTCCACCCACTCTGTTACCTGACACAGGGTATTCTGTGTTCCTGTTCACAGGAATTCTGATCTGCAGAGAACAGGAAGAATGTGGGCTTTCACAGGCACTCCAAGTGCTCTGATACTGGTGGAAAGCAGGGAGGTGGTAAATGATGTCTACTGAAGTAGAATCTGCAGCAAACTGGGGGTGTGCAGCAGAGACACATTGGAAAGGCATAGTAGCAATGGCAGTCATGCCCACTGTTGCAGTTTGCCTGCATGGTTGCTGATATATCACCATCTCTACACAAAGGCTGAGAGAAGGACGATCCTTACCTGCCAGGCCAGCATGTCTGGCCAAATGTGCACAAGGATTCTCCTCCGTATTATATTCCAGGGCCTAATCCCACCCACCAAGGGTCAGGCCTTCCCCATCAGCTAGACAATCTCCTGCAGTTTGCTCCGGACTTAACTGAACAATTAATTCTATACAAATGTGTCCAGAGCTCAAACCCTCAACTGTCAAGTTGATACCTGTGCCTAACTATGACACCCACTCTTTGCACCCCAAGAGAGTAGTCTAGGTTCTAGCCTGAGGCCAAAGAAGGTCTATTTACGTGTGATTCCAGAAGAGAGATAACCTTAGGTGTTTCTAGACATATAAAGAAGAGTCCAGGTGAAATGGGAGGTAATTATTCTATGTGGGAAAAAAACCATCTTCATGTGATAAGAATCTCTACCACTGGATCTACACAATGGCCGATGTTATCAGCATCTCTCCAAGGATTAACTAGGATGTTAGATGATACAGCAGCACTCAGAGAGTGTCTCAGGGACAGGTTCTGGACAAGGGAAGAGGAACCTCCCTCCCTACGACTTTATCCACTGAAGAGCCTTTATGTGTTCAACAGAAATCTGACTCTCCTATCAACACTCCAAAGGCACTCCAAAGGGTCTCCTGAAATACTCACAAGCAAAAGGACAGGAGGTAGGAGAGCAGAACAGGATAGATGAAGGGGTGGGAGGATGGAAAAAGAGGGAAGTAGGGGGGATTAGGACAAAGACATAAACCCAGTTTGTAAATATAAAAATAAATAAAAAAGGAAAAAAACCCATGACTTTCTCTCACTCTCTCTTTCTCTGTCTCTCTCTCTCCACATGTATACTTGTGTGTGTGTACGCATGTTTCTGCACTTGTATATGCATAGGGGCTTGTGTCCATGTATGCATATGTAGAAGCCAGAGGTCAAACATCACACGCATTCCTCAATTACCATCCACTTATTTTCGAAGCAGAGTCTGTCGCTGAACCTGGTACTGACTAATTCTATTAGGCTAGACAGCAAGCCCCTGGGATCCTCCCGTCTCTGCCTGCCCAGCGTGGGATTACAGGTACATGCCGCCATGCCTAGCACTTACATGGATTCTGAGAGCCCAAACTCAGTTCCTCATGCTTGCGTTGCAAGCATTTTGCCTACTGAGCTAGTTTTCCAACCTCTTTGCTTTGTTTTCACAGGTGGACTGCAAAACTTTCCCCACGGTTTGTTAGGGTGATGTACCTCGCTTTTCCAACTAGGAAAACTCCTTAAGATGGAGGCGTCTTCCAGGAGGTTTTCTTGGGACAGGAGCTTACTGTGCCAAGTTTGGGTTGGAGGTGCCTTTGGATGGGAGGACCCGTCATCTCTAGGGTACCAGGCTCAACTTCACAGTTACACTGCTTCATTCTCAGAGAACAAGCCCAGAGGTGACAGAGATACCTCCCAAAGCCCTCACCTGGATAAATCCTGAAGAATCCCGTTGAGCTGCCAAAATACTGCCAGGTCAGTGTGGGGTCTCTCTGGAAATTCTCCACAAATACAGGGTTCAGGGCCTCAGACATGTAGACTCCATTTAAGATATGTGGGTCTAAGGGCAAGAAGAGATTTTAGGGGGAATGAAATTAGGAGCAAATGACCCAGTTTTTATACAGCAGCACCCCCCCCCCCAACAACGGAGTCACCATCTGGCCTCACACGCACTGATGTAGAAGCAACCACGTTTTCTCCCAGCCCACATGCTATGCTGCAGATGATGGCACGTGTCCCTCCAGTGTTCAGGTTTGGAAGCATGTCCAAAGAGTGTGCGTGGTGGGAGGTGGAGCAAAGCAGTCACGGTGAGTACAGCCTTAGAATAGAGTTTTTGAAGTTTCTATGGGACCCTGTGAATTGTCCTGAAAGGGTTGCTGTGGAAGAGAAAGACTGTCGCTCGTGTCTGTCAACAACGCCCACCTCCTTCCTGTCTTTAGCTTCTTACTTCCCTCTTTCACAGGCCTCCATCCTGTCCACCATGGTGGGATACAGCCAGGACCCGCATCAAAGCAGTACATTGGCTCGACTGTCAGGTTTTTAACCTCTGAGCCAGGAAAACGTCTCTTCTTTATGTTACTCAGTCTCTGGCAATTTATCATGCAAACAGAAAGCAGACTAATACTCCGTGCTATGTTGAATAATTTCGTTTCTCATCCTGTGTCAAGGAGCTTGTAGATAGCTTGTAATGTTTCTCAGGAAAATGGAGGCAGAGATTTAAAAAAAAAAACTCCAACATCACCATGTATGTGGACTGCCTGTGATCAGGCACAATTACCTTTGTTGTATACGTTGGTGGGCAGCTGCACACTGCTCATGGAGATGTTCACCTTTAGGTTGCTGAAGTGATGCGTTGGACTCCAGAACAAACTCTGCTCCCAACTCTACGTAGTTGCCCTTCTCATCCTTCTCGTTGATCAGGACTGAGTTGTAGTAGTCAAACTGGGGAGAGAGGAGAGGAAGGGAACAGGGGCATCAGAGGACGGGGCTGGAGGGCGTCCATGCACACTGGACATACTGGGAATTTAGGTAAGGATGGGGTTGGGGAGACAGCTCATGTCTAGACAATTGGATCAGGACAATCTAATGATTCGGTGGCTGGTTTATTGCTTCGACTCCCCTATTAGTTTAGTGTGCGTGGGAACAGTGAAAGCTGGAGACAGAGATGGATAGACCACAGAGCCTCGCAGAGGCAAAGGACCTCATCAGCATCATCAGCAGACAGAAGAAGGAGCCTCTGGACACGACCCCGCAAGAGGCTGCTGGCCTGCTCTCTTAATTACGCAAAGGGCAGGAGGCTGGCTTGGCCTCATGCAAGGGTCCACACCAGGCCATCTTCCCCATTTCCTCCATGCTGCGGTATTCACACCACACCCCCAGGACTGTAGCCACAACCCTCCTCATCACTCCCAGCTCCATCTTACCACATTCTGGCCAGCGTCATCTCTGTGAGTTTAGGCTCGGCTTCGTCTCTTCCTAACTCCAGCCCTTGTTCACCAGACATCGCTGATCCGATCCTGACCCTCAACTTCAAGGTCCCCAACCCTTTCTCAGGTCCCATCCTGCTTCGCTGTTGTCTGAACACAGAGGACTCACACCTCCTGTGTCCCCATCCAGCCTGTGCTCTCTTCTTCCTCTTCTTCTCCTGTCCCTCAGCCCAGAGACCTGTCTTTGTTCCCCACCTTCCCGTGGCCCCTCTTTGGAGCCAAACCTCGCACCTTCCCTCTCCATCTGCTTTCTAACTCTGCTGACTCACCACATGGACTTGCCCTGTGTGTTCCTTGACGTTCTTGCTCCCTGAGCCTCCTGAGGTAGACAGAAGGCCTCACTGCTGAGGCACAGGCTGGCAATGGGCAAGTGCTCTGCGGTCATAAAACATGTGTTGGCCACTCTGTTCCCCCACAGCTGGTATTCAGGCCATCCTGTAGAGGGGAGGGTAGCTGGCAGTCTGCCTAGCATCTGCTCCTAGAGAACTCACCACCAGAGATGCGTTGAACTCGTGGTTCAGGTCGGCCTCCTCAGCAGCTTCTACCAGGCTCTAAGGGAGGGGAGAATCATCAGTGGTTTGCCTATGCTGCATATGCAAAGCCAAGTTCCTCCTTCCCTACTTCTCTCTGCATCCTCCTTTCCTCCTTTCTTCCCCCTCATCTCTTCCTCTTCTTATGTCCCACCTCCTTTCTCCCTCCTTTGTTTCTTCTCTGTCCTTTGCCTATGTTGGATGGAAACAGACCGTGTTCCTTTCCCTTGTGCGACGTGCCTACCCTGGTCTGTTGAGACCTGGATAGTATTAAGCCAGTGGGTATAGCACAACCTGAAGACATAATATCTATTCCACTCAGCCAGAGATCTACTACCATCCACTACCAGCATAGTCCCTAAATGGACCCATAAGATTGATGCTGCCTCTGGGAGCCAGAGATTGGTGGGGGCACCTTGACAGCCTCGACTTTCCTCTGCAGCATGGTCTCCATGTCCTCCGAGAACCTCCTCACCAGTTCCAAGCCATCCACATCCTTAATCTTCAGACTGGGCTCTGCATCCTTGTATTTCTGGGCGGGGGATAATGAGAGAGGTAGACACTTTTGTTGTTCTCAGACATGCTCGCCGGAAACCTTGTTCACTCCTCTGGAGGCAGGCATCCTGCTCCATCCCACCTTATGACCTCCCAGTTATAAATGCAACTGCCTGCTTCAGATCCCTGTGTTCAGGGATCCAGACACATGGTAGTAACTATCCTCGAATCAAATCACTCAGGCAATGAACCCGAGCCCTCAAAGCTGTTAGCTAAACAGCCTGGACTGAGCAGAGCTCCCAGGAGTCATGAAGCTTCCCTGGTGCTAGTTGCGAAGGTGACTGTGAAGCAACTCCAGTTTTAGTTCATCTTTTCCTAACACTATGCAATCAGTCTACTCTGCCTGAGACCCGGGATGCTCAGGGGAGGACCTAGCTCAGCAGTTTGCAGTATTAGGATTCTCCTGGCGCCTTGTTGGCTAGCCCATAGGAGCCTGGGAACTGGTTTCAAGTTGCTGCCGGCCCAGAGGTGACACTCGCTGAGTCACTGATGTCTTTGTCCCTTCTTGCAACCTGTTGACCCTGTGACCATAGGCAAGTCACTCAGTGTCTTTCTCTGTAAGACACAGCAATCATCACAGTTCCTACAATTCTAGAATACATGCATTCTACAGAATCCTTTTACCCCAAATGACCACGTGATCCCTGCTTGTCTTCCTCACCTGGGATTGCAGGGTGCAAACAAGCAAAGAAAACAATCTGGTGTTCTAGCAGGAAGGGGTGTTATGAGGGAACCTGGAGTCTTGGCCAATGAAGCACTGAGGGTCCACTCTGACCTCTCCCACTTCTATAGCAGTAGGGGGATGAGGAGCAGTAGGGGTGGAGGAGCAGTAGGGGAGGAGGAGCAGTAGGGGGAGGAGGAGCAGTAGGGGGAGGAGGAGCAGTGGGGGGAGGAGGAGCAGTAGGGGAGGAGCAGTAGGGGGAGGAGGAGCAGTAGGGGGAGGAGGAGCAGTAGGGGGAGGAGGAGCAGTAGGGGGAGGAGGCATTGTACTCAGGGCTGACATAAAAGGTGAAATTTCCCCATCATTCATAAGATGGATATAGTGCCTCTTGGGGCTGCACAAACTGAATCGCCTTCCAAAGCAATTAGTGTGGTGATACAGAGGACCGTATCTGGTTGACATGCCCAGGAGTCTGCTATTGGGACACAGAAATTTGACTCACACTAACTGAGGACAGCCATCGGGCACTTAAGACACATGGACTGTAGAATCATGCCTGTGTCAGGCTCCTTCTGTCCAAGCCAGGAATGGGCTGGACCTCTGCCAGGGCACAATGAATACTTCAGCCCTAGCAGGGTGGGATGGCGGAAGAGGGGAGGGGAGTGGGAGGTGCTCTGGGAAGGGCTTGGTCTATACAGAGGCTACAGCCATCTACTGCTGGTGGCTGGCAGCTCCCAGGCCACACACTGCCCCTCCTGCGCAGAATCCACCCCTCCCTTGCCCATTGGATAAACCTCTTGCAAGTTTAATTCCTCCTTGCCCTTGGCTTCCCGAGGACCTGAACTGATGCATTACTCTTAACCGTGTTGTCCCCACTGGCTTGCTCTGGGAAAGGAGCCTCCCTGAGCTGCAGTTTCCCCATCTGAAAAAGGAGAAGATTGACATGGATGGTCTTCAAAATCCTGAATAGTCCTGAGGTTGGGAGGACAGGCTCCTCTCGGGGAAAAGGCCCTCTGACCACCCAGGACCTCCCTGAGAGGGACCACTGACCTTCTGCAGTAATGGGGCACCTGAATATCTGGTCACAGTGTCGTGCAGGTTCCTGCCGAAGGTATCAGCCCATAACTTCACTCTGCAGAGCAGGAAAGCACGTGATATTTTCACAGCCCACAGACACCAAATCCTCACAAGCGATAGATGTCCCATACACAGACAAAGGAGGAACCTTACATGTGGATGCATAGTTATAGCCCACAGGTCCACATGTATGGAGAGAGAGAGAGAGAGAGAGAGATCACTCAGAAACACAGGCTCCTATCCTCAAGCTGCGGCCTGGCTAGGAATGGTGGGACTTGAGGCCTTGGGAGGCTCTGTGGTTGCTATGGGAGCGGCACACACATTGAACCTCCCACAGAGGTCCATAGTGCTGATGGGTTCACTGTGAGGCCTAGTCCCACTCCTTAAGGGCCATAGACATAATCAGGCCAAACAGAAAAGAACTGGACAGATCTGAAATTTCCTGAGTTTAACCTCATATTTCATTAACCTCATATTTCTGTGTATTTCTATTTAGGGTCACTTTAAAGATGACCTGTGGGACCCTCAGAGACTGGGGCCATGGTCAGTGGAGAGTAGAGGAGGCAGCAGAGGTAAGGGAAGGCTCCAAGAACCATCACCAACTCGGAGGGCAGGGCAGTCTGGGAGAGTGGCCCTCCTCCACCCAAAAAGATCCTGACACTCGACTCTCAAGGGAGAAGCTAGTGGGTACTCAGATCCTGTCTGCATCCTGCAGTCAGAACAGGTATGGTTTTCTGGCATCACTTCCAAGCCAGCATCATCCAGATGCATCAGCATTTGCTAAGGTCCCCATGCATGCCAGACACCATCCCTGGCATAGTTTCACCGTGCCAGTGGACACCTCTTCCCATAGAGTGGCATATCTTTGGAGAAGGTGGTGAAGTTTGGGAAAGGGTATAAGCAGAGAGGAAGGGCTTCAAAGGCTTCCAAGGAGAGGTGGGATCTGAGTTCAGTGTGGTAGAGTACAGCCCAGAGGAGAGATTTGGAAAATTTTAGGTAGAAAATAAATTTCAGAAAGAGAACTTGGAGGAATGATAAAAGACTTCAAGGTCAACAGCTTGGGTTATGCAGTATTATTCAGTGAATTTGAGTAGGTCAGAAAAGTAGGCAGAGCAAGTTGTGGAGAGGAAGGTGATGCGTGTAACTTGGGCCATGTTGAATGTGGGATCCCTGTTATAGGGCTGCTATATGCCATTGGGTAGGTTATGCAGTGTGCAACTCGAGGATCACATTGTACTTCAAAAGACACAAACTTTGGACTTAAAAGCTCCCGTGATATTCAGGAAAAGGTGTGCATAGGCATTTGAGATGTTAGTCTAATAGAGACAGGACTGGGAGTCATTAGGATGGGATTGAAATGCTGAGGGCAAAAATGGATTTTTGTCAAAGAAAATGTGTAGCATGAGTCATTATGTGATGACGGTCACTGGGATACAAGTGACTTCAGGGATGTGAAGAAGATAAATTGAAGGGGGCAGAGGAATAGTTCAAGAGCTTATGGGAAACCAATCACGGTGTTCTGGAAGGCCAGGAGAGGGGGTTCCACAGAAAGGAACAGTGACAGAAGTAGCAGGATGTGGGACCACAACATCTTCAGGTTCAGCCGTCAGGAGGCCTTTGACACTCACGTATACTATGCGCGGAGCAGGTGGCCGCCACTGTGGGTTGAATTGGAGGCTTACAGCACAGGATGGATAACTGGGGGGGCGGGGGAGGGCTGAAGCGCAGCAGGACAGGGGAAAGGGTGGGTCAGTAGCTCTGCCTCCTGGGACGCGACTGCGATAGAGTTGTGAGAAGACCATCACCCCGGCTGCTCTCGAGGTTTCTGTATGGATGGCAGATCTGGATGCCAGCCATCTTTTCTTGGCCCCTTGCCATTCCTGGAACTTGCCTTCTGAGACACAGACTGCTCAGCAGGCTTGAGACCATAGGGGGTGTCCTGAAAGCCAGGCTACTTTTGGAGTCTAGCATTTACATCTACTGGCCTGTGTGCCCGAGGGGTTGCTTGACTCCTCCCTGTCAGCTAGGAGCAGCATTGGACTGCAACCTGGGCAGAAGACATTGCTGGCATGAAGCCTCAAGCTCAGGGTCCAGCAAAAGCAAGGAAGTGTTGTAGAAGCCCATGCTGCCCAAATCATTGCTTCCAGAGTAAACATAAATGATGCCCAGGTAGGTCTCTGTCATGTCACACTGGGCTCAATTAGCTGGACTCAGCTGTGGGCTGAGCAGTTTTAGTCTAGAATGCTATGTTCCCCTCACATATCAGGATTGAAAAATAAGCACCTCAGAGAATTACCCAGACATCTGCACTAGGGAATAAATGACATGCCATTTTTTTTTTCCCTAGAGCTGGTTGTAATAATGAGGTGTAGAATCAAGGCCTGGAGGGAGGCAGAAAAGGATGGAAATGAAGAGTGAGGCCACGGCAACCCGTCTTGACCTAGGTCCTAGACAAGCCCCCTGCTTTTTTCAGGAGCCTGCTCATTTACAGTTGTTTACCCATTCTGAATGTGAAAGCAGATTCCCTAGAATCCTCTGCAGAGCTATGGGTCACTGCAGTCCCACCCATCCCATCGTGGTTGCCTGATTAAGAGCCTCTACCCTGCTGGATCCGGCATCCTCTCTACAAGCACCTGGCGTCAGCTGGGCAACGCGGGAGAGCTCTGGGTAGATGCATCAGCAAGGATCTGGGAGGACGGGAGGCAGGGAAGAAAGGGTCATTCAGTAAGGAGTAGAAGTTGGCAGGGTAGCTGGTGGGAAAGAGGCCACAGAAGGTTATCTTCAGGGTGGGACCAAAGTTGAGGCTCACGTTTCCAGAGGAATGATGTTCTGGCCCGGCGTGGGATGAGGGGAGGCTCCAAACAGCAGCAACCATAGGATGACTGGCATTTTCCGCAGGAAGGTCCAGGGCACAGGCCACCATTGGCGGGGGTTCTGGTTGTGTCCTGGCATGGTGCTCCTGCCAGAGGTGGAGCAGGAAAAGAGGACAGAGTCCCAGCCCATGAATACACTGGCCTGGCACCCAGGTCCTGGGATGTGTGAGAGTTCTATCTGTAGTCCAGTCGGGAATAAAGCGTGTCGCCAGTAGCTGCAGCTACCCAAGAGGAGCCCCAGCTAAGCAGCAGCTGTGGGGCTGACCACCCAGCAAGGAAAGCTGTGACCAAACACCCCCTTCTAATCCATAGGCCTCTCTGTTAATCCCTGCCTGACACCAGGGGAGGGGCTGGTACAGGAGTGGGGCGACCTCAGTAGGATTGCCCTGATTCCGGTGCAGTACAGCTGGGCCAGCAGTGCCCCCTGCTCTGCAGAGGCCCAGCTGGACCTGCAGGGGTGAGGGCACTCTGCTCCGGTGGCTGAGTGTGCTTAAGGCTGTGCTGGTCCCACCGTCTACACAACCCACCTAACTGTGCCCATCCTTGGGAGGGCGTGGTCAGCCTGCCTGTGGGGCTGGGCTCTGAAGGCGCAAGGAGGTTGGCGGGTAGTTGTGGCTCATGTTTCCAGGCCTGGAGCCTCTGAACCAGCCATGAGCAGGCCACCCTGCAGTGTGTGGGCCCACGTCCAACCCTTCCCCTGTTGGGGGCTCTCCTGTGGGCTCTCCTGGCTGGCCTTTACAACGGAATGCAAATCACTGCCACTGTGCATCTGGTCATTTTGCAAAAGCAAATTTTTTAAAGATAGGACTTTGCTTTGATGCCTAAGCTGGAGTTATCCAGGTGAGTATTCCAGTTTTTATAATTTTATCTTTACTTTTGACAGTTTTATACAATGGATTTTTGTCGTCTTCTACCCATATTACCCTCCCTCATCCCCTCTCCTCCTTCTACTAAGAATTTTCTTCTTCTCAACAAGTTTCCCTCCTACTTTTATGCCCTTTTTTGTGTTTGTGACACCCACTAAGTCCAACAAGGGCTGTCTGCCCTAGTCTGTGCCAGTATAGATGATATATCAGTGACCACAACATTGAAACACGTGGGTCTCCTTCCTCCAGCAATGTTAACCATCAATATTCCCTCAGAGAGAGGTGGGGCTCCATGAGCTCTTCCCTCGTCCATGATGTAATGTTGGTGGGTGCAATCTCATACAGGTGCAATCTCTTTTGTACAGGTGAACATGGCTGCAGGGAGTTTGTGGATGTATTGGCCTTATGCCCAGGAGACCCTGTTTGTTGGTACTCTTCTATGCTCTGAAGGAATGTGGGGAGGTTTCAATGTCCTGTTTAGGGTCAACACTCCAGGATCATTTTCAGTAATTTGTTCAGTTGTGATTCTCTGTTTTGACACCATCTGTTGTGTTGCAGGGACAGGACCGTCCCAATGTAGTAGGGTTCTCATGTTCCGGAGTCGAAGATTGAAACCAGAACACGTGTAGAGGATTAAGGTAGAGTTTATTAGAGGAGAGAAAGGTTGGAACTCATGGACTCCAGATGTGGAGTGCCATGGGTGGCTAGGGCACCCTGGAGAACTCGTGTGGTGCCTATGCATGGAATCCATGAGGAGCAAGGACCTAGAAACGGACTCATGGCACTGGAGTGCCACGAGGGGCTAGGGCGCCTCCATGAGAAGCAGGCAGCTGGAAAAGGAACTCATGGCACCTTGAGTACCAGGAAGGGCTAGGGCACCAGAGAACTCATGAGAAGCAACAACCAGCTGGAAAAGAACCCATGGCACTTCTTAGATGAAGGTTGAGAACTATACTAATCTATGGATTTGTATTTGTAGTTGTTGTAGTTACTATTCTCTGTTGCTGTAAGACAATACTCATACACAAGTTAATGGAGAAAGGGACATTTATTTAGCTGATGGTTCTAATGGGGAGATATAGCCCATTGTGGCGGGAATCACGTAGCAGAAGGCATGGCTTAGAGGTAGGTTCAGGCCACTGCCATCATCATGGAGATAGAGCAAGAGCAAACTGCAAAGTAGGACTGGACCACTAAACCTCAAGGCTTGCCCCCTGCAGCATGTATTCCTCCTAAAGTTGCTACAACCTTTCCAAACATTAATATTAGTTAAGGATGCAAATACGTGAGCCTGTGGGGGTACAAGACACATTCAAACCATGGCAAGGAGGCAGCTTGCTGGCCTGTCCACTAACAAAACAACAGTGGTGTGTTCTCCTAGATGACCTCCCATCCACAGGCTCTAGTCATGTTTATAGTTCCAGGCATAAGTTCCCTATTGTTGCAACAGGCCTTAAATCCAATTAGAAAGCAGTTGTTCATCTCCATAACATTGTGTCACTATTGCGCAGATGGTGTATTCTTATTGTAATTCACAGCTGGATATTAATTGTTGGTGGCTTCCCCCCCACCCCGAGCCTATATGTTACTTTCTGGTACTATGAGAGCAAGTCATCAGGGAGTAAGCTTGCCATGTTACTTCCCGCTTGATTTCTTCAAGTCCTGTGACCCATGTGTGTAAGTGTCTTCAGCAATAGGGTCTTGTCAGGTAGTTTATGATCTTCTTCAAGGAAAAAATATACCCGTTAAACAAAAATTCTTCATTCTTCCATGAAAATCAACGTTTCATTTTCTTCTCTCATTTTGCCTGCTCCATCTCACTTCAGCGAGATAATGTTATGCTTGTCCTTTTGTCACTTTAGTTGGCACAGCATCTTCAAGAGTCCACATATTGTGCAGCATGTATCAGAATGTTTTCTTTCTAAGACTGCATATGCTTCATTGTGTGCATAAGTGTTTGCTTCCATTCATCCTTCAGTAGTCATTTGGTCTACCACCATATTGTTTGTCCCCCCATGTCTCCCTCCGGACGGTCCTTAGAGTCCAAGGCCCTGTCCCATTGTTGGGTTTAGCCACCAGCAATGCCTGTAGGGAACCAGAAAGAAAAGTGGCATGCAGTATTCCCCTCATGCCATTCCCCTCCTTCCGTGGTTCTCATCTCTGCATCCTCAAGAGGATACATTCCCTGTCAGCTTCAGCAGATGACCTTTGCTTGACCTGGTGTAGTTCCACCCAGCTGCTTCTCATCCCTGATCACTGCCCCCATTTCTCCTGCTGTTTTCCATTTGTCTACATGCACACGCATGCACATATGAAGTACGCAAGCATAAGTGTATACATGCACATCTGCACACAGATGTGCATGCTCATACGTACACAGATAAATAATATACATATTCATGTGAACATAAACATGTATACGAATATACAAACACATTCATACAGACATGTATACACACATGTGCAAATGCATATTTGTACACGTGCAGTGCATATGCATGCATACACATGTGCACATGCGCATGAACACACAGCTTAGGGAAAACACAAGAAGTCTTAAAGGGAAGCCAAGATTCTAGGAGTGGACTTGAAGAAGACAGAGTGGTAGAAAGAACAGAGGGCTTGGGGAGGTACCAGCTACTCCCATAAGTGACTCTGATTATTGCTGAATGCCCTCATGTGTCATAGGTGGGTAGGAGCACAGATGGACAGAATTGAAGGTAGCGTGCAATGTGGGATTGTCGTGCCAGAAACCAGATAGGGCCAGGTGATGACTGCAGAGGCTGCATTCAAATCCAGGTTCATGTTGCAATATGCATCATATTTGTAAATTGAGAGGTTGGGTCTGAAGGCAGAGTTTCACCCATCTTCAGACCCACGCATGTTCTTAAAGTGTCCTCCAAGATACCTTGTCTAGGGATGGCCTCGCCCCCATCTCTATGGAAAGGGGAAAGAAAAATGGCAAAATACAATCCTGAAGTGAAAACACCATGTTTTTGAACACAGAAGAGTAAATTACTGCAGTAAAAACGTTGTGTCCTTGAACATAGCTGGGAGGTAAATCGTTCCCAGGCACCTTCCCAAAGCTAAAGAAAGACTCAGCTGCTACTTGTCCCATTACATAAAAATCCTGGCTGGAAGGATTAATTGGAAGGCTCAGCCCAGAGAAGTTCTGTCTGGGACCTTTGTCTGTCAGAGGCTCTAGCTGACTGTCTTTTCCCCCCAGGGGTTCCCCAGTCAGTTTCTGATGGACGATGTGTTTGATCTGACTTTCTATTCTTTATCTCTACTCGTTTTATTCTTTATTCTTGCTTGCAATATACTTAATAAACTCACTCATCTGAATGCTGAATAATGGTTACCATGGGTCATTCTCCACACAGAACACGTATGGAAGAGTTCAGAATGGCAGGAAAGCTCTGACACTAAGCAATGTGCAGGCAGGACTAGCCAAGGACAGAGGTGGGATAGACTTCGGGCAACTATAGAATGCAGTGGCCATCAGGACAAGGGAAAGGCCTTTAAGAAATCAGGAAGAGGGACCCAGAAAGAAATTCTGAAGATTCAGTACAAATGGATATCATGAGTTTAGAGATGAAGAGCTAGAAGTGGCTGTAACTCCCACGCTATGACCACAAGGGACACAGTGCCATCTACTTAGCAGTGTGATCTCGGGTGAAGTTCTAAACCTCTGACACAATTTCCCTTCACTAGAATGAAGAGCAAGGATGCCAGTCTTGGAGATGTCAGCATGCACTCAGTGGGTCCCTGTTCTTATCATCAACCTCACATGGGAGGCTCAGCATGGACTGAGCTCAGCTGCCTGTGATGCAGCAAACAGGCCTCACTGGGACATTGTCTGCCGTGTCCCCAGGATAGAACAGTGGCATTTGTGTAGGCTTTTCTTCTGCCGGATCACAATGGCTCTGGAACAGCATAATTAGCGACATAGGTAGGGAACAAAGTAGCATTATTGGTCTTGATGGGCTTCAAAACACGTAAGCTACCCTGGCCAGAGGTACAATCCTCTGAGCAAAGCTCTGTTCATTTTTAGGGAAAGTGGAGCCCAGAAGGACATGCTGGTGGCCAGTAACCTCAGGCTCATGGGTCTCTGACCGTTGGTCTCTACCTTGCTTTCATGTCTCAACCTCACTCTTCAAGTCTTCATGAAGAAGTTGTTGAACTCCACACACCTGTTTCAGCTGGAAGCAGAGCGATACGAGGTGAGGGGGTCCCCATGTCCCTTCCAGGTCATGGCTTCGTCGACCGAGTTTTCTCACACTAGTCCCAGCTCCTAGAGTTTCCGTCCTCTGCACAGGCTGGAAACAAGCTCTTCAGCACGGCCTTGGGACACACCAGACCCTCTTCTCCTCCCCTTCTTTTACCATTTCTCACAGTCCTTTTCTGCAAACCTACTGTGTACCTGGCACTGTGCAGGCTTAATGTAGGTAAGATGATGGTAATTGTTATCCTGGAAGAGCTCCCAGGCTGCTGAGCAGACAGACGCAGCTCAGGAGCCCAGCGAGGGAGCAGCTAACTCTCCCAAGGGCTCGGCTTCCCATCCCTTGCTCGGTGCCCTCATCTGGGCAGTTTGAGTTGCCTCAGTAAGCTCAAGGACATTCCAAACACCTGGTGGCCCGCTAGGTCTTAGGGAGAGTGTACATAGATTGCACGTCTCCCTGAGGAAGCTTGGAGCCATTAGAAGGGTCTTCTAAACATGGGTGGAGGGGACATCAGGCAGGATTCTTGACAAAAAAGGAACAAAAAAATCATTAGCCTGCTTTGATAAGGACAAGTTAATATCGTGTCAGAAGGCTAGATGCAGATGCTCTAGGGCCGGTTAATTCAGGCCCAAGATGTCACCATAGATGTAATTTCCTTCCCTCGTCCTTCTCTGTTATAGTCAGTATTTTGGATTGTCCAGATGGCTGCTGCCATTGTTCCAGGAACCACACATATGATAACATCTTGATGGAGAAGAGTGACTAATTTTTCCTGTAGATCTCTTATTTTATCTCTGACAAACACCCACTGAAGAAGCCACCCAGCAGACTTCCATTTACTTGTCCAGGGCAGACAGCATTCTATGCTCATTGTGGAGGCGGCTTGGGAATGGGACTATCATGGCTAGGTTGTGGCAACCACGATTCCCTCCTTGACTGGACTATGGCCCAATCTGCAAAAGAATGCAGCCTCATAGAGGACTCATGAAAACCTGAGGTCTGCTGGAATGGGGGGCAGACATGCAGCTCCACTGTCAGGGCGCTGCAGTGCGTGCAACAGACCTCCTCCAGCTAGGGAGCAACACCTTCCAGGCCTTGGGGATACAGCCAGTGATGCTCCAGGTACAACCTACTTGTGAGGAGGGGTCAAGCATTAAAACAAAAGCAGCAGATATTCTGTGAGCCAAGAATGCTTTTCCTACACACTCCCTAACTCCACATGCCACCTAGCGCTGTCCATACCTTGAAACCCTCTGCAGCTCTCCCCCAACCCCACAAAGACCACTGAGTCTTCGAAGGGGCTACGGGAACCCCAGTCCCTCTGTCTGCTTCCTATGGTGTTTATGGAACAGCTGTGTTCTGACTCGTATCCCCCATGATAATGTCACAAGTCCATACAGAGCTAAGTGACCAGGAACTGAAGCTTCTGGAATGAAAACTTTTCTTCCTTTTATGTTGAGTATTTGTCATAGTAGCATCAGACTGACACGTGCCCATTTCCTCCCCAAGGTGAACAGTTTGTTTGCTTTTCTGTTCCTAGTGCCTAAATCAGGTCAATTCTTGCACATAGTAGGTGTTCAGCAAACACTAAATAAAGGAAACCTGCTTCCTGATTGTGATGTAATAAGAGCTTTGTTTTTTGGGTTTCATTTTCAGTTCCTGGCACAGGGTTTCTAAAACCCTTGGGAAGTCTTAAGTGATGGAGTAACCAGAAGCATCACTTGTTTTACCATTGGCCTGTGCCTCAGTTCTGACATATGTCTCACAACCCTCTAAAAGTTCCAGGGGGAGTTTTTTGGTGCACCCTACACTTCTTGGCTAGTTCCTGGGCAGTCACAGGATGACTGAGCTGGGAACTGAAAATCGAAACTCCCCTACCTGCTTCCTTAGGGTCCAAAGTAACTGGAGATGTAGCTAATGATCCATCATGCCTAGGGGATGAAGCTTCTGCAAATCTCTGACTATGAAGTTTAGAAAGTTTCTGGGTTGGCAGACACATCCATATGCCAGGAAGGTGGTGCCTCCTGAACTCCTGAGTACAGGACCCTTCCGCCTCACCTTGGGCATCTCTGCCTCCAGCTGTTCATTTATTGCTATGCCATAGCCTTCATGATAAACTAGCCAATGTGTTTCTTTGAGGCCTGTGGCTGGCATAGAACTTGGGAAGACAGCTCGATGGTTAAAAGCACTTGCCGCAGAAGCAAAGCAAAAAGATTCCAGATAAAACGTTGACTGGATGATGCAGAATAATTCCAGCCTCAGAAGATAGAGACAGGCAGTACCCAGAGCAAGGTGGTAGCCAGAGTAGTCCTATTTGGTGAGTTCTGGGGTTAATTGGAGATCCAGTCTCAGAAAGAATAAGGTGGAAAAGTAACCAAGGATGATGCCAATATCAGCTACTTGGCCATTATATATAGGCATGCACAAACACACGTGCACATATAGTATCCCCCCAATAGTATACCCCCCCACCACATACATATTAAAATGGAAAAAGAAACTTCTTAAATTTTAAGAAAGAGGTCATAGAAAGCCCCTGATCTGTAGCTAAGTTGGAGAGAAGGATGGGTTACTGAGGACCCACTAGTAGCATCTGCCTGCGTAAATGGGGCAGCATTGTGGATCCAGCCCTATTCTATAGGGTCTGTACCAATTCCAGGTCATATCACCATTGAGTAGCAGACACGGGTGGTTTGGAGGGGGTAGAATTGATTGTGTGAGAATAGTTTGCACGACTAGTACCAGAAGTGGAATGCTTCACAAGCATTGAAAGCAGTGAAATTGAGAAGAAAGAGTTTAACATTTCTCTGCAGGCACCCCAGAGTATATGGAAGATGCAAGTCCCTGAGCCTTGTCCCAGATCTGCTGATACCACTGCAGCTGGCCAGTGACTGACAGCTCCCCCCCCCCTGGTTTCCTGCAGAAGCACAAAAATGTTCTGCCTGCAGACAGAGACCCTTTAGAGAAGCACAGCAGAGAGTGAAACCAACACTGCTGGGTGTGGCAGCCTGGCCTTCTGTGTAAGCCACTGTCATGTTATCAGATATAGACATGCAGGACAAAGTTGTTTTTATTTTTCAGTTCATGGATACGGGCCTGCGAGCTCAGCAGGTAAGGCACCTGATTGCAACGTTGACAGTCTAAGTTTGATCTCTGGAAGCTCGTATTGTGGAAGAGAAGAACTGACTTTCAAAAGTTGTGAGCCGGATGAACTGGACTCTTGGAATCTACATGATGATGGAAGGAGCGAACTAACATCACAAAGTTATCCTCTGGCTTATACACATGGCACCAGTTCGTGCACACATAGAAGCAAATAATAAAATTAAAAAATTAAAAATAAAAATCATAACATATTTAATTAAAATTAATAAGAGAGGCAAAGGTGAACAATAGATAAGGAGAAAACTTTTTTCCCTTTTTTTTTTTTTTTAGCAAGAAAAGGGTTTTAATTAGCTCATAATTCCAGGTTACAATCGATGATAGTGGGTTAGTCATAGCAGCAAGAGCCAAAGGAACTGGTCATATCACATCCACAGCAAGAAACAGAGGGAGTGAATGCATGTTTGCTTGTTTACTTTCTATCTTCTTCTTTTTTTTTATTCTTCGACAGTCTCACACATATATACAATGAATTTAAGACATTACCACCCAATATTATCTTTTTTTAAATTTTATTATTATTATTATTATTTATTCAATTGTGTGTGTGCATATGCATGTGTGCGCGCATGCGTGTGTGTGTCTGTGTGTGTGTAGAACCATGGACGAACTCGGGAACCACCACGGACGCCTCCACCTCTTTCTGCCCCGGGATTCACAGGCTCCGCCCCACCAGGACCAGAAGCGCAGGCCGCCCCCGCTTCCGCCTGGCGTCTATACGTGGGGTCTAGGATCCAAACTCAGGACCTTACGCCTGCAAGGCGGAGGCTTAACCCCTGAGCCATCTCTCCAGCCCCCCCAATATTTATCTTATCTCCTCACCCTCCCTTCTTCTACTGAAAACTTTCACAGAAAGGATTTCTGCCCATAGCCAATAAATAAATGACTCACATGAAAATATATGAAGAATCAAAACCAACACGGAAAGAAAAAAAGTCCAATTAAAAACAAGAAACACCTCCATTAAGCAATTCCCCCAAAGCCATTTATGAATAGTGAATATATCCATCTGTTGGATGTGTGAAGACTGTGAACAGTAGAACAGCTGTAAACAACATAGGCAAGTCTTGTTGTGGTGTAGATGCATGGCCCCTGGAACTCAGACGTTGCCTGAAGAGTGTTAAATGTCATAACAGGCAACATCTTGGGTGTGGGGGATGGATGCAACCCTATGACATACCTTTCTGTCCTTGGACATTTACCCCAGAGAAATAAGCGGAGATGGCCAACACAGGTTGTATACAAAAAGTATTCCTTATTACTTTATTCATGAAAATCAGAAGACTAGATGAATCTATCAATATTTCTTTCCTACAACTCAAAGGTTTATAGAACTAACTACTACACAGAAAACCAATAAGCATGGTGATGAGTGAAGATGTCAGATAAGAAAGACTTAAGGTTTATATAATCACACTTAAATGAAATTTAAGACTGGAATCTATGATGGTAGGAGTCAGAAGAGTGGTATCTCTGGAATTGGTCTTGCCACCTGAACTGTATGAATTTGAGACAGTTGTGGGAACCCTGGCATCTGTGTAATGCCTTCTATCCTTGATTTATGTAGCAGTTCGCCTGCATGTTGCTGATAAAATTGCCAACATCAACTTAAGGGAACAAGGGGTTTATTCTCTTATGATAGTCGGTTACAGTTCTTAGTCCAGTTGACAGGAGAGCCCACTGAAAAACCAAGGGCCAAGTGAACTCCACATAACAACTGAGAGAGGGATGATTATTACTTGCCAGACCAGCAAGTCTGAGCAAATATACACAAGGATGCCTCCTTTCTCAAACAGTCCCCTCCATTTTATTCACCTGCCCAGGACTAGTTCTGCTCCTCATGGGCTGGGCCTTCCCCATCCACTAAACAATCTTCTTCAGGTTCACTTTGGGCTTCACTCAACTACCAGTTCTCTATGAATGTGTCCAGAGCTCAAACCCTCAACTATCGAATTGACAGCAATATCTAACTATGACAACCTGTACTAGTCATTTCCATGTCATTATAAGATACCATAACAGGCCACTATGAGCTGAGGATATTTCTTTGGTTCTAGAAGACCGAGTCCAAGGATGGATGGCTTATTGGTTTGGACTTCTGACAAGTATGGAGCTACACAGCAAGAGTATATGTCAGAGCCAGTATGCACATCATTAGCCAGGGAGCAGAGAGAGTCTGAGAGCTTAGGTCCCATATCCATTCAAGAGTACACCCGCACAACCTAAGGACTTCCACTAGCCCCCCCTTAAGGGTCCACCATGCTCCAGTACTATTGGATTAGGTGTTTGTGGGTCACGCCTCCAAACTCAGCAGCTTGTTAGTAAGGGAAGGGAACACAAGAATACATTATGAGAAACTTTTTCTGGGGAGGTACCACACAAACATCTACCCATTGCAGATAAGGTTTCAATGATAGACCAAAGTACCGATTGACACTATAGTCTAACTTGGTGAACCTATAAGTTTATTGGGACTACTTACAGGAACATAGACGAGATTTACCTGCAGGAGCATAGGAGATCCCAATGTAGACACACTGGAAAGTCTCATCCCCAGCACTGATGCCAGCTTCTCTGTGGTTACATAGATAGATTTCTACTGTCAACCCTTCCTCAGTCTATATATTTTAGCTCCTTCTCCAAGTCTCAGCGAAACCTCGTGTCTCTAGGACATGTGCACTTAGGGCAGAATTGTATGCTGATAACTGGGAGGTGCTCCAGGGAACAGTCAGTATCTCAGGTGAAGGCTCAATGACCCTCCACAATATTTCTGTATCTGAGGGAACATTAATAGTCAACAGGTCCCATCTCAGCGGTCTCTTGCAAGTAGTTACAGCTGGCCAAAGATGGCAGCTGTTTTCTCAGAGGAAAATGCCATATAACAGAATGTGACAAAAGAAACCAAGCTCGGAGCTGGGGAAATGGCTGAATGATAAAGGTGCTTGCCACTCAAGCAAAAAGACTGGAGCTCAGGAACCCAGATTACAGTAAAAATGCTGGGCAGACATGGTGACCAGCTTATAATTCCGGCCTCTCAAAGGAGAAGCCTGGGAATCCCCATAGCAAGCTGGCTCTGGAGACTAGTCTTATAGATGAACTCCAGGTTTGGAGACCCAGCCTCAAAATAGTAAGGTAGAAGAGTGATAGAAGATAATTCCTGGTATCACCTTCAGGCATGTACAGGCATGTATACACATGAGCGCTGCTCCCCCAGATACAAACATACATGCACACATGCATGTGCACCTCACACACATGCACATGATTTATAAAAAAGAAATAAACCAAGCCCGGGTTTCAAGCCCAGGCTCTTTAATCTACTTACCCAAGGCCCCAATCACTTATATACATGAACAAATTTAGCTCAGAAAAAACACAAAGCCAACTTCAAATCTGGTTTAGGTTCTTCAGCTGAAAATCTTTGCATGACCAATAGGTCACTGCCCAGGCCCACAAACCAGCATAAACCTGGACTTACATGAAGGAAACAGAAGTGGGAGCAATAGGAATTGACCAGGCATTGGATCAGAGGGAGCCTAGGCTGTCCTCCATCATCTAAGCCAATTTTATTGTAGCATACATGAGTATTTATAGGAAAAAAGTCAAAGAAGAGCAGGGCAAAATTCTTTATAGGATTATGTTCTGGCTAGCAAAGGCAGGAGCGACATCTACTTGTTGGATGGGACCAGACATGATGTCTCCAGGTAGAGTTAAAAGCAGGCATGTCACTTAGAAGCTAAAAGGGAATGGACAATGAATGTCTCAAAGCAGAGTTACCTGGTTACTGTGATACGTGCATAATCTCATGATCCATGTATTAACATATCTAATGTCTCAAATGTACAGGGAAAAGATTGCTTAGAGAATTTACAGCCTTGCCAGTTCTGAGAAGAACAAATGCGATCTAAGAACAAGCAGGAGACAAACTCAAACTTCCAGAGGGAGGAATCCAGCCTAACAACTATCTATTTCAGATGCCAATGAATCAATTCTCTGGAGAGCAGGCTTAGGTCTTGACAACCCCTACAGGACACACCAGTGATTTCTTGTAGAATACCTACTAATGCAAGACTGGCCCTTGCTTTGTGGACCTTCAGCAGCATAGGTGTTATGAGTTGAACTGATCCCTTCCCACATGCACATGTTAAGGTCCTGGACACTAGTGCTCCAGAGTGTGACCTTATTTGGAAAGAGGATCCCTGCAATGGCATTGGTTAAGGTGGGTGATGTCCTTATAGGAAGGGGACATTTAAAGCAAAAAGCAAGTGGTGTGTGCAGATGGAGGAAGAGACTGTGTGATGCCAAGGAATGTCAGATGCCAGCCGACTATCGCAGTTGGGAGAGAACTGGAGCAGATTCTTCTTCCTTGCTCTTAGAGGAAACAGCCCTACTGACACAGCCATCTTGGAGTTTTGGCTTCTATAGTTGTGAAACAGTACAGTGCTATTGTTTAAGGGACCCAGCTGGTGGCACTTACTACGGCAGTCCCAGGAAACTGAGGCAGTGGCTTAACACAAAGCCCGAATCACCCTCCTTGATCCTTGCTATCTTCCCACTGTCATCCCTCCCCACCCGTGAGTCTGTTCTATTTTATTGTAGCCCATCTCCACAGTCAGGAAAGCGCTCCAGCTGGAGCGTGTAAGGCCCCTGGGAGTGGATTTTTCAGAGAAGCGTGGAGAAGGGTCATGCAAAGTGGCATGAAGAGGTCCTGCCTCCATCTAGCTGCAGATCATCCGCTAGGCACAGCTGGTGGGTGTAAATCACAGAAGATAAAGCTGAGGATGTTCAGAATGAAGGTGGGAGTGGTTTGTCATGAAGGATGCTGGCAACAGGTTGGGGGGGAGTGTGTATGCACGTGTTTGTAAACCTGTGTACATACATGTGTAAATGTGCATGTGTGTACAGGTGTGAATACCCATCTGTACATATAAGTGGATGACTATGCTTGAATCACATGTGTAAATGTGCCTGTGTACATTTGTGGGGCATGTGTGTGTGGGAGGGGGTATTTGTGTTCTGGAGAAACTGAAAAGTTAGAGTAGACTCAGCAGAGGTAGCTGGTCCTTTAACGAATCCCCCAACTCCTCCTTCTTTCCTCTTGGGCTGCTAGAAGCTTCCTTAATTAATGCCTGTAAAGTGTGTTTAGATGCTAGGAGGAGAAGCAGCAGCTTTATAAATAAACGCAGACTTCTAAGGTTTGACTAATGCCTGCACCCTTAGCTGGAGAGGAAAGCTGCACAGCATCAGGGAGGGACTGGTTCAAAGGAGGGTACTGAAAGCCTAGGGCACAAGGGTCTGTTTCTGTCTGGACCTATAAGTTCCCTTTCTTGGGGCACGTTACAATTCCACTTTGCGTCCATGTTATCATCGGCCAGCCACAGGGTTGGACTTTGTTTCATCGGATCTGTTCTCACACTCACATTTCACCCAATGCCTTTGTCCAGGGTCATATAGTCATACCAAGCTAAGCAGAAAGGGCATCTGAGAGAATCAGACAGGGGCCACGTGTCTGCTCCTGTGTGGAGATGAGCTCTGCTGGTTTAGAACCGCCCCCGCACAACCTGTTTATGGAAGACCCATGCTGCGCTTTCCAAGGGAGGCTCAGCTGAAAGTAACTCAGATCTAGTGGATGGCAGAGCCAGATGGGATTGTGAAGCCCCCCATCATGCTCCTAAGCATCCTTGTCCTCGTCTGCTGGGCCCATTTCTGAGTGGCAGTGGAGGAGTAATAATGGCCGTTCTTCACAGGGGACTGCTGGAGGTGACCTCTCTGACCTTACATCTTAACCAAAAAGGAAGAATCTAAACAGACAGAAGGAGCTGGATATTTAGATTAATGTGTGTTGGGAGGGGACCAGCAAAGGAGATGGTCTCATAGTTTGCACCACCTGGTATCCCTCACAGACACCAAAACAATGACCCAATCGGGCCCACATGTAAGTTCTCAACCTGTATTAACCTCTTGACTGAGTGAGATCCCTAATGGATGTTTGGCCGAGTGAATATAATGATATGGACAGTGACAATTTGTCTCTTTTTATAAGAACAGTCCAAGGTTATGAATTACATGGTCACTCCATTGGTGGACGACAGGACGGCACCCAAGAAGAAAGAGGATTTCACCCTCCAGCATATTTGACTTGTAGAACTTCTGACCATGTCAAAATCACCCTCCCCCCAAATATGCTACAGACCTCGCCAGGAGTCATTCCATGGTGGAAATCATTATTTTCTTCATCAGAGTGGCATATGATGGCAGGAGTTAGAGAAGGCTCCCTGTGATGCTCAAGTCAGGTTTTAAGGACATCATCCATGAAGTGTCCTCTGGACTACCTGGTTCATGGTTCTCTAAGTCACAAACTGCAGAGACATGTTTTATTATCAAATTCTCAACCTGATTCTACAAATGGAGACACTGATAATGGGGTGGGGAGAGAACCAGGAGGCAGGTCCCTAACAAAACATGAATGGATTCTGGGTCTTGGGTCCTCCGTGTCTCTTCCTCTTTTTTGTCTGGCTGTCCACATACAGGTGAGGCAGGGCCCTACTGCCACCCAGGTGTAGGCAAAGGTAGACAGTGTCCCTGGCTCCTAGGTTCCCCTTTCCAGGTCCCAAGACAAAGAATGGAGGGAGTGGCAGCTGGGACGGCTGGAAGGATTTTGGGTTGCTGTCTGTGGTGTGTGCCTGCCAACATTGGCAGAATCATAACCCTTTTTATCTGTGGAAGCAAGGAGCTTCTGGGAGAGGTTGCTGTGCAGTAGGACATCAAGTGGCTGTGGGTTCCTGATGGCATCCAGCACACAGCGGAGTTGTGTGTTCACACAAGTCAGGAGCAGGCCACGGGAAGTTGTCTACCTATTCCTGGAGACAGATTCCTTATTATTATTTTCAGTTGTGTCTGACTGTTCTACTGTTATCAGCTCCAGAGAAGCTCTGAGTCTTAAGAGACACTTGTGTAGACTCTACTTTCTGAAGTTTAGGTTACTCTGGATGCACTTCCCTTTGTCTCCTACTTCCCAACCCATGTACGGCTGGTGCCATGGAAAGAAACAGCTCTTCCTCTGCAGAGGTTGAGGGAAATGGTGCACTGAGAACTTAGCTTCTCTGGATTTCAGGTTCCTCAGCTATAAAACAAGGAAAACAAGACACCTTGCAGGGTTTCAGTGAGCGGTGGATGGAATCATGAACTTTAAACACTGTTTCTGGCACATTTGAGCAGTTGATGGGTGGTACCTGCTATCATTTGTTATGATTATTAGCTCTAACTCACATTTCTTCATTTAATCTCATTATAATAAAACTTGTCAGCTAGATAGGGAGCCTGATGGGTATCTTTTTTTATTTTTTTTTAAATTTAATTAATTTATTATTTATTCAATTGTGCGTGTATGCATGTGTGCGCATGTGTGTATGTATGTGTGTGTAGAACCACGGATGAATTCGGGAACCACAATGGACGCCTCCACCTCCTCCTTGTTTACTCTGCCCCGGGATTCACAGGCTCCGCCCTACCAGGGCGGGAAACGCAGGCCGCCCCCGCTTCCGCCCGGCGTCTATACGTGGGGTCCAGGATCAGAACTCAGGACCTTCCGCCTGCAAGGTGGAGGCTTGACCCCTGAGCCACCTCTCCAGCCCCCCTGATGGGTATCTTTCACTGCTCCTTTACTAAAGACGATCATGAAAATTTACCAGCTTTATTTCCTAAATCTTTAAGAAATCTGATCCACTTTGAAAATTTTCAGCTGCCAGTATTTTGGATTAGGCAATCACCCTTTTCTGCCTGGGCCTCTGACTCGGGTCTTTCAGTGGGGGCTCCACTGTAATTCTGGTTTGGGTATGTAATGTCTTTCAAGGTCCATGTGTTGAAAGTTTTATTCCTAGCTTTTGACATCAATGAAAGGCAGGGAACCTTTAGGAGGCTGGGAGCACACTTGAAGGTCATTAGAGCATGCCTTTGAAAGGATACTGGAACCCTCTGGCTCAATACTGCTTGTCACAAGTCAAGTGACAAATGTAGACTCTAAGGAAAAATCTTACAGACGGTACTCCCAGTACTCACATGGTGAAAAGGACAGGTAGTGGGACTTGAATCTGGATCAGCATGCTTGGGATAAAGAGTTCAAGCCTAGATCCTGTGACTGCCATCTTGGTTTCAAGTCCTAGAATGGTACAGATGCCAAACATGCTGTGAAAACCAGCAAGCACCAGGAAGAACAGATTTCTAGGAAAAACTGGGTTTGCATACTGGCTGTTTGGTATGCATTGCTGTTAGGCAGGCTACAGAAAATGCCTAGATGTGTGCTGCTCAGTGTTACACAGCAGAGCCCATCACCACCTTGAGTGACACCTGAATATCCAGTGTCACTTGGCTGCTCCATTGCCTTTCGCATAGATACTTAGCACCTCTCTCCTTGGTCCTTGGGGGATTTACAACCTCTTGTCTATTTAGACCATCTTTACTTCCATTCTGCTGTGCTAGTACTAATTAACTAGCAGAGCTTTGGGTTTTGTTCACTTCCATCTCCAGTAGCTCCTGGGCTCTGCTTAAGCTGTACTCAGAGGTGGCTCAGAACCCCCCACACTGTCTGCTTGGCCTTAAGGAACATTCATTATCAAGAGTGAATGATCTGTTTTCCCTTTCCTGCTGGTGTTTTAAGACCACAGTCTGCACACACTTCTTTATTTGTGTACTTTTCTCAGAACTCTAAGATGTTGGAAGGCATTACTCAGAACTCAATTTAGTGAAAATCTGTTTGAGTAAGCAAAGTTGGGTTAAGCACATCGAGAATTCATATCCCTTATTCTTTCTTCCTAATTGTAAAAGGGATGGAGTGCCAAACATTTGCAATCTGAAAACTAATTATTCAACACTATGCTGCCAATTTGTGCCAATTTGACATGATGAAGCATGGCTACAACCTGCTGGCTGCAAATGATAAACTAACCTTAAAGATGACTCAACACGTCAAAGCTGGAAGGCAAGCTGACTTCTCTGAAAGAATGGAAGGAGGCCATGTCTGGATAGAGCAGGCAGTTCTGGGGGGGAGGAGGTCTCTTTGCTCCAAGCATATGAAAGCAGCCATTTGTTCCTGAGACCTAGAGGTCTCAGTCCTAGAATCCATTCTCCGCCTCTGTAAATAGAACTGCCTGCCAGTCCTGCCTGCTTGCCTTCCCTCTACTTGTGTTACTCAGTGGTTGAACCCCAAAAGCTTAAGGTTGAGTACATGCTTTTATTTGACACATGCCATTCTTAGTACCACATATGCTGGGGAAACAACCTTAATGTAAGAGTGGTTTCTCTGTACACCTGTGAGAACAAGAGAGGGATGAATTACTCAGGTTGGAATTTTTCAATGAGGAAAGGCATGTTGTTTTCCAATTTGCGCTGCTTACTTAAGAAGAAGCAGGGTCTTATCTGTCATAGTATATGAAAGCAGAGAGATGCCAGCAACTTATATTTTCAAGGGAGTTCTTTCAGCTTGGGACTATCTTTTGAAAGAGTTGGAAGAACTATCAGTAGGGCTGGCTAATATGCAGGGTAGGTCTCAATAATGCTAACACAGTTTTCTCTCCTGCTGTAATGATCATCTTAGCTCACTGAAAGACCACATATTAAAGGCTGTGCTCCCAGTGTGTGATGTTACTGAGAGGTGTGGATCCTTTAGGAGCTAGGATAGAGTGGAAGGAAGTGAGGTCATGGGAAGCAGGTCCATGAAGGGACTCTTGGAACACTTCTTCACCTCTTCTCCCTCTTTGCTTCCTGACTGTCACGAAGTATACTGCTTTGGTCCCCATGTGCTCTTACTACAATGTTCTGCCTCAACACAGGCTCAAAATCAACGGAACTGGCCAACCACTGAAATCTTTACAAGCACCCAAACCTTTCTTCTTTAAATTGGTTCATCTCAAGTGTTTTGTCCCAGTGAAAAAAACTAATTTAACACTTTAACCATAAATTTAGGGGCAGTAACAATTCTACTTGGGGTTACCCTAACATATGTGCCTTGCAGCTCTGCAAGGAAGGGAAGTATGTTAGTTTCTTCCTGTATTGATGGAGAATTATGAGGGAGAAGGCAGTATGGCAAAGTGGCCTGTGGCAATTAAGTGCCATAGTGATAGCAGGTCCTTCCAGCAGTTTCAGGCCCTTCCTAATGGCTGGCTTGCTGCAAAGGGTAGGAAGAATTGCAGCTTTGAGAAGCAACTCAGCATGACACGTGCTGTTCCTATTGAACGTGCAAGGACTCATAAATGAGAGGCAGAACCTCAAAAGGTCACCTGTGCAGGATATGAAGGCAAGGGTGTCTGACTCCACTTGTGCTCCAGGTAGCCTAATTCCTTAGTTCTACGGAGTGACACTCACTGAGCAAAATTGTTTTTCCCTACAGTACTCAGGAATCCAAAGTGATGCTGGGGCAGAGACCCCAGAGCAGAGGCTGTGATATTCTGAGCCTGAGTTTAGGAAAACAGAAAGAGGAAAAGTTGGTTTAGATATAAAGGTTAATCTTGGGTGCCTCAGATAACCCTTGAATTCTATTTCTTTCCTGAGCTCAGTGAAGAATGCTCTTGAACAAAGCCATGCTCACCTGCTTGCTACAGAGGAAATAAAGCACTCCACCCCCAACTGCCCTGTAAAGGGCAAGTATTTTTGGTTTAAGTGAATTGGCCTGTTGCTTTTAAAGAGATTGAGAATGGAGAATGCATCATTTTTCCAAACAGATCCCTGTGGAGCTGACCTAAAAAGGCCTGAGCAAAGCCTTTCGTCATCTCATCCGCTAGAGACAGTCCTTACTGCCCAGCATGTGCTTCCCAGCAAGGGCCATCACTGCTGCTTCTTTCTGCTTTACTTTTACATGCGAAGCAAATGAGGAGCTGTTTCATGAAATAAGCCATTCACCACTGCAGTACATTAGAAGTATATATGTAGAATAAATTTGGAATCCTTCCACCTCTCCCTAGCTACAGAAGCAACTTACAACATGCAATGAAAGAGTTTAAAAAGATTTTCATTGTTTATTTTAACACTAAACTATATCCCAAGTCCTCAGTTTATTTTTTATTTTTTTTTAATTTTTATTATTATTCAATTGTGCGTACATGTGTGTGTGTGCGTGTGTATGTATGTGTGATATGTGTGTGTGTAGAACCATGGATGAATTTGGGAACCATCATGGATGGCCTCTACCTCTTCGTTTACTCTGCCCTGGGCTTCACAGGCTCTGCCCACCAGGACCAGAAACGCAGGCCGCCCCCGCTTCCATCCGGCGTCTATACGTGGGGTCTAGGATCCGAACTCAGGACCTTCTGCCTGCAAGGCAGAGGCTTAACCCCTGAGCCATCTCTCCAGCCCCCATATTTTTAAAGATTGATCAGTGGCTAAATATTACCTTTTATGTCAAGTGCTGAGATTGAAAACAAGGTTTCATGTATGCTAGGCAAGTGAGCTATATCCTTAGTCCCAATGTTATTTCAATTTGAATAGACATATTATCAAAGTGACACTGTTATCATTTATTTTGGACTAACAAATCCATGCCGTCTTTCTTCTAGTGTCATTACCCTTTTTTTTTTTAGTGTCATTATCCTTACGA
Organism: Typhlomys cinereus; assembly: GCA_023101885.1. NCBI lineage: Eukaryota > Metazoa > Chordata > Mammalia > Rodentia > Platacanthomyidae > Typhlomys > Typhlomys cinereus. The sequence continues at coordinate 6,585,729 of JALPQD010000040.1, read as the reverse complement.
GAATATGGAGACATATATGTGATTACAAGTTTCTGAGAGGTCACATGGGTTCATTTTGATGTTGGATGATGTGGTAGGCATCGAAGAAATGAAGGAACTTAAACAACATAGTGGACACAGGATGAAGTCCAGTGGACAGAAATGTGAATCCTCTTTCAATCCACTTTTCTTTCTTAGGGGAAAGAATGCCCTCTTGCAAGAGACAGAGGTCCCTCACTGTTACTAGGGATGAATAAAGCTCAAATGCTTCAAGTCCGAGTCTGGGATAGAAATCTAAGGACCTTTTCAGGAATCAAAAATAAACCGGACTTTAGAAATGCAAAGTTTTATGCATCATTAATATACAGGAGGGTCTAATTCTCACAATACCTTTGGGGTCTAAATGGCTTGGCAGAAGCTCTTGTATATCCTCTGGGATCAAGTTCCTCAGCTCTGCGGACACGGAAATTGAAATTGGTCTACAATAGAGCTTGGAGAATCCTAATACTAAATATTACCTTCACTACCTACTCTCCTATAACCTTGCCTTCTGCACGTTTTAATCAAAAGTGAATGTCTACTGGAGCATGGGCACGTAGGTTTTGCTTGTGTCCAAAAGAAGTAACCTGAACGGAGATGTTGCCATTGTTGACACTCAGAACCTTCTTCTAGAAACTGTAACTACCTACAGATATAGTTCCCCTTTAAAAGATCATGTCAAGTGTACCAAATGGATCTTACAAATACAGCTGACTCTGGAAAAAGGCTCATGAAACTCTTAATAGATAACATATGAGGTGACATTGCCCCCTGGTGGTTGGCAGTCACCATGGCACACGGGGCTTAAGAACAGGAAATTGCTCTCTGAAAAACCCTGTACTATTAATAAACAACTCTTGAGAAAAACTCTTCTCATGGAGAGCTTGATTCTTTTTAAAACTGCTTCATCCATTTACGAAAAAATTAATCTTGGCATTCATTATGTGAATACTTACCCAATTTTTACTACCAAATATACTGTATACTGAAAGATATAATTCTCAAAAAACAAGTATTAAAACGACAACAAATACCCCAAAGACACAGTTGATTGTACAAAAACATTTTATTTTGTATTACCATACTCTGTTTAAAGGGCAAAATGTGTTTTTTCACACGATTTTACATGGAAGGGCCTTGGAAATCAGTTCTTAAAGGCTTTACTTTCCTGTAGTCCTATGTGTTTTTCCTCACGGTTGCTTGTGTCACGCTGAAGAGATAGGCTTCGTAGATTATGCTTAAGAAGTTGTCATCATTCTGAAAAACAAAGCCAACAGGCCTAGGGAATGTTACTTGGATGGCAGGAGGCAACACTTTCTGTTTAGAGCTGAATTAACCTTGGCACTAAGCTGCTCACCTCTTCTGGTTCATGCTGACAGCTGCGAGTGTGTGTGTGTGTGTGTGTGTGCGCATGTATGTGTGTGCGCGCAAGTGTGTGTGTGTGTGTGTGTGTGTGTGTGTACATGTTAAGGAGCTGGGGGAAAGGCTGGGACAGAGCTGCTGGTTCTCAGCATCGCTATGTGAAGCAGCATGTGCTCACAGCTCTCAACACAGAGGAGTAACCGGTCACATCCCACCAAACAGCCAGCTGTCCTGTGTGAAAGATGAATTAGGAGGAAATTATCTAAGTCGCAGTACCTCAGCAACAGCTTAAGAGTTAGCTAGCAGCTCTTAAAGGACCTCCAAGCTGCCTACAGTGTTTTGGACATTAATTAGGATTTTACTTATAACATGGCTCATTGGTACGTTATCAAAGCCCAGCATGATTCTTACTATGAACTGTGGAAAATTTCTAGTGTTGGCAAGTAGGGAACCAGAAGACTGGTAGTCTCTGAGCTCTTCTGTCTGACCAAGAACTTGGAGAGAAACCTAGAACTAATCAAGGGTTTTCTTGATTCTTAATGCTAGACTCCCCCACCCTCAAATCCAATAAAGCAACGAGAGTTCATCAACATTTTGTATCTCCTCTTTATTCACTCTCTGTACCGCACAGAGTAAACATCATTCTCATGCAGTGAAGGAGGGAATGTTATCCGTGTTTCTCCTTCAAAGTAGCTACAGTGTCCCTATGTGTGAAATTGTATCCTAACAAAACAGACTTCATGCTCATTGCCTAAGTGACTTCTAGCACTGCATATGGCAGACAAAGTCCAGAACACAGGGAGAAGTGAAATGCACACAGCAAGTAGAGGAAACAGAATGAAGTGTCTTAAGTCCCCACATGCAGTCCCCACATGTCTAGGGACAACATAATCTGAATAAAATGAACAGAAAAGCAAAGATCCTCAAAGTCCAAACTTAAATTTGTAGTTCTCTTTGTGGTTCATGGGAGGGAGGTTTGCATGTGTTTGTTCTAATTCTCAGAGACTTATCCACAAATAATTTTAAAAGGTGAGAAATACTTTTTAATTAAGTACTTATGAGTTAGTGATTTATCTAAATCAGGAAGACTCAAGCACTTGTTGTCAGTTTTACTCACACCAGATTGCTATTATGCTTTCAAGCTCAGGCACTGGTTTCCAGTCCCATTCTTCTCATTCTCTCTAGAATGTTATCCTAAAAGTGTTTTCACTACTGGAGATCAATGTCAAAGTAGGAGGAGAGAGTTAACTGCAAAGGCTGGCCAGCTACTAGCAGATATTTGATGTAATATACTGTATTCACTTTAAGACTAACCAAAAATTCTAAAGGTATTAGCTGATGTGTCTATTTCTGTTTGGCTTAAAGTGCTACTCTTTCCAAGGGCTATCATTTATTTTGGGGTGTGCTTTGCTATATGGAGGTCAGACCCTGTAACATACATAATATCTACATGGTCCATGTGAAGAATAGGGACCAGGAACACTCTAGTTAATGAGTCCCCAGATCTGCTTGTTTCCTGGTTGCATGACATCAGGCTGTTTACAGCCTCAGTTTCCTTATCTGTAAAAACCAACACTAGGGTTTCATATAAGGATGAAATGAATGTCTGTATCTATGTTAAAGTAATGAATGGCACAAAGCTTTCAGTGTGAGTAACTACTGTATTATTTCAGAGAAAAGTGAGACAAAGGGCTGACATGGATTTCTATTATTTCAGCCTGTCCCCACACTGTGAACTGTGCTTGCAGCAGTGGTGGCCAATGCTTAACTTCCTGACCTGCTTCCCAACTGTCCAGAGTCTGCTGCATAAAATGGCCTTATGCCCATTCCCACCAGTGAGCTCCCAGAGCGCTGTGGATGCAAGCCTATTCATCAACACATGCTTCCTTTTCTGATAGGTGGAGCTTAGAAGCCTTAGCCAGTCCTCCAAGCACAAATCCTTTGAAAGGTTGAGACACCTAAAGCCACAATTAGTATCTGTGACAGTTAGATACAGGCATCAACTTAACAATTAAGAACTGAGCCTTTAGGCACGCCTATAAAGAATCATTTAATTAAGATAAGCCCTGAATAAGCCTGTGGGAGATTATCTAATTGATGTAGGAAGATCTAGCCAACAAGACCATTCTCTGGACAGGTGAATAAGATGGAGAGGATTGGTTCAGGATTTTGGTGTACTTTAGCATACAACCGTGCTGGCAAGAGTGAAAATATGTACCTCTTTCAACAATTTCTGTGGATATAATATGGCCAGTTCCCTTAGTTCCTGACATTGGCATGATCTCTCTCACTATACTGATGAAATGTAACCAAGAATCATAGGTCCAAATAAACTCCTTTCTCCCTTAAGTTGTTTGGGTGCTACAGTCATATCAGCAACATGAAGAGAAACTGCAACAGTATTCTAAATGTCATCTAGTTCACTGAGATCAGAAGCCATTGTGGGCACGGGAGTTATTACTGAGCACTCTGCAGCTAATCAGGTCTGTCATGGTGACCACCAGTCAACAAGTCTTACCTGGACAAGACTCAGCAATGTCTCTTGAAGTTGTAGTTTGGTGAGGGGTCTGCTGGCCATAGAAGAGGATTCCCAGCTCTGCAGGGGTGGAAGGAGGCTTGGGGAGGCAACAGAAGGCTCCTGGTCTCTCATGGGCAGGAGCCCACTATCAGTCTCCATTGGTGGGGCACAGGTGGACTGTGTGAAGACCACAGGGGGCATGAGCAGAGTAGGAGCCGCCGGAACAGGGATGCACTGAGAGGAGACAGTCTGTTCACAGTAAAGACATGCACAGAAGACAGGGTTAGGGAGCAAACCAGTGTACAGGCTCCAGACATGAAATGGGCAGTTCACAATGTAGCAAGGTGGGGGAGTGGGAGGTTCAGTGGAAACTGTTCCCAGCTGCTCTGGGTGGGAAAAGCTGACAAGTAACTGTTTCTGTTCCACTTTCAGCTTTTTTTCTAGCAGTTACTTAAGCAACTCTGGAAGTCTGCTGACAGCTTGGCCTCTAGGTGAGATTTTATTTTTCAGGCTTCCCTTAATTATCTGGCAACATTCAGCAAGGGTGCTCCACTGTCCTGAGCTGAAGCCCCATCACTCTGGAGTGCCTCCCAGGCTTTGTCAGGTGCACACATAGCTCCGACCCTGGCTCTCTGACAGGGTCTGTGAAAGCACACCTCTTTCCTCCACCACCTCTCCCAGGCACCATGAACAACTATGGCCCGTGGATTTGACTCCTCTGGTTCTCCCAAGGGACCTGCCACCCTGTAAGAAGTGTGTCTTCAGATTTTTCTGGCTGGCAGAGGTGAGGGTGGGTTGAGAAAGATCGAGGTATGACAGGAAGGGGACAGGCTCTGAGCTATGTGGACTTGGTGCACTGTGACCTGTTCAGTGAGTTTAATTCATTTGGCTAATCAGGCTTAAAACCAAGTTTCTAACAGGCTTGCGTGTTACAAGTGACACTGTGAGCTGCGTCTGGCTGACTCCTACAGCTACTATGTGTCTCTAACTTGGGTAAGGAAAGTAGTAGTATTTCTAAGCTTCCAAGTCCTCCAAAACACACGAGAAGAGAACAAAGAAAGTCCATTTGGAAATGGCTGTAATTTTACCATCATTCCCTCAGCATCTTTGGGGGTAGAAATGGCCTAGAGGAGGACAGGCTGTTGTTTCTTTTAGCCTTCTCCATCTGATATCCTGAGGAGAGGTGCTGAGAGCTGACGCTCCCAGGGGAGGAGTCACAGCATCAGGAAGAGCATGGCGTGGGCTGACAAAGTGTACACTTTCCTTATTTGGCTCTTGACATTTGTGAGAACTGAAAACAAAAAGGAATCGTATATGCAGAAGTTTAAGCAGACTATTAACCCTAACTTTCTGATTCCAGGTCATCAAAGAGAAACAAAAAGCAGATATTTTTAAAGGGAGCAACATTGCATTGCAATGAGATGAGGAAGTTTAACCATTATTTTAATAGAAGGCACTTACACTGGAGATTTTAATAAGAAAAAAAAAAGAGAACATCTTCGCTTGGGCCCACACACGTAAACTACGGCATATTCAGGGCCTTGTTCTTAAATAATGAGTGGTTTCTGAAGATCTGCTATAAGTTATGTATCAGACTGACAGTAGTTAACTATAAATAGGGAGAATTGTCTAATTTATAAGCCAGTTCTCTGAGTTGAGAAGCCATTGCAGGTACATTTTCAGTGAATTCATATCAATTTAAAAAAAAAAGATCTGATCAGGCCTCCAGATGTCAGCATGGTAGATGACCAACAGCTGATGGCTTTCTCGCCATCCCGTATATTGACAGATACAGAACCATCCTCATAAAAACACAGGTTATACTAGATTTCCCTTTGGCAGCTTATGCCTGGAGGATAGAGGTGGGCAGTATGATTGTCTGGACTTCGTGATACTGAGCATCTGGACAGTAATAAAAGCACCTGTATATTTAATTTTTTGTTTGTTCACTTCAACAACCTATAGGATTGCAGAACACAGAGTTGTGGACCGTGCTTTTTCTAGTATTGTGTAGAAAAGTACACACTAACATGTAGGAAGTACAAAAAAGCATTCGCTATACAAATGACCAAGCAATACCAATTGAAAGAAAGCAAGCTGAAGTCAGATGCTTCCTGTCCTAGAATGGCGTTAGACTTAGAGCAAGCTGTCATAAGCTCTCATAGTCTTGGCTGGTCTTCAGGCCTTATGATATTACGAAGTAAACTCTCTGTAAAAGATAAAGGATGAGGCAAGCAAAATGGCTCTGTGGGTGAAGGCACCTGTGCACTAATCTGGTGACCCCAGCTTGATCCCCAGAGTCCATATGGTAGGAGATAACTAACTTTCAAATGTTGTCCTTTGTCTTCCATATGTATACATGCTTGTTCTCCCTTTCTCCCTCTCCCTGTCTCAAATAATGAATAAACAAATAATAGAAAATAGAAAGGGCTGGGATGCTCCAGACTGCTAAACAAAGGGAAACTTATCTTTTCAGAGAGAAAGGTAAGGCAAAGGATAGAGATGTACAGAGAGGACTTTGCATACCTGTTATAAACAGAAATTTGTGTGACACATGGTTCCTGTATTACAGAAGGCAACTTCCAATTTCATTGCATTTCTGCAATAACATTTTCCCCAGTGGCATACATTTACCTGCTTCTCCATGTTGGCTGTTCTGCTGACCCAGGCCTCCAAGGGCTTCCCTGTCCCCGAACCCTGGGCAGCGGCAGGGAACCTGGCTGCTAAGGCTGGTCGGAAGGCTGCCTGCAGTTGCTGCTCCTGCTGTACCCCCTGGAGCTTTCTCAGCAGTTCCTGAGGAGGAGGTACCCTGGGGCTGCTCTTCTGGCTGCCAGAGAAAGGCAGCACTTGGTTGGACAAAGTGCACTGTTCCTTCCCAAGAGCCTGATGATGTCCTGGCATGGGAGGTAGAAGGGGGCTGTTGAAATACACTGGTTGTGGCTGGGTCGTAACCTGGACTGGAGTCACTTGGGTGGCAGCAGAGAAGTTGAGGCTGCCTTTGGTGGTAGAAGGGCTGGCAGGTGCCAATGTATTAGGGTTGTACTTATGCCCTGCCCCTGAGGGGCTCTGGAGTTGTTCTAAAAGCCTGTTGGTTCTGCAAGCACTTGGTGTGCAGTGTGAAGTCCCAATGCTCCAGGAGGACCCTGACTGGACAGCTCCAGGAAGAGCTCCCTCTGCAGGATCGGGGTTGCTACTTTCACAGGGCTTCTCTTTAGGGCGCTCTGACAATGGGTGCAGTTCCGAGTTCCTGTCCAGGAGCTTCTGAATGGCTGGACAGAGCTGTTTCTCCATGGGGGGTGAGGGCCTTCTGAGCTTCTCACAGGACAGAGACCTCATGGCATCTTGCTGAGTTGTGAGTCTCTTTTGCTGCTGCGGTTGCGGCTGCGGTTGCTGTGGGTGCGGATGCTGCTGCTGTGCTTGCTGGTAGACGCTCCTAGAGGCTTCTACAGTTTCTTTGCAGGGAGCTTTGTCTTGCTTCCCAAACAGAGCTTTCAAGGATAAGTGTTGGGGCTCAAGGTCTAAAGTCTGGAAAAAAACAAAGATATCTAAAAATCTGCTCACATATAATTTGGTTGGGAGGGACTATGAAACACTCTATAGCAAGGGTCCATTTAGGGTTGTAGAAAACAAGAATTTTAGGGTTCCTGGTAGTTTTTGACAGAATTATAGAAATCTAATGTTAAAAAGACATGAGCAATTTAATCTAATTTGATTCTTTCACCTATATATTTCATGACTTTAAAAAATTACTGGATATGTACATTCTGCCTTGGTTTAGCCAATTACAGAACTCCCTCCTTTCTGCCCTGTGTGAGCTCTATCTTTTGCTCATACCTTCTGCTTGAAAACAAGTGCTATCCTAAATTCAATGTATTCTGGTTTCTCTCTAAAATAGGATAAAAAATTCTCATAGAAAGCAATGAAAAGAAAGGTAAAAGAAATTAGAAAATACTTTTTTTGAAAAAATAACACGAGATTTTCATTAGCTGATAATTTTATGTCTTTTAGCTCATGGTCAATTTCAGAGTAATTTAAACTAATTCCTTTAAAAATTTTTAATTAGGAATAACCATGATAAAATGACATAGGTACATTATATTTATAATCAATAATCATACTTTGCCATTATTGTTCTCTTCTGAATAATACATAATTCACAGTGCTGTAAAAATGGCTATAATATTCAAATTTAGATTGTAAACATGATGGCAGCCACAGTTCTGTGGGAGCTTAGACTGCTCCTTGTCTCTGAATTTGCCCAGAATAGACACTCTTTGCTGTGCACTTAATGCCTGCTACTGTTCCTGGTGAAGTGTTATACTCTGTTGTGCTGCCACAATGGCTAATCTTCCAGTAGCTTTAGGAGTCACTTATGCCAGAAGAGTATGGACCCAATGGGTGACGTTTATCTCCTCTCACAATGCCAGCACCATCTGTTGTTTTTAAAATATAGCATCTCTTAAGGAGTTCAGTCCATGGGTCATGAGTGCAGCATGTGGCCAATTTAGCCCTCTTCTAGACAGAGCAAATCAGCAATAGTTCAACACTCTCTAATCTAAAATCCTTTCTTTAACTGACCTTCGGTATCCTTCAATAGCACCAGGATTTCCCTGAGCATTTACATAACACTCTTTGAGAATGTCAGAGAAGCAGATGAAAACCAGAGAGGGTGAAACGCACAAGACTAATACCTGGCCAGGCACAGGTACCCGCTGCTGCTGGTTGTCACTGGGCTTCACAGGGATTGGCTTGATGAGATTGGGGTTGTCACAGATGGCAGAACTGGTAATTTGTTTTGGCTCAGAACAGGTTTTATACTGAAATGGAAAAAAAAAACCCTCAAACATTTCATTCTTGATGTAAATAAAAGAACCTTTAGTATTTTAAACAAGAATACTCCTTGCTTTCCATCTATATTGGTAGACAGCTATTTTTATGTTTTCCTACACAATGGATGGTCCCTTCTACTTCTCTACTGCAAACTATACCTTGACAGATATTGATTACAAATTTAATTTTTCTTTCTTGTTTTGATTCAGTGCCCTGAAATATACCATCAATACCAGCCCGGAAGACTCATAAACTTTTAGATAATCGGAAGGCTATACACTTACTTAAAAAGGAGTAGTTTAAAAATGAGCAATTCAATACATTTCAATGATAAACAATCATAGAAATAACATGTCTGGGATTATTAGATGGCTCAGTAGGTAAAGGAGCTGGCTGCTAAGCATGATGACTTAATTTGATCCCCCGAACCCACATGGTTGAAGGAGAGAACCAACTCTCCCAAATTTCTCTCTCTCTCTCTCTCTCTCTCTCTCTCTCTCTCTCTCACACACACACACACACACACACACACACAACACACACTCAACAAATAAAAAGAATTTTAAAATATAAAACATTTATAACACATGAACTAAAGTAGGGAAAGTAGCTAAAAATATTTCCTCCAAGTAACTAAAATTTTTTTGGTCAACAAAACAAAAAGTTAGGCTGACTCAAACTACTGATTTAAAAATAACTAATATAGGGGCTGGAGAGGTGGCTCGGGGTTAAGCCTCTGCCTTGCGGGTGAAAGGTCCTGAGTTCTGATCCTAGACCCCACGTATAGATGCCGGGCAGAAGCGGGGGCGGCCTGCATCAGGTCCTGGTAGGGCGGAGCCTGTGAATCCCCGGGCAGAGTAAACAAGGAGGAGGTGGAGGCGTCCATGGTAGTTCCCGAATTCGTCCGTGGTTCTACACACACGCACACACACACACACATACATGCACAATTGAATAAATAAAAAAAAACTATAATTTTTTATTTAACAAATGACTTCTTGTATATACAGGATAATTCAAATGAAGGGTTCGGAGCCAGTCACTACAAAACAGAATTCCATAAAAGACGCTCCATCATTTCAATTCCCGACTTATTATCCTCCATTAATCTAACCAACCATAAAGTTGGTAGCACAGTGGGATCCCCGAGAAGAGTCTGGCAATGATGCTGGGGTCGACTTTGTTAGACTCTAACTGAAACAATATAAAAACATGGCCTGTAGTTGACAGTACAGCTGACACAAATGCTACAGAGTCAAGTGTACTGTCAAGGTCTCAGGCTTGAAAATGCTTGCACTGTATCTGACATAGCATGAGTGACAGGCATCAGCATGTGCTTCAGGAGCCCACAGTTCCCAAGACATCTGCCAGCTACTGAGACATATGCTCTGATCCACAAACACAGACCTGGGATTAGTTACCATGGTGTGCACCTATGCTTATAAGATTAATCATACAAAAGTCTATGTTCTTCCAAGAATTGGCTCAATCCTTTGGCTTTTTGACAATTAGTAATGGATGTAGTATGGAATCGCTTTCTAAGTCATAAGCTGTTACTTTTGCATTTTTCTTGAATGAATGAGTCAACTGCTGGACAGGCACATCAAAGCAAGGCAAGAACACAGTAAGATGATGACATAAAATATTTCACCTTCTGCTATTTAAAAGTAAGTGGGTTAAAACTTGAAAGCAGAAGGCCCTAAGTTCAGATCCCAGATCCCATGTAAAAATTTGAGGCAGAAATTGCAGTGGTCTGTACTTCCTGCCCTGGTGGGTAGAGCCTGAAAAATCCAGAGGGAAGCAAGGAGGAGGTAGAAGCAATCCAGGTTGATTCCCAAAGTCACCCTTGGTCCTCCACAGGGACACACACAGTGCCCTCTGATACACACACACACTAAAAAAAAAGTGGGTATTTTCACTGAATGATTCTTACAGTACTTAATTTTCTGTAGTCGGTGTTTCAAGCAAAGAAAATAGATTTCTTCCTACTGCCCCGTGGAACCAGAAGTAGTTTTGTTTCATGTTATTTGTGACTTCTTAGAGGCTTTTTACATTTATTTAGCATATGTGCACGCATGCGATAGCACACATGTGGAAGTTAGGAAAAACTTGTGAGAGTTTTCTTCTTCCACCATGTGATTCCAGAGACTGAACTCAGGTCATCGGGCTTTGGTGGCAATGGGCTTTACCTAATGAGCCATCTTACCAATACTTTTTTTTTCTTTTTGAGACATGATCTCATTATGTAGCTCAGAGATGGCCTCAAACTGACATTTACAATTATCAGAGAAATACAAATCAAAGCCACAATGATATGTCACCTCACTCTAGTTAGACTATCTATTATCAAAAAGGCAAAGTACTGGTGAAGATGTAGAAGACAGGGAATCCTGGTGCAGTATTGGGCAAAATATAAATTAATATAAGTACGGAAGTTCCTCAACAAACTGAAAACAGCAATCTCACTTCTGGGTATGACAATGGAAAGTGAAATCAATGTCAAAGAGAGCAGACTATGCTCATTGCAGCACTATTTATAATAGCCAAGATATGTATCAATTTAAGTATTCATCAGCTTTCTAAAAAGAAAAAAGTAATCCTGTCTTAGAAAATGATGTGAAGGAAACTAGACACAGAAAGTAAAAAAATCGTATGTATCTTACATGTACAATCTAAAAGGTAGATTTCATAAAAGCAGCGAGAACAGGGTCATCACAGGGACAACAATCAAGGATAGCATATTGTATGTGTCAAAGTTACTGAGTAGATTTTAAGTGTTCTCATCACAAAAATGCCAAGTATATAAGGGAATACATAGCTAATTAACTTGATTTAGCTATTTCACAATGTATATATGTATCAAAACATCATAATGTATATCATAACAGACACAATTTTAATTCTGAATTAAAATTTTAAAAATAAAATAAAAAAATAATCCCCAAATTCTAGAGTCAGAAAGGATTGTGGAATCTCTGCCTAATCTTTTATTGAGAATCATGAAATTCTTTTATAATATTCTCTATAATGAAACCATTTGTACTCTTTTTAAAAAAAATTATTTACTTAATTTGTGTGTGTGTGTGTGTGTGTGTGTGTGTGTGTGTGTGTGTGCGCGCGCGCATCAGAGGGCACTGTGTGTCCCTGTGGAGAACCAAGGGTGACTTCGGGAATCATCCTAGATTGCTTCTATCTCCTTCTTCACTCTGGGATTTCCCAGGCTCTGCCCACCAGGGTTGGAAGTGCAGGCTGCTGCCATTTCTGCTTGGCGTTATTATGTGGGACCTGGGATCCAATTCAGGTCATTCTGTTTGTGAGACAGAGTCTTAACTCCTGAACCATCTCTCCAGCCTTTGCTCTATTCTTTAACACTTCCAAAAACGAAGACTTACTTCATCACAAGAGTTCTGAGAAAAGAGTCTTGTGTTATTTCTTATTCTTTTCATTTCCTTCTTCCTCACATTAGATTAACTTTACTGTTGATCTCTAAATTTCCTGAAATGCCTATATGCAGGACAATGGACAACACAGATGGAAGAAGCCTTTTACAATACAACAGCATCTACATCTAGCTGGGGAGGACAGACATGACTGTGTGATGGAGAAAGATTTGAAATAAGCCTCAAAAGAGCAATTATATTGGGATGGATGGAGGAACGGAGAGGACCACACGAGCAAAGGTAGGGAGGCACTTTCAGGAAGCAAAGTTGTTGATTGTGTTTGGCAGCTTAGTATATTTGTAGAATACCCTGACAGCATGTTATGGAAGGCCTGAAGTTTCCAATAGTTCACGCAAAGGAAATGACAAACCAAGAAGAATGTACACAGGAAAGGTAAAAGGATCAGTCACACAATACTTCTAATGGCTTGAATTCAACCTCTGAAACTGTACTTCTGAGTGTGTGAGTACGATGGTTAGTCAGGAGCTACCAAGAAGAGAGGGGCTCTAGAGAACAGAGTTCATTATACCAGAAAGTTCTCATTGGTGGCTCCTGGCAGTCAGAAGAAAGGGAAGCCCAGGTTAGAGCCATTGCTAGTACTTCTGGAGAGGCAGGGCAGGACATAAGGACAGTTCAGGATTGGTTATTGGGAGTAGTCTGCTCAGCTCACAGTTATAGGGTTCTCAGATGCTAGAAGGTACCTTGGTACCTGGCCTTGGGATAAATAACAGCAGAAAAAAGTTGGACTATGTAGGCAGAGAAAGGAGGCATGGCCAGGTTGGCTGTTACTGTCTTCTAGAAATGGGTAGATTGTAAGGGCAGGTTCTACAAAGAAATAAAGGTTTTTAAGAAACAGGGAATGGTGAAATAGCTTATCAGGTAAGGTTCCTGTTGGCAAACCTGGAAACTCTAGTGCCTTAGTTTGATTCCCAGAAGCCCACATGGTGGAAGAAGAGAACTAATTTCAGAAAGCTGTCCTCTGACCTCCACTCATGCACTCTGGCATGCATACGTATGCCTGCCCCCACTTCCACTCTCAAATAAATAAAAATATTTGTTAAAAGATGTTAAAGAATAATACATAAAGAAAAAAGAGGCTGGGAACACGGTTCAGTGGCTGAGCACATCTAGAATGCATGAGGTCCCTGGGGTCCATCCCTACTACTACAAAAGTAAATAAATGAACAGCATAAAGTGCGTGTCCAAGTATTTGTATTTATTTGCTTAGTAACACTGTGTATATTCACAGAATGTAAATTCTACAAGGACAGAAATGTTGCATTTTAAAGTTTCATCTAGCTAGGCATGATGGGCATGCATGGAACCTCAGCACTTAAAAAGCAGAGGCAGAAGAATCACAAGTCTGAGGTCAGTCTAGACAACATAGGGACACTATTTGTAAAAAATTCTATTTGTCCCAATATAGTACAATAAACAAGGTATAATTATTTAATTATGTGATCACTTACCAAGTCATTAGGATATCATCTACTGACTTTTAGAGAATTAAAAAATAGTTGTGACCCAACCCCACAAAAAATATCATGAAACTGTGGCTTATTCATATTATATTTCTTTGTACATTTAACAACCACTACTAACCATGTGTGCTGTTACTTACAACAGACTAGTTTTGTTGTCTATAAACAAAACAGTTGGAGCTCAAGATTTGACAGATTCAGAACCAAATTTGGCAAGAGTACCTGAGAGGTGTGCATGCTCCACATCACATCATATTAGTAGGCCAGAAATTCTGGCTTCCTAACTTCAGGTGATGCTGACTAGGAAGGGTACGGGGCAGCAGCTTAGTCTTCCAAGGTCATATTGTCATCAGCATTACTCGTTACATTAACATTACTGTAGGTCCCTGCCAGAAACACTTAGTCATCAGGATGCTGCTAATTCTACTGCTCCCTCCATACTTACTTCTAGAAATGTTTAGTAAAGAAGAATTTCCATCATTTACCAAGCTGCTTGGTTATTTTGAAATAACTGACTGTCATTTGAGGGTAGGCAGGGAAAATGTTTTCTTTCTTTATTCCTATTAATTACCAATGTTCAGAGGAAGGTTTTGGTATCTGAGCACTTTTGAAGAAAAGCCAATAATAGCTTTGTTTTACTTGGCATTTTGGTCTGTACATTCTCATCACCCTAAATTCACAGGTTATCATATCTTTAACACTCAGTATACCATGTATATTGATGTTACTACCAGACCTGTAATGAGAAATTTCTTCAAAGAGCTGTAGCTCCTTTTAGGAGGAATAACAGCTTAAAATAACAAATCTGGGTATCAGAAGTACTTAACAGTATTAGGGTGTCACTCATTTCTGAGTCTTTCAGTGAAAGACTTAGGAACTCTTTATTTTTTTGCTTCCATAGTTAAGAAACAAAAAAATGCACCGACATTTCCACTTACTACTTAGTTTGCAGTTTCAACTTATTTTTTTTCCTTACACTACAGTTTTGGTTCCAGCCACGATAACATAATTTATTTATTATATCCATGACAACTGAAAGTTATGATGCCAATATTCCTACTGATAATAAAAACCACTGAATTAGAATTTTAATTTCTTTGTAGTTTTTAATCCTTAAAACATACTCTACTAAGACTGCTATCACTGTATTCCAAGCCACTAATTCTTTTTTTTTAAATTTTTTTATTTTTATTTAATCAACTGTGCGCATGTGCGTATGTATGTGCGCGCGCGCGTGTGTGTGCGCGTGTGTGTGCGTGTGTGTGTGTGTGTGTGTGTGTGTGTGTGTGTGTGTAGAACCACGGACGAATTCGCGAACCACCATGGACGCCTCCACCAACTTCTGCCCCGGGATTCACAGGCTCCGCCCAGGACCAGAAGCGCAGGCTGCCCCCGCTTCCGCCTGGCGTCTATACCTAGGATCTGGGATCTGAACTCAGGACCTTCCGCCTGCAAGACGGAGGCTTAACCCCTGAGCCATCTCTCCAGTCCCACTAATTCTTTTTTAAGAAGACTATTTTTTATTTTTATTATAACAACTTTTTATTCTTTACAATTTCATACATGAATACAGTAAATTTATGGTATTTTCACACCTTAATCCTCAATCCCATCCCCCTCCTTTTCCCATTACAGTCCTTCTTCTTTCCTACCTTCTACTTTCACGTAAAGTCACTAATTTTTCTAAGCAATTGTGTCATAGCATGGTATTCTTTACATACTCTTACTTTGTCAAGCTTCCAAATCTTAGAATCCTTAGTTTCTTTTTTCTTATTTTTGTTAATTTTCTCTAGAGAATATTAATCTTTTATATCCCAATTTTTAGGAGAGCTAATCAATTTCCCAGGTTTTAGCTTTGAATAGTTTTTTTTCTTTATTGTTAACAAAATTTCACTCTGCTTGTTTTTTACCCGCAATTTTACATGTATATATGCATGAAGTATAGTCATGTGTGTATGCATGCATGCTGCATATGTGTAGGAGGGTGTGGGGGCACATCCTCCATCAGTCTTCCATCTTATTGCTTTGAGAATGGGTCCCCAGTTAAACCCAGAGCTTGCAGATAGGATCAGTCTGGATAGCCAGCTTGCTCTGGGGATTCTTAGGCACTTTCTTCTGGAGCTGGAATTATACCCTGCTCTGCCCAGTACTGCACTTGGGATGTAAGGATTTGAACTTCAATCCTTTTGCTTGCAAGGCAAGTGCTTTAAACTCTGAGCCATCTCCCCTGCCACTTATTTTTTTTTTAACTTGTAAAATATTCACTTTTTATTTTATGTAGTTGAAATTAATCGGTTTGGGATTTTAAGATACAGGTGGGGAAAATTTCCTTTTTCTTAGAATGCTAAGAAATCCAAATTTTCTTCTAGAACCTGAATTTCTAATTGGGATTTATCTTGTATGTGTTTGAAGTACAGTTTCAATTCTGTAGTTTTTCAAATGTTAGTTGCCTCAATACCGCTTACTTAAAAAAATTCAAATAACTGATTTGAAATAGTTACCTTTTATCATATCTAAATTCCATATATAATTGAGTCTAATTATGACTTCCTACTTAACCTATTGGACTATCTGGCTATTTATGGATGAACATCAAAAATTCATACTCATTTAAATGTTTGGAGCGAATTTTTACTACCAAGCAGAGCTGAGAATACTGATATTTTACCACATGAACCTTACAAATATCTCGTCTGCTCCAGGAGTAGAATAGTAATATTTGTTTAGGGATCACTTCATATTTATAGATTAAATGAGAACTGAGAGCTTCATGTTCAATTTTCTATTCAAGACTAGGGCACGTTTTTTTATTCTGTCTTTTAAAAGTTTTTTTTTCTACTTTTACAAGCATATTGAGTATTCATCCCAGCTTCCCTTCCTCCCACTTCCTTCCCATCTCCTCCTTTTCCTCATCATTCCCTCCCATCCTTCTGCCTGTATACTCCTATGGATCCCAGGGTTTCACTCTGGCTTGTCACTATTACACTGGTGGTCAGCTGTTGCCATGGTGATTTACATTACAACTTACGGATCTCATGCCGTTAATGGGGCTTGTGATTATTTCTCTCCCCAGCAGTTTCTACAGTATATAGGTATTGTGTAAGCTATTCAGCAAGGAGAAAGTCCTCAGATTGGTTCCAGTGATATATTTTGCCCATGTTCTGTTTGTCTTGATTTTTAACTATGTAGCCTAGGCTGGTTTGGAACTTGCCATCCTCATGTTTAAGCTTCCTGAATGTTAGGATTAGAGATCTGTAACACCAACATGGATACATATTTTATGAAAAAGGATTTTTGCAATTTGTTGCCAATGTAAAATGGGGTTCATTCTTTTAGTAAAGCTCCTAACTGAACACTGTTTTTTTGCATTAGGCTATTGATTTCTGACACTAGCTTTTAATTTACTTAAAAATAAACAGTCTATCGTCTATTAGAATGGCAAATAGACCATTTCCTGCACTTTGGTTTCAAAGAGCCCGAAGTCTTTTTCAATGATGACCTTCTTGATAGGTTAAGTCCTACCACAAGGAAGGGCAAAGACTCACCTTTGTGTATTCATCTTTGGCCTTGGTGAGCATCTGTAAGATATCTACTTCTCGGCCCTCTCCTGAGCTGAGGGTCATGGGGGACACACCCACTCCAGTTCCTTGACATGCTTTCAGCTGTTCATACTGGGTTAGGCTAGAAGAACAAGGGAAGAGACACCAGAGAAGCCAAGTCACAGCCAATTGTGCCACCCCAGTTCTTTTTTTTTTTTTTTTTAACATTTTTTATTATTATTTCCGCTCATACAAACTTATTAGGTACACCAGTTCCCTCCCTCCCTCCTCCTCCCCCCAACCCCCTGTTCCCCCTCCTCCCACCCCTCCCTCCCCATCCCCCAGTGCCTCCCCCCCAATTCCTAGAGAGTCCTTAATTGTGCATGCCTGACTCTCCTCTGGGTCCTCCTCTCCGATGACGTACAAGGACCCAGTGGCATTTTCCTGAACCCTTTCCCATGTTCCCCTTAAGCATAGGAACACTACTGTGGCTGTCAATCCCTTGCCTCCAAGGATCTTGGTGCCTTTAGCAGATGCTAGACTTTGTGAGGTCAATAGTGTGTTGGACATTGCGCAGGGCATGCAAAGTCCAATTATGATTGCTTCGGCCCTAACTTGTGTGGAGTATCTTGCAAATCATTGCTCCTCCCATCCTTTTGCTCTTATAATCTTACCGCCCCCTCTTCCACAAATTTCCCTGAGCTTCAGGATGGGGAGAGATTAGGCTGGCCTAGTTCTAGGTGGTTGATATAGAGTCTCTGAAGTTCTGGATTGTGGTTTGTTGATTTTCTTTTGCAGTTTTGCTGTTCCTGCAATGCCCTTCACTCCATCTTGCTGGGCACTGTATGTCACCCCCTGGCCAGAGACAAAAAGCTGTTAAACTGGAGTCTTATTATAAGAGCATATTCAAGGGTAGATGTAATAAAAGTTGGAAACCTCAGTGAGGGAGGGGTCAATCACCCATTTGCAAAATGGTTACTTTTTATCTGCCAGACTATATGCCCTCCCCTTCTGGTGAGATCATACCCCCTTAGTTGTAAATGATCAGGAACAAACGTCTGTGAACTTAACTAGGTGTCACATTACTTACTTGCAGTCCTTGATGGAGGCCTATTTTCTCTACTGTAACATGGTCACTTCTCTCCTTGTTTCTGGTGTGGCCCTCCAACCCCATCCCTCCTGTTCATAATCCTTGCAATTACTGTAGGTAATACATAGATTTACCTATGAGTGTCTCAAGGTGGGCTGGGTGGGTTTGGTACTAGGAACCACCTATTAGGGAGTACATACGGCGCTTAATTTTCTGGGTTTGCACCCCAGTTTTTGCCCAGTGCTCTCATCCCACTACCACCATCTTAGAAAGAGACCGCCTCGGCACTTAAAACACAAGAATAAGAGATGAAGTCTCACATCAACTGGCACATACATGAATGCCTTAAGTCAAACTCTGAGTTCTCTGGCACTTAGAGATGCAGTGAAGACTCTGTCCTAAATTACCATGTTACTACAAGGAAACATTAAGAAAAATACCCTTACTCTCTGTGCTTTGAATTTCAGCTAAAAATCTTTTAGCAGTACCATGATGTTAATGGCAAAATAAAAACTAACAATGTACTGATTCACTTTTAACTAGGGAAAGGATCTGACTTCACACAAATCAGTTGCTAGTAAATAACCAGTTTCTTGTCTGAACTGTTAAGCAAGTACTGCAGAATGCTAGTAAGTTTAACATGACCTCTTGGCTGAGCTACATGATATTTTTTTAATCCATATGAAATCCTGCAATTATTACCCTTTGCACAATTTACAATAACATGAATGTTCTAGGAACTAGTTGTTATGGTGGTAAATACCAGTTTGAACACACTTAATCACCATCTGCAACTTGAGCTAGTAGCCTAAAATTAGATCTCATGAGCAAGATTTTTAGGAATCAATTTTATCTATAAAAATGTGCTTTCTAGCTTTCATTTCCTTGGAGGTTACTTTTTCATTTCACTGCCCCCACATTTAGAAATGGAGACTAGTTCTTTGAAGAACAGGGCTGTAGCGTGGCACTGTTTTGGGGGGAGACCTAGCATGGATAGGAAACTTACTTCATTCTGAGGCTTTTGCCCATGTTCATAAACAGCAGGGAACTTACTGGCTCACAGTGGGCAACCAGGCCCAGAACTGGTCAGAGTCTACAAAGCTCACCTAGATTTCCTTCCAAAGCATCTGGGAAAGCTAAGAGTCATGAAGTTAAACAGCAGGGTACGAGTTACTCAGAACCAAAATGGGATAAAAGATATATGATATTGAGAGAAAGAGACAAATAATGAGAGAGAAAGAGAGAAAGAATGGAGAAAGGACAGAATGAGAATATCCTGATCATTAAACTAAATCAAACTAAGACACTTTCAGAGATAAGACTCAAAGACTATTCTAAGTACTTGGCATTGGATTAATAGGATTCTGAGCTCCTACAAACATTGCTAAAGGGAAAGCCTTTTGGGCAGGAAGTGGAAGGTCTTAGAGGATCTGAAGAAGCCATTCAGATGGCTCTGAATGTTTAGTTTTGTTTTAACTGATGGACATATACAGCTTTCCAGGCAAAACCTGGAATGAAGAGAATACCAAGGGAAACTGCTATCTGGAATGGCTCACAGTGCACATACAGACAATGAGGCAAGTTGCTGCAGAGGGGAGAACTAGAGAAAGCATCGCAAGCCGCCTCTCAGTCTTTCCTCGTTCATTAAATAGTGCTGCATGTTTCCTGACCACAGTGAAGATGATGGCTTTGAAACGTTTCCTGTTAAGATTATAGTATCTCTGCACACATTTAGAAACACAAACAGAAGTCCTGAAAAATACTCAGCTTTTCTGCACTTACTTTTTCATAAGTTCTGCGATTCTTTGGCATTCTTCTTTATCATAAAACCAAATTCCATAAATGGACACTGGAAAAAAAAAACACATTGAGCAAGTTAAAAGCATCTTCTAAACCACACAATGGAAAGAATTTCCTTTCTATGTTAGAAAGTATACAATGACTTATGTATTGAATTAATTCATTCAATAACTATTAAATAAATGAAATCAGTCATTGGAGCTAAAGCTTAAAAAATCAAACTTGGAAATCTTAGTGGTTTTGTGTATGCATGTGCACATGTACACACACACACACACACAGACAGAGCCAATAAGATCTGGTTTTCTTAAAAATGAAGCACTATAATTCAATGGACATTTGGTAATTGCTTCTTAAGCAAGTAACTGCAGGAAATGAAAGCAGGATTTCTAAACTTCTTGGCTTCAGGACTTCATTGTTTCTATATTCCATTTGCACATTTCACAAACACATTTCATCTTTATTTTTAAATATTCAGAAATCTGATGCTCAGATTATGCCTTGAAACCTCACTCCTCCTTCTCTCAGGAATATGTTAATTAACTGAAAAACTGGCTTTGTGAGCTGTAAGGATAGGAAATTTTAAAAAAATCTCATTTCTAAATATCTGTAATATTATGTATTGAAAGATTAGATGATTATGGATTAAACATTTAGCAATGAAAGGAAATGTAGTATGAAGAGCTGCAATAGATTAATTTCATGATTTCTTACATATACTGTGTACTAAATCTGGCATGTGCCTAGGTTTGTCACCTTCATAGTAGAGGCTGAAACAATTACAGAATACAGTCATAAGTATCTAGTGAGGAGGGTCCTAGTTTCCAACAAGATCAAGGAAAGAAGGAACAATAGGCAAGCCCCAAAGTACCATGGCCATGTGCTGCAGCCTATTCGCTGCATGAACTGTGCCAGATATGCGCCAAGGACAAGGCCATAGAGAAATTCGTCGTACAGAACTCTGTGGAGGCTGCTGCCGGTGGAGACATTTCCGAAGCCAGTGTTTTTGGTCTTTGATACTTATGTTTTCCCCACGCTCTGTGTGAAGCCTCATTACTGTATGTGCTGTGCTGTTCTCACAAAGGTGGTCAGGAACTGATCTCATGAATCCTGGAAGGATTGAATACCCCTGCCCAGATTTAGGCCTGCTGGTGCTGCTCCACCAAAGCCCATGTAAAGAGCTGGATTCTTGAAAATGAAAGACAAAACTGTCTTCTGGGAAAAATAATAAAGTGTAAATTACTATGTTTAAAAAATATCTAGTAAGGATCTAGTGATATGTAATAATCATACAAATATATATGAACTATATATATTATTAATAGAATCATACAAATATATATGAACTATATATATTATTAAAATTTCATTGAAAACAGCAGCATTATGATAAAGCAATGAAAACAAATATTTTTATTTTTTTATCTTTATTTTTTAATATTGTGTACATGAATATAGGAGAAAAGAAGGATTCTTTTCTCCTTACAACCCTTCATCTCCCCTACCAGACTTCCTCCAATTTTTCAAATCTTTTCACTTGTGTTTCATTCAGTCTGTGATGATTTGTGCCTGACCTGATTCATGCTCCAGCAAGCATCTTAGATCAGAGAAGATACCATTGAGGAAATCATCCTTCTTTACTTCCCCATCAGCATTAGTCCTCATCAGTCTCTCAGAGCTTCTTGAGATCTTTCTGTTGTTATGGTGAGCTGTCGATAAGACAGTTCCTGTGCAATTCTTGTGTAAGTACACGTATCTGCCACAAAATCTTGTATATCACAACTGTGTCATGTCCAGGAGACAATGCATAAACCACAACTTCAGGCTCTTAAAAATTCTTATTGTCCCTTCTTCTATGATGTTCCCTGGGCATTGGGGTAGATGAAATTTACATGTTCTGTTTAGGGGCAAGCAATCCATAGACCCTTATTTTCTGCATTTTGGTAAGTTGTGCTTTTCAGTAATAAACACCTTCTATTGCAGAAGGTTTTTAGGTTGAATGCTGAATGCTTTTCCAATCTACGGATATAACAGCTATTTACAGATCAGTTTGTGTACTATCTTCCTAGCTAAAGAGTCATAGTCTGTTCTTCCCTTGTGACCTATTTCCTTCCCTTTTTATAGGTTCTTGTTCTAGGTAACAGAAACAGGAATGTGTTCCATTCTGACAAGCAGGCCTTAAATCCAATCAGAAAGCTACTGGTCATTTTCTTGATACTCATGCCACTATTACACTGGTGGTCACCCTATAATATATATATTTTTTTCTCCTTTTGCAAACATATTGAGTACTCATCTCAGCTTCCTTCCTTCCCCCTCCCTCCTATCCCATCCCGTCCCTTCATCATCCCCTACCACCCTTCTGCCTATATGCTTCTATGGACCCCAGGGTTCACTCTGGCTTGTCCACTCTTTTGGGGGTTCAGGCCTCCATGGTATATCAAGTTACCTCTCTTTAGGCTATCCCACTGATATGTGCATTTCTCGTCACTCATCCAGCTTTATACCCAAAGGTTCCACTGTTAAGTTTCCATTTTATGGATATAATAAGAGCTACCAACAGAGTACTTTGAATATTCTGTAATACTTCCTACCCATAGGTTTATTGGCTGTCTTCCCTCCAATAAAATATTTTTAAAGAAATTATTTTACAAAATTTAAACTATCAAACATTTAATCAATATTATTTTGTTATGTAGATAGATATCTATGTTGTTCTAAGCATAGCTTTTTTTTCTTCTTCATAACCTCACCAATGTCTGGACATGAATTTTCTGTCTTGGGAAAGTACTAATTTGAATATCAAAAAGGTATGGGAGCTAAGTATTATGTTTGTGTGTGTATGTGGGTGTGAGCACACAATGACCATGGCTTGGATACAGAGGTCAGAGGACAACTTTCAGAAGTTTGTTCACTCCTTCCACTTTCAGGTGGGTTCTTGGGATGGAACTAAGGTTGTTAGACTTGGCAAGCAGGCAAGCATACCTGCTGTTTTAAACAGGAATCTTAAAAAGGGGCTTTATGAATCTGAGTTACTAATTTGAACATCATCACAGAAGCTTTGAATGTTGTTTTTGTAATGATAAATGTAGAAGAATTTTCTATCTTAGGTACCTACAAATAAGGGGGGGGGGGCAAGAAGAAAGCTCCCGGTCTTTTTTGTACCAGATTATACTCTTAGGTAGGATCTCTCTCTCTCTCTCTCCCCTCTCTCTATACTGATACATCTAAGAAAAATAAGAACAATGAATTGTCTATGAGTGTTTTATATTCAAACAAGATTCTTGTATCTCAAGATTTTAAAATGTGTTTCTGGAAACCTAGTTTCCCATCTCCTGGAGATTCTCCTACAGACTCACTTGCACCAATCCTTTTACCTTCCTGTTATCGTGATTAAGTTCAGATTGGAACACTAGCACTCAAACACTTGATAAATTTAAGTATGTTCATGCGTTTGCTTGCTTTGGTCTTAGCTATAGCAGCAAGAGCCTGCTCTGGATCTTTTGGCAACAGTGAAAACTTTCCTTTTTTGGAGACCAAGTTTTCTACAATGAATACAAGAAGCAGCAGATGAGGAAAACACTGTGTAACTGTAACCAAGTGTGATAGTTAATCCTGGGTGTCAACTTGATCATACCTGGCATTAAGATCAGCTATCAGACTACCTGAAGAGATTATCCAGATCAATACATTTACAATACAAAGACCAGCCCTTGATCTGACTGGAACCACCCAGTAGCAGACCAGATAAAAGGAACCACAGAACAGAACACTTTGAAAAGAGACTTCAGGGGGCTGGAAAGGTGGCTCAGGGGCTTAAGCCTCTGCCTTGCAGGCGGAAGGTGGAAGGTCCTGAGTTCAGATCCTAGACCCACAGATAGACGCTGGGCAGAAGCTCGGGCAGCCTGAATTTCTGGTCCTGGTAGGGTGGAGCCTGTGAATCCCTGGGCAGAGTAAACAAGGAGGAGGTGGAGGTGGGTCCTTGGTGGTTCCCAAATTCGTCCATGGTTCTACACACACACACACACACACACACACACACACACACATACATACACACATACATACACACATATGCACACACACATACACTCACAATTGAATAAATAATAAACAATAAAAAAAAAGAAAAGAGACTTCAGGATGTTTGCAGTGACTTAGCCTGCCTCCAGCTTCAGCCACCAGCCATATTGCTTCTACCATGAAAGACCGTTTCTCCCTTCTGGAACATAAGTTGAATAAATCTCCCTTAAGTTGCTTGACTTTGAATGCTCTCTCACAGCAATAGTTAAGAGTAACTCACACCAGGAAACTCAAAGCCTAGCAGTAGACAAAATAACACTGGGTTCTTACTAGCAGACTATAGTAACAAATGTTTCAGGTGTCATTCTTCCTCATTTTACATAAAATAGCTTTTCATAAGGGCAGGATGCCAAGGAAACCATTGTCCCAAACAGAAAAACAGACCATTATCATGAGAAGGCTGAAATGCAAATTTAAGGAAGAGAAACAGTAGAAAATCCTTGTGAACATCAAAGCAGAATGAAGGAAAAACTGAGTTTGTCACTGCTATTCAGGATATCATAGAGACTTCTTTAAAACCTAACCAACTACTTATGAAGCAACCTGATTTTAAAATTAAAATGGGATCGGGGCTGGAGAGGTGGCTCAGGGGTTAAGCCTCTGCCTTGCAGGCAGAAGGTCCTGAGTTCGGATCCTAGACGTATAGATGCCAGGCGGAAGCGGGGGCGCCTGCATTTCTGGTCCTGGTAGGGCGGAGCATGTGAATCCCCGGCCAGAGTAAACAAGGAGGAGGCGGTCATGGTGGTTCCCGAATTCGTCCGTGGTTCTACACACATATACATGCATACACGCACACATACACATACACATACACACACACACACACATAC
This sequence comes from Typhlomys cinereus, assembly GCA_023101885.1. Taxonomy (NCBI): domain Eukaryota; kingdom Metazoa; phylum Chordata; class Mammalia; order Rodentia; family Platacanthomyidae; genus Typhlomys; species Typhlomys cinereus. The sequence continues at coordinate 6,560,738 of JALPQD010000040.1, read as the reverse complement.
ACACGCACAATTGAATAAATAAAAAAAATGAAAAACTTTAAAAAAAAATTAAAATGGGATCATTTAAAAATAACTCTTTTCATCCAGTTAACATTTAGTTTGGACATAAGTTTTAAATACATAGGAGAGGCAGATTAAAAAAAAAAACAGATTTACCAGCTACTTAAAGGTGTCATCAAGATAAAATGTAAGACTGAGTCTAACTTTTTTCCTCCCTAAAATAGTTTTGCAGTTTAAGCTGCACTCCATTGTGAATTCCATCAAAGTGCACATTCCAGCTAAGGTTTTTTTTTTTTTTTTTTTTTTTTTTGCCCATGGGCCCCAGGTCTACCAGCTCCCAGACAAGCCTATCACTCTTCCACACAAGAGGCTGTGCCAGAGTGGCTTGTGGTGATATATAAAGACCAGAACTCATCATGCTTTCGGGAGGTGATGAGCTGACAGGCTGACAGAAGCCACTGGCTTCACGTTTCCATCCAAGGGGCTCCTGTGAGGCCACTGGGGGAGGGACGGCCTCGTTAACACAGGTCTGAGCACAGCAGCAAAGGCAGGCAGATGCAGCAGAGAAGAACCAAGACAGCAGATTCATTTTCAGAATTCTAAATAGAAAGCCAACAACCCAAAATTGCAGCAATTGATAGGGATATGTAAACTTTTATGAACCCCCAGTCATGGATTCAGGAGCAGCTTCTGAGTTTTAAAAATTACAAGGAAAACTCACAAGTGAGATACTTGCTCAGTTGTGAAATCAAGCTATTACCACACAATTGGAAATTCACAATGATCCGAGCCTTCCTTCAGCCCACTACACCTCCATACCAGCCACTTTCCAGTCACCTGTCTGCAGACACAGAGGAGAAGTTCAAAGGCACGTTGGTACACGAAGCTCAACTCAACTGTTTCTACATCTCTCCTGGAGGTAAGAAATTCAAAATGTAGTAGAGAAAAGGACAAATACATTGAGATTTATTTACTCTACAGAATGAATTATCTAGAAAGTACTCTCAACTCTGACAAGTCTCCTTTGTAGGAAATCCTCTTTGTATTTAATTAGGACTCTTAACTGAACAGTTGTGAAGTTCTGCCTAACACTGCAGTCTATTGGATGTCATTTGAAAATTCTCTATTGAAAAACGTAGTGTTTGAGGAAACAGGCGATATAACAGCCTTTATATGGTAAAATCCCATCTCCCACTGTCCTTTCAGATTCTTTAAGAAATACAAGAAAGAAAAAACTTTCATATTATATTGTACATATAAATTTTGTAGGTGCATAGTTGAGAGAATGAGCAAGCTGATTAAAATTTTCCTAATTTCTTTGGTGGAAAACTGAAAGCCGATCAAATTTTAATAAGCCAATTAAGTGGTCATTAGAGTCAATATCAAATGTCACTTAAATTTGTATTTTCACTTGGACCTTGGGGTCCTATTAGCAAAACACAGATATTCATTTTGGATGAATAATCCGAGGACTTAACCCTATTCATGTTTATGCTCCTAATAAATGTTTCTATTCAATATGACCTTTTGAGACATTTACCATTTGTTGTATGTTTTTGCATTAAATACTTTTCAATTCTAAGTCATTTAATAAGGATTCAGGCAAGTATCTGTAAAATTTCAAAGAAAACATATATCGGTTAGTAAGTGGAATACCAATGCATTAAGTGATGCATGGCGAACTTTAAATAGCAGATATGATTTGGTAATGCTTGCTCTTTCTTCCCTCCAGGCAACTTTCTCTCTACCTCCTTCCTTTCTTCTTCTTTTCAGTTATTCCTGTTTCAAGGACAGGGAAATGTATTGTGTGTTTCCCTGAAAACTATCAACTCTCTCTCTCTCTCCTCTTTCTTCCCTCCTTCTCTCTTGGTGTTTCTTGCCTGCTCTCTCACACCCTCCAGAATATATCTGTTTATACGGGCGTCGATGTTCCCTCTGAGTAGTCTACACTAGTGATGGTTTAGGATTCAGTGGAATACCTTGGGGCCCCTTCTTGGGCTACCCACTAATATAGGAACTCGATTATATCTGCCTAACCCCTTGCCTCTAAGGATCCTACTGCCTGAAGCCTTCTTCCCTGAGATCCATGTTACTCTTTGAAGGCTCAAATATAATATTTTTGACTCATTGTCCCAGTTACTTAATTCATGTTTCAAGTTTGACCACTGATGGTGAGCACACACACGGCATACACCTTTCCTAATGACCACGAGGTATTTTATAAAAGGAAAGACTCATTCTAGAGCTGGAGTTACCTAGGATCCATTTCACAAACGAGCCTCTGTGGTCTCACAAAGCTCCGTGAGCTGGCCAATTTTCAATTATTTGTTTTCTCTGAACTATGTTCTTTCCCCAGCATCCCTAATGAAATAGTCTTCAATGCATATGTCTTTGATTTTTTAGGCTTGGTTAAGTAAGACTGGAATTGATCTGCTTTATTTTGTTGAGACAGAGTCTTGCTATGTAGACCAGGTTAGCCTCAACTTTATAGCAATCCGCTTTACAGTTTTCATGTCCTTTTATAAACTCAGGTTTGCACAGAGTCTCAGAGAAAGGGCAGATGTAAGAAAGGAAATGAGAGACCGGAGAGAGGCAGTGAATACTGGTAATGTTTATCGGCAGGAAGCTCCAGAGCAGCAGGGCTGTATCCTGGCTCCATAGATGGGAAACCAAGGCTGTGCCTGGCTTGTTGTGTTATCCTGTACTTCTACCCCATTTGGAATGTCTACACTAAACCCGCTTCCCTCTGGCGTGCTCTTTAATGCCTTTAAAGTAATGTTCTTTCATTCACCTTCCGCCCTGGCTTTGCTGACCAAACACGGACACATCTTGTAAAACAAAATTTTCACTGGCTCAGAGCAGCTACATAGCACTGTTATCTTCGGCCCTGTGTCTGGTTCTTTTCATATGACATAGTTTAACTGCACCTCACAAATCAGCAATCCCCATCCCATGATCTTGGGATATGGAAGGTTTACAGCAGATGAAAAAAGTTCTAATTTAATGGGCAACTAACACTTATGGACATTTGGGCCAAGCAGGAGAAAACCTGACCTCACCTTTCTAAATAAATTAGCATTATTAGAAAGTTGGTATCATTAAATGCAAACAGATAAAAACTTTACGAACAAAGCATTAATTTGGAGTAACATGTATTCTTCAACCATCAATGAATATTATCTTAAAAGTAAAAGATGAATTTTCCTTTTAGAAGTTTTCATTGATAACAAACGCAACACATGTCATTAGACTTTTCTAATGTCCTCAGGAGTTACTGCCTGTCCCAACTGGGAAACTTGATGTCTATTATTGCCATCAGGGTCACCGAAAGTCAGATGGAATCTTCATTATATATTAACTATATTTATTTATTTGTCTCAGGGGAAAGGTTTCTTTAAAGATATTTAACAGAGTAAAAAATTTCTAAAAAGTTAAGCAGGAAAATTCATAGTTAATAATAATAGAAGCAGGAATGATTTGTTTTGCTTTGAACACTCTGACCACTTAAGTTGACCACTTAAGCTTGTCTCCATTTTGCTAAAAAAAAATCTCAAAATCTCCTAGATTCCCTAAAACATCATCCCATTCTCTGAGCTCATACTCATTTTTGAAGACTTAGTTGTCTTCACTCTCAGAGATAAACTGTTTTTTTTTGCTTCCATGTTTTTTGAATATTCTAAGTATATGTATGTGTGAAGTTATTACACATTTGTTCCCTCCATTAGACTATAAACTCCTAGAGGAGAAGATTTTAATGCACCCAGTATAGTAAACAGCATGAAGAGAGTCACCAGATACTTGCTGAGTTAAACTGCAGTCTAAAACCTTCAGCCATCTTAGACCTTATACCATTTATAATCCCTGTTATCAATTTTGGCTTAATTGAACACCGTGGAACATATATCCCGGAGTCCTCTGCCAACTGATTCACTTCAGAAGTACAAGATGGGCTTGCTCCTCACCAGGTCTTATGTTCCTCTTTTTAACTTTGCTAAGAGTTAATTTTGCTTCAAGCATTTTATAATCTTACATATAATAGTGATAGGACTTTGTCAGCAGGATGTTTATTTCCAGAGATTATATATTTTTATTGACCCAGCACTGGGCAGACTTATTTTATGTGTTTTTATCATTACAACAATTTACTTGTCATTTTTCTTGATGGACTAATTCTACCATTGGCAACTGAAAGGCCTCAAATGGACCACTGCTCTTCCTTACAGAATAATGTGGGGCTTGGCTTTAGCAGGCACCTATGATATTCACATACCAGTGAATATGTGATAATAATAACCTTGACCTTATATACATCTCCAATCTGAAAATCCTGATGCTGAGAAGCAATTGAAAATTCAAAATCTGAATCTTTTGACTATCATTTTAGCACTCAAAAAAGTTTTTACAGGTGACTCTTGAATTTTTGGACTTAGAATTCTCAATCACTTATTTTAGCTTTCTATATCATAACATTATTTTAAAAAGCAAAAAAAATTACCATCTTAATTCATTGGTATTACAACTACCACTACCATCCATCGCCAGAACTTTATCCTCAATCCAAAATAAAACTCTCTATCCACTACATGTTAATTCTCCATTCTCCTTTTCCTGATACCCACTTAACACCTTGACCACCACTATTCTATCTTTGTATGAATTTGGCTTGTCTGTATCCTTGTGTAAGTGGAATCATACAACACTTGTTTTTGGAGTCTAGCTTCATTCACTTAGCATAGTTCTTTAGGGTTCATCTGTGTTATAACATATCTTATAATTATTCCTTTTAAAGGTTGAATAGCAGATCATGTATGCTTAGATCATATTGAGACATTATGTTTTCCACCATGTATCTATTATATATAAAGTTATCAACATTATTTGTTAGTACTCTATTGTGTATAACTATGCACAAGGATGTTGGTCTATAATTTTCTCTAATTTAACTTTTATTAATTTTATTTTTGTATCAGAGGAATATTTCTTTTGTCTACTTTCTGGATGAATTTGTGCACAAGTAGCATTATACCTGCCTTGAATGTTTGACAACTTAATGAAACTATCTGAAAGCTGAAGTTTTTTCTTTCCTGTGTGTGTGTGTGTGTGTGTGTGTGTGTGTGTGTGTGTGTGTGTGTATTAGAGGGCACTGTGTGTCCCTGTGGAGAACCAAGGGTAACTTCGGGAATCATCCTGGATTGCTTCTATCTCCTTTTTGCTTCACTCTGGGATTTCCCAGGCTTTGCCTACCAGGGCCAGATGTGCAGGCTGCCACCATTTCTGCTTGGCATGTGGGACCAAGGATTTGAACTCAGTACCTTCTGCTTGTGAGGCAGAGTCTTAACCCCTGAGCCATCTCTCCAGTCCAAATTTTCTTTTTTAAAAATATTTTATTTATTTAAGAGGACACCAGGTGTGGAGGTCAGAGGACATCGTCTGATAGTTGGTTTCCTCCTACCAGTATGTGGACTCCAAGGATTGAATTCATGTTGTCAATTTTGCATATAGGTATCATAACTTTGATTCATCTTACTGGACTTGAAGCTGGAGTTTTTGTTTGTTTTTTATGTTTGTATGTACATTAGGAGGTTTTTAACACACATCTTATCTCCTTAATAAACCTTGAACTATTCAGGTTAGTTGTTTGGATGTTTTATGTTTTCATAAACACATACTTGTTCCTTCCATTTGATTATGAAGTCTACAATTACAGGGTAGATCATGGCATTACCTACAGTGCTGATTTACATCCTCTCTTTTCCTTCATTAGTCTGGCCAAGGGTCTATCAGTTTGTGACTCTTCAAAGTATCAGCTTTTAAAAAAATTTATTTTGTTGATTTCTATATTTATTTATTTATTTTACTTGCTTTGGGTTTTAGTTTGTTCTTGGATTTTTTTTTCCTGTGTGTGGTATGTGGTGTGGTGTGAGGCAGATTAAATTTGAGTTTAGAGAGAAATTTGTGGCATCAAATACTTACTAGAAAGAAAGCGAAAAAAAGGAAGGAAGGGAAAGAGAAAGGAAGAAAAAAAGGAAGGAAGGAGTAAGGAAGGTTTTCATTTTAAGAAAAGGTATGGAAAGGTGCATGTGTATATGGTGCAGGTGTGGTAGCCCATGCTAGCACAGGTGGAGACCAGAGGTTGACATTGGGATGTATTCCTCCACTTTATTTTTTGAGACATGGTCTCTCTCTGAAACTATAGCTTTCTGGTTTAGTTAGAATGGCTGGCCAGACTCTGAGGTCAGTCATCCCACTCAAAATGATGGGTTACAGACACACGTTGCCATGCCTAGAATTAATGTGGGTGATAATGATCCAAATTCAGGTAGGTTCTCATACTTGTAAAACAAGCATTTTACTCCTGAACCACCTTTCCATACCTTCTGTTTTCTTAATATGAAAACTTTCCTTACTCCTTCCTTCCTTTTTTTTCTTCCTCTTTCTCTTTCCCTTCCTTCTTTTTTTCTTTCTTTCTAGTAAGTATTTGATGCCACAAGTTTCTTTCTAAGCTCAAATTTAATCGCATGTGACTTGTCTTTTCTTTTTATCCAGTTTAAATATTGTCTAACTTTTCCTTTCCTGATTTATTCTAAACTCCAGGCTAATTCTGCATGAAATCAATCTCATTTAATCTTGTAATCATAGATAATACATTCAGATGGCTGGCTCTGAAATCTTCCATTGCTGTTTATAACTTAAGTATTATATTGGGAAAATACACATCTAAAGTATATTCCCAAATATTAAAATTTTTAGTTTTAAAATGAAAACGACAAAAAAGCAATAGCAAAATTTTTATTTTTTAGATTTTGAGTTTTCTTGCTAATAACTAATATACACAGATTTTCAACATTAAGAGAAACGGTATTTCAACTTTGAAGTGTACATTAAAAACACTAGCAATCTCACAAGGTCCACTTCACTCAAATATATCACTCACTGCTAACACTTTCATGGCTTGGGCTTGCACATCATAATGCTGGTATTAGGCTATTCAAACCCTCAGCATCCTATTTATAAAACCGCAATCATAGTATTACCAATAAAAAGTTTTGAGAATTAAGTGAGATAAACCAGACTTAGGTAAGATAACACAGTATCTGATAGTCAGTAAAATATTTTTTGAATGAATTAATGTAATTTTACCTACATTAAATCTTATTTGATTTTTAAACTTTACTTAGGTCAAATTTCATTATAATAAACTACAGTAAAGTATGGACTATAAACCATTTACTATAATAAAAATCTATTTTGTATTTGATTAAAATCCAAAGTTACTTATCAAATGGTTTTTTTTCACCTTTATTTGTTAAATGAGAAGGGTTTGGTATTTTCACTTCTTTATTTTGCCTTTTTAGACTCAGTCAACTCAAAAGAAGAACAGTTACAGCTTAGGTACTGATTTTTTTCCTCATTCAACAAGTCGAAAAAAAAAAATTCCGTGAGAGGGCTGGAGAGATAGCTCAGGGGTTAAGACTCTGCCTCACAAGCAAAAGGTCTTAAATTCAGATCCCAGGTCACATGTAAAAATGTCAGGCAGAAAAGGCCGTGGCCTGCACTGCTGGTGTCCTGGTGGGTAGAGCCTGGGGAAATTCTAGAGTAAAGCAAAAAGGAGGTAGAAGCAATCCAGGATGATTCCCGAAGTCATCCTTGATCCTCCACAGGGTCAAACAGTGCCCTCTATATACACATGCGCACACACACACACACACACACACACACACACACACACACGTGCACGTAAATAGTTTTGTTTTATAAATAGGAAATTGGTATTTTATCTTAAAAAAATTCTTTGAGAAAACTTCGCATAAACTTGTACCAGCTCTATGCTAATACGATGCCCCTATAAGGTTTATGACCTACATGGCCAGATGAATTACCAAGGGCCCCCAGAAACTCTGAACTGTACAGATCTTTAGGAAACAATTTTCTTAAAAAAAAAAACCCGGAGTGAAGCTAGACCCTTGTCCAAAGGAATGTCACTAGAGAATATGACAGCCATGTAAATTCTTACATAAAATATCTGAGTTGTAAAAAACATTTAAGAGGTATCTGAGACCCTGACAACAGACGTGATAAACCCTGGTGTACCTCTGAAAGCTTCTCTAAATAAACTAAAACTCAACAATTACTTTCAAAGGCAATAAGCATAAAATATTGAGAAAAAAATCAAAAAGAACCTAGAAGAACAAACAGACATTGCCTTCCATTCGCTATACAAATTATTTCATTTTTTACATGGATATTCATTAGAAATAATTACATATGCATTCTAGGGACACCTTTGATTCCACTCATGTTCAGCAGTAGAGCGAGTGGTCCAGGGTGTTGGAAAAGAACTTAGGATCAGAATTTACGCGTTTACACACTGGCTAGTCACATCCTTGAGACTTGGTTTTCCCATCTGTGAAAGGCAGTGAAAATTTCTGCTCCATTAAGTTTAGAAAAGAAATTAAGGAAAAATGAACAAATGAAAATAGAATAATGCTGATCAATAAAAATATAAGGTGAACCACAACTGTGAGTCACATAAGTAATTTAAAAAAATACAAAGAAGCAGGTGAAAATCAATTCAGTAATACTTTATTTAACTCTATATATTCAAAATATTATCATTTAACATGTTACTCAATACAAAATTGTAATTTAAAAAATTATTTTTCTTTTGTACTGTCTCTAAAAACAATGTATACATTACATACACAGCACAGCACAGCTCAATTCATACAAGTCATAATCTAAGAAGTCAACGGCCACCTGGACAGCATATGCTTAGAGTCCAGGTGAGGCTTCCTGTATGTTCATTAAGTCCTTAAGACATTTTCTGTCAGATGGTACCTATGAGACTTGGAAAAGGTATTTCTAAAGTTAATATGTTAAAGAACTTTGTATTATGATATTTTGGTATAGTATGTGACATAATATATAAGAACTTAAAATACATCAACTAGGTCAAAAATTTATCCAAAATAAAAGCAACTAACAATGATTATGATTGGTCACAAATACTCATTCTATATTTATTTTTGTGGTTACTTTATTAGGATTTCAATGATATAGCAACTTGACAGAATGTAATGTCCTTTGTGTGTGTTGATGTCTACATATCCATGTATATAAGGTGCACTGTATACATATTTATGTATGACACTAGTGGTCCACATCCAGCTTCTGAGTGCTGAGAATCCAACTCAGGTTCTTATGCCTACAGAGCAAACCCTTTGCTCAGTGGGTCATATTTCCAGCCCCGTCTTTGTGTGCTTGTGCTATATATATATGCATATGTGCATACATGTATGTGTGTGGATAAGTACAGAGGCCAGAGGTCAATACTGAATTGAGTATCTTCCTCTATCAATCTCTACCTTATTTTATTGTATTTTTTTTTTTGAGACAGAGTATCTTACTGAGCCTGGAGCTCATCATATTGGCTAGACTGGCTGGCCAGCAAGTTAAAACCCAAGGGGCATAACTGTCTTCACTGTACATGAAGCATTATGGCTACCACATTGGGCATTTTTTAAAAAAATGAAATTTAGATCTGAACTTAGATCTTCATATTAAAAGCACTTTACCCATACCCACTGACCTTCCTTCTCTCAGTCCAGAATTCTTTTCTATTTAAGAAAGATAGAGAAAGAGAAAAGAGGAGGAGAGGGTAAGGGAGGGGAAAAAAAGGGAGAGGAGGATAAAGAGAGGGGACAAGCCCATTTGGAAGTAAAAGGACAAATTTTAGATCTATTCTCTCCTTTCACTATGTGGACTTTGGGTCTGGAACTCAGGTTGCTAGGTTTGTAGGTCGTCCCACATTCTTATATCTCAAATTCAAGAGTAGAAAATAGTACTTAAATGTAAAGTCTTTTTGAAAGTTAGCCACAGGCCTAAGAGCACACAGACACTTACCTATGGAACAGTGTGCTCCTGTGTTCTATGGTGGAGATGCCTCTGAAGTTGAAGTTTCATGTCTTCCTCTGGTCTAACACAAGTGTCAGATAAGACACAAGAGCAAAATGAGGATAGACTACTATAAAAGGAATTGCTATTTCATCTCATGTCCAACAAGGGCCACTTGGTTATCTACTGTAACTTTTTAAGGGAATAAAAAACTTTTAAGAGCCAAAACTCCGGATTTTGACTTTTCAGTTACTATATATTCAAAAGACATAAGCCCTTTCATACACTTTTATCAGTGTTTAATCACAGGTGATAGATGTAAAAGTCTCACTAGCCGAAATCACTATCTCACTGGTACCATCTCTGTGTCCCTTTGGTTTTCCGAACAAGCACTTACATCCCCTGTTCAAGGTTAAGGTCAATGATCTAGCTCACAAGCAGGATTGTTATTCAAGACAGAAATCACTTTTCCAGGAAAAAGGGCATTTTTACAATCCCTAGTCATCGATGCTAAACACAGACACGAGGTGGAAACTGTAGGTTTAGACACTTGGCCAAACTTCAGAAATACAACTACCACTGTATTATGAGACTCACATCTGGCATTTCTGTAGAGAAGGAAAGGGTCCTGGAGCTGGAAGTCCAGGTCTTTAGTAATGGGTTCTGTTCTGTTTTCCATGCTCAGCCTATTCATAATGGTGAATCCATGCTTTGGAGAAGCAGACCTAAAAATCACGGAGTGGAGGAAAGACAAGTTGCTCAGTGTAGCACATCTGCAGTGCAGCTACAACTGATGTGTTTAGCTTTTCTGCATGCAGTGTCACACAGTACACTGGCACACATACAAGCAACATTTCTTTACTCCTGGCATCATTATGCACTCATTCATACACAACACAGCAGAACTGTCCTTAACATAGTCTTATTTCTGTTTCTGTTTGTGTAAATGTGTATATCTAGTGTATATACCTATGTCTTGACTCCCTATCTATAAATTCCCTCATAATAGTTACTTTTTAAACCTGACATATTTTTAAAGGGTCTCAGAGTTCCAACAGTGTACATTATAATTATAAAAAGGAAATACAAAGTGCAAATCTTGAAATTGAGAACTTCAGAAAAATGAGGCAATGAACCTGTGAGAGTTTTCTCAATAAAAATGTGGACTTTAGTGATTTTTATTTTTCATTTCATTCAATAACTCTTAAATGCCTCCTCTGTTAGCATATAGGTCCCATATTATAAACAGTATAAACTCTAACAACTCTAGCTTATATTTTAATCCAATCAAGCAACTTCTGGTGATAAATGAAATGTCACATACTCGTTAACATGTACTTATGGAATTCATTTATTTACTTTAAACTAGAGTGCTAGTATTACTACTAATAAACCCACAGAAACGTTATGAGCAATAGAAGAAAAGTTTTATATTTTTACTTTTATTTCACTTTTAACCATTTGATATTCATAAAAAAGTAAAACACAGCTACTTTGCCACTTACAGCATTTAGCTTTAAAACTTTCTTTTTTTTTTAAAGTTCCATTTTTAAAACCAATAGAAGGCAATCTTTACTGAGCTTATTTTACAAAGTGGCAGAAGGCATAAAGTCAACTCCTTTTCCATTAAGAGGAACATGTACTCTTAAGACTCTTGACAGGAATTACCAATGGGTGTGTCTAAGAACTGTATTACAGAATGGAAGATAGGGGAGGACAGAAGAAATAAATCTTGAGGAGGAATTAGATACCTTCATGTATTTCATCACAACAGAGTCTCACAGCTTTAATGGTATGGAAACTCTAGCTTATATAATAGACCCAGGAAAAGGTGCCAGTTACACTAAAAACACACTCTGGAAAAGCTTCCAAGCTATTCAAAAACTATATAACATTCATTTGAAAAAAAAGGGTGAATATGCAATACCCTAAACAAAACATTAAGATTTAAGGTGAAATTATATAGTAAATTCATACTTATTTGAATATACCAGGTGACATTATATGGTATATTCCCTACCTATGGCCAACTATTAATTTCAAATGAAGATTCAGTTGTTGTACTTCTTTTAAATAAAATTGCATGTAAGGAGCGACACAATTGATGTAAAATATTACTTCAAAGATTACTTCTAAGAATTAAACACTCTTACCTTGTATAAACAAATAAGGTCCCTTCCACGTCGGTCCTCTCCTAATAAATAGAAGCAAACACACACATCTGTTTTGCGCTTTTCATTCTGAGGCAGAGAACATGAACTTAAAGAATACCACAGGGATGGCATTTTGACTAGGTGAAGGGACAGCAGAAAGAGATAACCTGGAAGGGGAGAGCAGGGGTCCTGCCATAACTATGGCTGTGTTGAGTAAGCAATCCTGCTTGTCAATAGTACTCTTTCCCAGAATGAGTGACACCCCGGCTTAAAATAATGTCCTCAGCGTCATGGGGTTTATTAAAAGAGATCAGTATGTTGCCTTCTCTGTGTACCAACTGCATACCCAACAAACCACTGACATAGGAGGTATCTACATTACCCTTCCCTTTATTTCTTGCATTCATCTTCTTTTGCCATACCTTATAATGAGAACAAATGATCTGTCAGTTGTACTTTGACTGCTAAATAGACAATGGCAACTATGCTGTGTAGTTTTCAAATGAATAAGCCACTTTTTTGGCATGGAATACTTGACTCATGTTCTGGTCTGAGATTTCTAAGATAACATTAGACATTTACCAAGACTCAAGAACTTCCAGAGAAAATCTGGGGGAGGTGAAGAAAGTTAAAAAGAGAGTTCAGATGACATTCCTTTTCCATTTCTCCAAAAGCAGGAACCCAGGCTCCTCCAGATGACTGTGTTCATTAACACACATATGGTTTTGTCTAACCAGTAATCAGATTATAATTCAGAATTTAAAATGTGTTGCTATTTATAATGCCTAATTTCAGCAATGTATTATTTTACTTAGTTAATATTTTATTAATATCCATTACCAAAACAAGTAGTATTTTCTGAAAGAAGTACTCTTTTAAGAAAAAAGGAGTAACTTTTTTTCTTCTTTTTCTGCTTTTAAATGTGTGTGTGTGTGTGTGTGTGTGTGTGTGCGGGCACCATGGCTATCTTTGTGATTGCATGTGAGGGGTACACGTGGGTGCATAGCCCAAAGTCATTATCAAGAATCATCTTAATCACTTTTCCAATTTGCTCTTTTTTTTTTTTTTTTACTCTAATTAAATCATAGCATACCTATAAGGTTAGTTTGGCTAGCCAGATTGTTTTGGGGATTCCTAGGCTTTGCCTTCTGAAATTGGAAATACAGGCAGAACACCATGCCTTGCTTAGTATCTTCTATGGGGTCTGGGGATCTGAACTTTGGGGCTTATGTTATACAGCAAGCACTTTAAATGCATCTCCCCAGCCTCTAAAATAACATTCCCCCCCATGGAAGAGTTGAAAGCATGCTATTTTTACATGGTATATAATTTCAGCAATCTCCTTAATAACTTAACTCAGTCCAGTGGGTTTCTAAGTGTAGATCAGCAGGAACAGCTTCACAGGAACTTGTTAAAAACGTATGCTCTTAAGTCCCCAGTCAAACCCACTATAGATGAATTGGCATAGTTGCCAAGTGTTTCAGTATTCCACATAGGCCTCTTTAAAAAAAAAAAAAAAACAACTATAAAAGCCAAGTACAATGCATTACACTGACAGGAAACTGAAGACACAGGTAGAGGGAACCAGAGCTCCAAAGGACCTACTGCACTGTCAGGATTCCTTGGCTACAAAGCAAAAGCAGTTTCCTGCCTTACAGAATTTAAACCTGGACTAGTAACTAAAACATTCATATTCATCAGCATACATAAGCTGGCTGTTTCTCACTTGTTTCCTTTTTCCTGATATAACAGAAATTCTTACTTCAAAAACAAAAACTTTGGTGATTCATTTTAGTTTTAATAATCCAAGATCAAGATTACAAAAAAGGAAGCTTCTTCTGGAACTCTAACTCATAAAAACAATTCCTAAGCCTGAGCTTCGGAGTTTATGGAAGGAATTATGGTTCAGTAATTAAAATATAGGACTGGGGTGGTGTTCTTGCCAGTCCATACTGGAATAATTCATTTACTGGTCTATTTCATCTCCATTGAAAAGTTAACTGGCTTATACTGTTTTTACCTAAATAAAAAAGGCTTTGGAAATGTATATTTTTTGTTATGGTTGTACCTCAAATTTATTTTCCTGGTCCCTCCACAATTATCTAAAGGCAGCCAGCTTTCCCCCCCCTCCTCCCCAGGTACAAAGATCAGATTTTGGGGTGTGGTAATAGTTAAGAGAATATTATTAGATTTTCCTCAGATCCTCCAAGTTCAAAAGCATTTTAGCTTAAACTTTAAAAGTATAGTCTGATGATATAATAAACTGTTACAAAATTTAAGTATTACAAAACAACAGTTCAATATTTGAAATAACAAGGTAGAATAAAATATAAATAATGCTACATTTGAAACAATTTAATCTTTTTTTTTTTTTTTTCCGGTGCTGGGGATCGAACCCAGGGCCTAGCGCTTGCTAGGCAAGCGCTCTACCACTGAGCTAAATCCCCAACGCCCATTTGAAACAATTTAAAGCAATCCCAGTTTTACTTTTTATTCTAAGTTAAAACAACGAAAATGTACATCTTAAATTGTCTTTCTCTATTATGCATGAAGCATCAGAGCCATCACTGAAATTACCAACACTATCAAAATAAATCTCATTATTCTGTTTTCATTTTGTGTTTCTATGATATACAAGAAAAACTGAGAAAACATTAACTGGAAATATGGGACGCTGGTAGTTCTAAGATAGTCTCAAATTTAGTACTGCTGATGTTCTAGAGTTAATGTTTCAGAGTACATGAATCAATGTCTGCACACTGTAGGACATTTAGTAACGTCCCTGCTCTATCCTGCAGATGCCAACACCCTCTAGCTGAGAGCAAACAATACTCTTTCACTGACACAAGGTATTGGGGAAGAAGACTTTCCTGGCAAAAAGGAAAAGATCTTATAAAATTCTTATACTAGCCATGGCACAACCATCTTAATCCATGTGTGAGGCAGACAGAACCCAGGGTTGCGCATACTCTAAGCAAATGAGCTCCACACCCAGTTTTTGGATCTGTTTTGAAAGAAGCTGTCTGCTTTCCACTCATTTCTCCTTCTTTGAACATAGATGACTACTGCCATCTATGTCTAGGGTAATAATTCCCCCTTGTTTACACCCCACATGACTTCTTGCAAAACCTTCTCCTCCATTCTTAAGGATATTCTCTTGAAACTTTTTTTTTAAATTAGATTTACATTCAAAAGGCTCCATCAAGAGACTAGAGTGGCAATATAGGGAGCCATCTGATTGCTCCCAATGATTCTGTTGAACTAAGTCTCTGTCTTTTGCTAGGCAACCACAGCCCTGGATATTAGTACTTTTGAAAGAATGACCTTTTGTTGAATAAATTATGCCCTTTTCTGAAGGCAACAAGTCCAGGAAGCAGAAAAACAACTCCAGTAAATAATGCACTGTGACACTTTTGATGATGCTTTTGTTGATGGACTTAAAAGTCTGTCACACGGATAACTGTGGAGAGACTCAGAAAACTTGCTGTTCCTCAAATACCTTACTACATAGTCTAAGTTTCTCAGATCTTCTGCACTGAGGCTGAGCTTTCTGTGGAGTTGACTTACAGTATTCACTCTACTTCTCCAGCTCTCTTACTGAAGAATTACCTTCTCACTATTGTGTTTTTCTCTAGAGCAGTAAAAACATTTATAATAGCTTTATATAAATACACATGTACCGTTTCCATGGAGGAAATTGCCTTCTGTACTGTTCATTATCTTGTACATCAAACAAGGCCCAAGTGATAATCCCCTCCGGGAAAACAGCCTCTGTTGATAGGCTAGGTATACCCTCTTTGTAGAACAATGAGTATGAGTTCTCTAGAGTTCCCTTTGGGTTTGGCTACTAGGAAGGCAGACATAATTCTTTGCCTCAGATAACAAGCTATGGCAAAGGGGGGAAGAGCATAACCTATGCACTACTTTTTTTTTTTTTTTGGAGATATTGGGGATGTTACCTATGGCCCCCCCCTCCAAAGCAAGTAACAAGCAAACTGCTACATCACTCCCTTCATCTTTTTTGTGTTCATTTTTTGGGGGTAAATTTTTTTTTATTACAGCCTGCCCAAGGAGGCTCACGAATATGCTAAAACTATTAATTTGCTCAGTATGAAAAATTTTCTTGCTTAAATTTTGATGTCTACTTCTGACTTGGAGAACACAAATAAACTATTCGAAATCATTTAAGGTTATTTTTCATACCATGCTGAAATGTATATTTAAAAATAAGTCTGGACCGTTGACTAAACCGGGAAATGACTTCCCTATCATCAAGGGGATAGTTACAAAATGACAGGAACCAATTCCTGCACCTAGACTCAGGTGTTTTCCATTATCCGTCCCTCTAGTTTGAAGAAAACCCAATGTCATCCCGCTACTGCGCCCGGGACCGCGGTGTTGCCCTAAGCACTGAACGGGTCCGGGTCCCAGGACTGCTCTAACGAAGGTGGGGTGCACCCTCCTCCAGGGCGCAGACACGCATCCGTTCTCGTTTCCCCGAGCTTGCAGTTCGGCGGTGTCTGCCCTGAGTGTACAACTCGGGCTTCTCCGGCCGGGTCTGCGAGGTTCGACGGCTCGGCACCCATTTAAAACTGCGGTTCGGCTGGCCCGCTCGGCTCCCTCGCTCGGGGCGCTTCGTTCTTCCGGCCTCGGGGCCGGGCTCGGCTCGGCCCGCAGCGGGAAGCGTCCGCATCCTCCGCATCCTCCATCCCCGGCGGCAGGTGGGCGACGCCGGCCGCCGGCCTCCCTCCTCCCTCCTCCCTCCTCCCTCCCTCGCTCCCTCGCTCCACCTGCAGCCCGCTCCGCCCTCCCCGCCCGTCGTCGCCCCCGCCCCGTCCCCGCCCAGCCGTCCGCGCGTCCGCACGCACCCACTCGTTGGCCCGGTGGCCGAAAGTGTACAGAGCCACCTGGCTGGCCACGTCCACGATGCGGTTAATGTAGGGGTCGTGGCGCCGCAGGGCCGCTAGGCTGATGTCGCGACCTTTTCCTGGCGGGCCACCCGCCACCAAGGCCGCCATCTTCCCGCCCGCCCTCGGGCTTCCAGGAAGGCCTCTCAATCGACCGTAGAATGAGCGAGCGAGCGACCGTCGCTGGCGGCTTCGCGGCTCAGGCCGATACATTGGAGGCATCGCTAATCGATGGCCGCACCCATCCTGCTGTGGATCGTTGCCCTAGCAACGGCAAACCAAGTCCTGCTCGCTGAAACCTTTTTTTTTTTTTTTTTTTTTTTTTTTTTAATCTCTAAGGGATTTTGTTCTCTGGAATCTTTGAGCTTTAAACTCTTTATAGTACCATTTCCTTTTTGGATGTGGTCGATGCCTTGGATATGTCTTTTAGTCTCCAGTGTTAACTCAAAAAAAACCAAAAACGCTTAATGGTTCTTAAAGTGTGGGTCCCAATCTCTGTGATGAGGCAGGAGGAAAGCATTGTTTCTTGAGACCCGTTGAGGGGACGGTAGGGTTAAGACTGTCCATGAGCCTGGGTGCTGACACTCGCTTTGATGCGTGCGCTGTGATGACTGGTGCACCAACGGCGCGAAACCAATCACAGACTGAGGGTTCCTGAAAGCTGATCCAAGGCAGGGCCCAGAACTAAGAACCTCTCACTAAGTTTATTCCTTGCGGCTGTGCCTCATCCGGATAACCCATGCCAAGACAAGCTGGAGCAAGTGTTATTTGATGAAATTATTAATTTGCTTGAAATTCAACCCTTGTGGGATTGATTGGGTAGTAGGTGAAAATGACATGTGTTCATGTATGAAACTCTGAAAGAATAGAAAAAATTTTTAAAAAAATACAATTCCATGAGAGAAAATAAGAAGTATGCATAACACACAGCTACTACAAAGCTGAAGTGCCATGTTTGCCTCCAGGAAAATATTTCTGTGCTTGAGTTATGCTGCAATAGTAGTTTTATTGTTTTGGGGCATTTTGTCAGTTTTGGTTTTTGAGACAGGATGTAGCAATGTAGCCATGATGGGCCTCAAACTAGCAGCCTTCAGCCCAGGGATAACAGGAGCGTGCCACCACACCTAGCCTGTTGTTTTTATTTTACTTTTACAGAGCACTGATTTTACTTGAAAGATAGAAAAACAAGCATTTTTCAAAAATGAGGTTTACCTATTCCAAGAAAGCAAAGGATGATTATTGCCAGGGATAATGTTTGAGACACTAAATGGGAATTAGCTCACAAAATGTTTTTCTGAGTTTCATAGTGTTTCAATACTTAAAGTCTTTCTGGTGAGATCAATGACAACATTAATAGAACACATTTTAAAAAATACTACCTAATGGAATCTATCAAGATTTAAAAGAACTCTCAGTTCACTGACAATGTTTTCCAAACAGCCAAGTTTCTGATGTTATGTAATCATCTATTCAAGGACAAAGTGGATGACTGGACTTTGATGTACTACAGAGAGTGAAACATTGATACATGGATTTGAGATAGTTCTAACCTTCGAGAAAACTGTTATTTGTCAACTTGTGATGTATCATGGAAGAATATCCACAACTATCTGAAAAGGGCATTAAGAGATGTGCCTCTTGCCCAACTATATTGATTTTATGAGGCCAGGACTTGTTCATACACATGAAACAAAAGTCATAATAGCAGATTATAGGCAGAAACAGATGTGAGAGTCTCATTGTCTTTTATTTTAGCCAGGCATGAAAGATAACTTGCAAAAAATGTAAAATAAGTATATACTTGTTACTGAGAAATAATTATTCATGAAAATCTATCTATCTATCTATCTAATCTATCTGAGAAAGGGTCTTGTGTGGCTAGGCTAGCCTTGAACTCACTATTCCCCAGGTTGGTCCATTACTGAGCATAATTTTTTAAAAATTATATTTATTTATTTTTTCCCAATCATACAAGCTTAATAGGTACCCTTATCCCCTCCCTCACTCCATCCCTCCCCAGTCCTCCTTGAACCCTCCCCCCTTTTCCTTTTCCTTTCACCCCCTTCCCTCCCTTTCTCCCAGTGCCCCCCCTTTCCCTTTCCCATTTCCTGGAGCATCCTTTAGGGTGAATGTCAAATTTCCCTCTGTGTCCTCCACTCTGGTGAGGTGTAAGGACTCAGTGGCATAGCCCAGAGCCCTTTTTTTTTTTTTAAACTTTTTTATTCAATTGTGCTTGTGTGTATGTATGTGCGTGCGCATGTGTGTATGTGCGTGTGTAGAACCATGGACGAATCGGGAACCACCATGGACGCCTCCACCTCCTTCTGCCCCGGGATCCACAGGCTCCGCCCTACCAGGACCAGAAGTACAGGCTGCCCCCCGCTTCCGCCCGGCGTCTATACGTGGGATCTGGGATCCGAACTCACGACCTTCCGCCTGCAAGGCAGAGGCTTAACCCCTGAGCCACCTCTCCAGCCCCCAGAGCCCTTTTTTGTGCTCCTCTTTAGTATGGGAACACTATTATGACTGTTAGTCCCTTACCTCTAAGGATCCTAGGGCTTGTGTACTGAGCATAATTTGTCATAAAGGCAAAAAAGAATTTTATGGCTAACTCTTGAGCCAGTCTGAAAGCTATTTCATTAGCTCTTCCATTTTCCTTCATGAACCCACAGATTCTACTTTGCATTTCTCTAACACATACCATGGGGCGTTTTTTTTTTCTTATTCCCTGGTTTTTGTCCCTTAGCCTCCACAGTCCTTACACAGACCATTTTCCTCTTAATTTTTCAGTCTTTCTATGGTTGAAACAAAGAATAAATCATGGCATATTGCTTTGAGCTCAGTAGAGAAGTTAGGCAAGCCAGTGGTCAATAGAGTTCAGGTAATCGTACTGGAAATATTCATAAAACACCAATACCCGATCATCTGAATGACCTGTATTGGCTGTAATCGAAAGGTACTTGTAGAGAGCCCATATTCATCCTTTTCTCCATGATTTGTTTGTGTCTGTGCTGAAAGAACAAGCCCAGCTCCTTTCCAGGGCCAACTTCACATGTTGCTGTTCATTTGTGAGAGAATCATGTATACGATCACCAGTGTGATCCTTAGTAAAGGATCCATTTTTTCCTTAGTAAAGGAAGCACCTCATCTCTCATTTTCTCCTGAGTGTCTCACATGTTGTTATCTCTATTCCTTTGCTCATTTGTGCCTTCATCTCAAATGACCTTTTCCCAGAAAGCTCTCTCATTGCCTTCTTCTCCCATAACCCTCTCCTCCTGTGAAATCTCCATGTAGTCCATTGCTATTTTTCTAATGGTACTTAACCCTGTAGTAGAATGATTTACTTAGTTACTTAATACATTTCCTCCTGCTGCAGTTCACCTGCAAGGTTGCTGATAAATGACCATCACACAGCTTAAGGGAACAAGGAGTTTACTTTCTTACGACAGTCCGGTTACAGTTCTTAGTCCAGCTTGACGGGAGAGCACGCACCAACACCAGGACTGAGGGAACCGGCCACACCATCACTACGTAACGGCTGAGAGATGGACAATCCTTACTTGCCAGACCAGCATGTCTGGTCAAGTATACAGAAGATGCCAACTCTCTCAACCAGCTCTCTGTGATTTATCCAGGGCCTAATCCCACCCACCATGGGCTGGGTCTTCCCCAGCAGCCAGACAATCTCCTTCAGGTTTGCTCTGGGCTTAACTCAACCATCAACTCTCTACACCTGTGCCCAGAGCTCAACCCCTCAAGAGTCAAGTTGACACCTGTGCTTAACTATGACACTCCACCCCTTGTCAACTTGACACAAAAACAATACACTTTTAAACTGTAACTTTCCTTATCCCCACAGATGTTAAAATATAAATACATTCCATGGACAAATTTAAAATGTTCTCTCATTAAAATTTCAGTTCCAATATTTTAAAAGTTCAAAGTTTCTTAACCTTACTTTAAAACAGATAAAACATTAAAACAGAAGGATCTTAAGAAAACATTAAAAAGAACGAAGTCCAGCAAATCACCGCATCCTGTACTTCAATGTCCATCTTCTGCTGCTCCTCACATAATCAAAGCAGCTCAAAGATTCGAGGCATTCCCAGTCCCTGTTTGCAGCTTGAAGTTGTAAGAGCAGAGTTCCTCTGAACCAGGCTGAATCTCTACTTGCAATTGTCCTCAGCAGCAGTCCCACAGTTCTGGCATCTCAAACACAACTCTGGGTTCTCCTCTGCAGCTTTAAGCTTCACCATCTCTTGCAGGAACTCTACGCCTGCCACTTGGTGCTAAGCTTTTGCTGCTCTCCATGAACCCTTCACTCTTCAGTAGTACATGAAAACCAGTATCAACTGAGGGACGCTGCCTGATTCTGAAGCGAGGTTGAAACGCAGCTTAGTCCACTGGAGCCACAGCTGCACCAACAACGCGCTGACGCTGGAAAAGCCTCTCTTCTAGGCAACTAAACTTGCAAAGGTTAAAAAACAGCTTTAACTTGGGCTTTCACCCCCTGAAGGAATCCGAGCTTCCAAACCACGAACTTGCCATACGGTGGTTTCCACATCCTCCACCGTCTCAGTGCAAGTCACTAGGTTTTCCCTCACTGATACTCATTTGTCCAACAGCCTACTCTTTGCACATCCAAACCTCCAAGGTTCCAACACAGCTCTCCTCTGTCAAGCAAACCAGTCCATCATCCTTATATTCACTTTCCCTCATTACAAATTGGGCCCAAACAATGTCTCTCAGCAATTGGCCCACTAAACGCTGAAGAACGGTATTTGTAAATCCACAAAGTGAAAATTTTCAAGAATTTCCAACTTTGCCCAGCAGAACCGTTCAAAAGCCACAAAATCCACATAGTCAGATTTATCAGCAACATCCACTTCCTGAGTACCAAATTCTGTTGCAGTTCACCTGCAAGGTTGCTGATAAATGACCAGAACACAGCTTAAGGGAACAAGGAGTTTACTTTCTTACGACAGTCCGGTTACAGTTCTTAGTCCAGCTTGATGGGAGAGCACGCACCAAAACCAGGGCTGAGGGAACCAGCCACACGATCACTGCATAAAGGCTGAGAGATGGACAATCCTTACTTGCCAGACCAGCATGTCTGGTCAAGTATACAGAAGATGCCAACTCTCTCAACCAGCTCTCTGTGATTTATCCAGGGCCTAATCCCACCCACCATGGGCTGGGTCTTCCCCAGCAGCCAGACAATCTCCTTCAGGTTTGCTCTGGGCTTAACTCAACCATCAACTCTCTACACCTGTGCCCAGAGCTCAACCCCTCAAGAGTCAAGTTGACACCTGTGCTTAACTATGACACCTCCGATATTCTAAAAAGGATAAAATGTGAGTTTCCACTAGAAAGTCTATAAACAATTTTTGTTTTTTAAAAATTCAAGAGTTTCTTGACAAAGGGCTGGCGAGATGGCTTGGCAGTAAAAGTGTCTCGCAACCTGAGTTCAAGTCCCAGAATCTACATGGTGGCAGGAAAGACACAATATACAAAAGTTGTTTTCGGAACTCCACATGTGTTCCATGGTGTGCACTTGGCTGCTCTTGTGTGTGCTCACCTCTTTGTCAAATAGAAGCAGGATGTTTATTCAAAAAATAAAAACAGTCTCTTGGCAGATAAGCAGATGGACTTTAGTGGTTTCATACTGAAACCAGATTTTTTTTTCTGGGGTTTTTGTGTCCTGGAATCAAAGATCAAAACCAGAACATGTGGAGAGGTTAACACAGGATTTATTGAAAGTGCCTGCGTGCACGCGTGTGAGAGAGAGAGAAAGAGAGAGAGAGAGAGAGAAGCGAATTTAATCCAAGAAGAACAAAAGAAGCCACCAGAAGGTGCAGGATTCTGGGTACTTATAGGACTAGACAGGCTTGAAAAGTGGGCTTTTATATTGGTTAGTCTTAGTTTCTTCGAATGGGCATTTTTAGTCCATTTGTGTCTGATTGGGAATCGAACAACTAGTGACTAAAGGATTTCTTCTAGGAAAAAAAAGGAACTTATCTTTTTTTTTTGTGAGGAATTTATTTCCTTATCTCCTTTCATAAGGGATAGGTGGGGATTTGAGTCCATTCCTAGAATTATGTGGTGGGTGTGGTTCCCATAAGACTGAACATTCCCAGCATGATTCCTTTAAGCTGCCTATTGGAAACTATTCTATTAACACCAGAATTTTGTATTTTGTAAATGCTTAGTATTTAGGCCTTGTGTATAAGAGAGGTTTAGTAAATGCTTATTCTGTTAAATTAAACTTTAAACTAATTGCTTTACAGATGTCAGCAATTTTTTAAAAGAGAATTCTTGATTTACAGAATTTTTGAAATCCAAGTTGCAATAAAGGAGCATAGAACAGTAAATCTGATCTTTTGGAGTTTACATTCTAAGGAATATAGGGAGAAATTGAAAGGTTTTGTTTGTTTGTTTGTTTGTTTCTCATGTTTTAAAATTTCAAATCATTTAGAATTTCAGATCCACATTCAGAAAAAGGAAAAGATAAATTCTGCTGCAGCTGCTCAAGCCTTGGGCTGCTATCATCTGGTTTCTTTTCCCACCAAAGCGCTGACCTCCTAGGATGATGACAAATGTCTGCATACTTTGTACGCAAATAATCTGTGTCTGTAGAACCAGTTCGTCATCACTTATCCAAGTCCACAACATTGCAGGCTTCAGATTAGCAAATGACCACTTTAAACAGGCATATGCTTTTTAACCCACCTCCCTTTACCTCCACTGGCTGGGTGTTGCATACTTTCACTGTATCCCCCTAAGTCTCAGCACGATGTCTTAGGCAAACATTGTGCCTTTGGGTCTTATAAAGTTTGATACCATGATTCAAAATAAATCTGTAGATTGATAAAAAGTAATGTCAGGGTCTAGGAGTTTTGTA
This sequence comes from Typhlomys cinereus, assembly GCA_023101885.1. NCBI lineage: Eukaryota > Metazoa > Chordata > Mammalia > Rodentia > Platacanthomyidae > Typhlomys > Typhlomys cinereus. The sequence continues at coordinate 6,536,883 of JALPQD010000040.1, read as the reverse complement.
CCATTGTGATGACCAAGACAGAGTTTGCCACCTAATCAAACAAGATAAATGTAAGCAGATAAAATGCTAAAAATTGTTTGAAAATAGGAATAAGACAGGAAAATGCTTGTCTTTATAGCTTTTAGGTATGTTATTATTCAAATGTAGATTAACCCTATCATTAGTGATTTTAAAATACAAACATATAGTCTGCTTTCTTAGTCCTCTTCCTTTTTCTTTTATTACTATTGTGTGGGAGACATATATGTGGTATGGTATGTGTATGGAAGTCAGAGGACAACTTTCTGAGTTGCCGCTTTCTTTCCACTTTTACATAGTTCCTGGGAATTGAACTCAGGTCATCAGGCATGTCCAGCAAGCACCTTTACTCATTGTGCTTTTACAGACTGATCTCTCTCAAGTGTCTCCTCCTTCTCTTTTTTTTTTTTTTTTCTGTAAATGACCTAAGTCTAAATTAGATTAGCAGGGGGAGGAGAGGAATTTCCAGGCTACTCTGAGACTTTGTTATTCCAAGGTAACTTTAATAGTTCCTGATGTTTTCTGCCTGTGCTGCCCTTTTTGCTAGAAATTTTATTTTAAAGGATGGTAGAAGTGAAGAGTTAATTCTCTCTCCTTGTAGAGAGACAGTCTGAAGTCATGTGTTACTGGTTATTTTCAAGGTGAGATTCATTTATTTCTTAAGTTAGCAGAGCTCAGTAGAAAGTCCCCTCTCCCCAAACACAAAGGGGAAATAGTGTACCTCTTCCTATTGACCTTCAGTGAGTAACCTAATTACCACAAGGATCCTGATATCCTCATATCTGCCTCCTTTCTTTCATGAGCAAGGAAATATGCCTGAAAAAGCTTTGTAGTCTGTATGCTGTTCTATAAGTGAAAAAATATTGTTAATTGTTATTAGCATTTTGGTATCATCATCATCATCATCAGTAGCTTCCTCGTCATCATTTCTTCTATTTAAAAATGGCATTATTGAGATATAATGTGAATATCATGTTATCATTTCTAATGGACAACCAGAAAGAATACTTCGAATCCAACATCTCAGCCAATGTTCAAATAATTTGAAAATGTTCTGCATAGGACTGGGGAGATGATTCATTGGTTAAATCCTTTGTCTCTCAACAAAAGGACTTGAATTTGGATCCCCAGATTCCATGTAAAAAAAAAAAAAAAAAAGCAATGCCTAGAGGACATGACAGCAGCTTGTAATTCTGGCCCTGCAAAGCAGAGCCCGGGAAACCCCAGAGCGGAATAATAAGGATGTGGAGCAATCCAGGATGATTCCACATTGGACCTCTATAGGCACACACACACTCAAATGTCTTCTTGTGTACATGTTCACAGACACTATTCATCCACCCATATGCAACTCCCCCAACATAACATGCAAAAAAATGTTCTGAGTAAATGACAAGGAACATGCTAATTTCCTAGGCTGCTCACTTCTAATGCATCTGTGAGATAAAAATATGCAAGCTTTGAAGAGCAATTAGCACTCAACCTAGAAATCTTTTACAAGAGAGGTAGAGAATCTTAACATCCTCACAGGATGGAGCCTAGGCCAGCAGAAGAGCAGTGAAGTGGACAATAATGGCCAGTCATAATGCAGATTACCGGAGACCGGCCAATGCTCACTCAGAATCAGGCCATTCTAATCTCTCTCCACCCTAGGGTTTAGGGAACCTCGTGGAAGAGGGGGCAGTAAGATTGTAAGAACCTAAAAATGGGAAGGTCCACCATTGGACAAGGCACTCCATTCAAGGCAGGACTGCTGCATCGGGAACTCACTGCAATGAGACTTGTCTTTACCAGACCTGCATAATGACTGAAATACCAACATGCCCCCCATAGACTATGAGGAACTGAAGAGAGATAGAACACACAGGGGAAACCTTAAGAGCTAGAACTGGATGAGTGAAGGGAAATGCCTGAGGAGGGGCAACTCGATATGCCACAGGGGCCTGAATTCCCACAAAAATAGAGGGAATTCTTGGGGTCCACAGAAGCAGTCAGTCAGAAGGGTGGGAGGGAATGGAATGGATTGATGAGGAAAAGGGAGAGAGACTGGAAGGAAGGGAGATGGGGGAAAGCAGGGATTAGTACTCAATATGCTTATAAAACTAAAAAATAATTTAAAAAATATGCAAGTTAAAATATATTTATCAATAACGCCATGCTTCTTCAAAGCATGAAGAGGTATAACTCTCTGTTGCGTAAAGTTGCACAAAGTGGTGGAGGTTAAGATGATCATGTGCTGGCATATACTTATGAGATAATCATGAAATCCAGTCACAATGTTTGCTCAGGCAGAATGGAAGGGGGTGAGGAATGAAGAGACTGTCTAGGTGATCTTTGGCCAGGATGGGAGATAACCTGTTAAAGAGGGTCAGAAATTGTTACAGTTGCTCTGCATTGTTGCAGATAAATCCATGAGCAAAGACTAAGGGAACAAGGGGCTTATCCTCTTACACTGGTCCAATTACCGTTTTTACTCCAGCTTGGCAGGAGATCCCATACCAACACCAAAGACTGAGGAATTGGCCATGCCATATCCACATAATGGCTGAGAGAGGGACAATCCTTACTTGCCAGACCAGCATGTCTGTCTAAGTATACTTTCTCAACCAGTTCCTCCATTTTATACACCAGCCCAGGGACTAGTCTCGCCCACCATGGGCTGGGCCTTTCCCATAAACTAGACAATCTCCTGCAGGTTCACCTTAGGCTTAACTACTAATTCTCTACAAATGTGCCAAGAGCTCAAAATCTCAACCTTCTGTATTTCATTAGGACAACAGTTCTTTAGTTTGGGCCCAGAAGATCTCTAGATTAGACCTCTGCTAACCTAATGTGGAGAAGGGTGAACTACTAAGTGGAAAGATCAGACACGCTCTTTTGATCTTCCTTGGTCTCTTGCCCCACCAGTCCCATAAACTATTTAAATTTTACTGCCATTTCTAGAGGTCAAGTGAAGGTTTAGTGGGACCAAAGGACTTACTATAAAAACATCTTTTGAGTGCTGCTGCATGAGGAAGTGTCTTTAATTCCACATGAATGGATAATTGGACTTAAAATGCAAAAACCTAATGGTGGTAATTCATGTCCATGATTCTTGGTCACAGTCAATCAGTTAGTTGATTACTAAAGGAGGAAATGACACTGGAAAGGAAAGCAGGGACTGCAGAAGAGAAATCTTCCTGTTTTATGCTTGGAACACCAGGAAGCGAACAATAGAACATCTACCCAGATAACCTAGCCATGCTTCCGAGACCGCATGTGTCACATACATTGAAGGTGTTATTAAAAGTGGCTGATTTTACCTGCAGGAGTCTTGTCCTGGAACAAAAGGGAAACTATTGGAGGTTGTTACCTCATCATCATAGTGCCATTTGGGATGTTCCAAACGACTAACATATTTAGGCAAATATTTGCTTAATATAAGAAAATATTGCTTCCATAAATAGATTAGAAGGGTACTTTCCAGCTCCAAATTCTGTGGTTCCCTAATAAACTCCTCTGTTCACATCAAATCTTTTACAAACATATAGATAAGCCTGGAAACAAGGTCCAACAATCTGCTAGCAAAAATATCATATTGAAATAAGGTTAGGGCTGCCACCCACCTACTGAAGACTTTTTATTGTTACATCAGAACTGAGAGCTGCAAGCTTTAAGAAAAGAGAACAAAACAGTTACTGTGGAAAGAAAATTTTTTACTCTTGCTTAAGCATTGTCATCCAGGATGAATGGCCCTCTCTCTGGATTTCTAACCCGTGCAAAGACATATTCCAATTGGCCTAAAGTCCTTCAGAGTAATAGAAAAGATTATTAGGGATCCTGGGTAAAGTATGTTTGGTGGGTTTTCTAAATACTAGTTATTGTGAGAGGCTACTGCATTAGTTTTTCATTTATGGTTGATTTGCTCTTTTTAACATGTGCAGGGGTGGGGAGATGACTTATGGTTAAAGTGTTTGCCACCTAAGTATTAAACTAACTGCAGTTTATTCAGTGAGTAATTCTGGAAAGCAATTGAAGAAGACTGGACATAAACCTTAGAACTCCATGCATGTGTGCATAAACATGCATGCATACCCATACACCCTGTACACCTACACACATGCAAACATGGACACACATGGACACCACACAAGCATGTACCAAAAAAAAAGTTAAAAAAAAACTCGATATGTGGCTGGAGCGATGGTTCAGGAGTTAAGCCTTTGCCTCACAAGCTGAAGGTTCTGAATTCAGATCCCAGGTCCCATGTAAAAATGCCTGGCAGAAATGGCAGTTGTCTACACTTTTAGCACTGAAAAGTGGAGCTTAGGAAACCCCAGAGCAACACAAAAAGGAGGTAGAGTAATCCAGGATGATTCCTGAAGTTACTCTTGAGCCTTCATAGGCACACACAATATCCTCTGATGTGCACGACAGACACAGACACAGACACACATACAGTAAAACAAAAGTGAAAAATATAGTCTGATAATGTAAAGCTTTAAGGAAATGGAGCTATAAAATATTATACTGAACTGATTTTAAGTACAGGTGGGAGACTTTTGAGAAATACTTGTTTTGATCAGAAATTGGAACCTTGACCAGTAGGAATTTGGAGGCTGAAGGGATAAGGGATCCATTATAGAGCTGGCCTGCTGCAATGCAGTGAGTGGAGAATGATTAGCCTTCCAAGTCCATCATCAATAGTCAATGTTGGGTTGACCTATGACAGCCCACAGGCTATCTTGCCTGTTTTGTAACCCAAGTTTTTTGGAACATAGCCATAGCATCATGATGCCTGTAACTGTTTTCACCTCATAGCAACAATATTGAGTAACTGCAACAAAAGTGGGCAAACCTAGACTGCTTACTTTCTGGACCTTCGCAGAAAAGCTTTTCTGGTCCATATTATTTAAACAAATCAATGAAAAACTTTTGTTGAGAATCTCGTACATGCTTAGTTGGCAACCAAATCATACATGTTATAAACAGAGAGTGGATATGAAAGATTGACAAAATACGTGTCCCTGTTTCAAGTTTCAGAAAATTTAAAGTCTTGTTGAGAAGACAAAGAACAAGAAGCACTAAAATATGATGAACAATAAGAGAGATAATATATAATCAGAGGGTTGATTATGATGCACAGACAAGTATGAGAATTTAAATTTTATTAATTAATTCATTTATTTCCGTGTGTGTGTGTGTGTGTGTGTGTGTGTGCATGTGTGTGTGTGTGTGTGTGTGTGTGTATCAGAGGGCACTGTATATCTCTGTGGAGGCCGAAGGGCGATTTGGGGAATCATCCTGGATTGCTTCTACCTCCTTTTTGCTTTGCTTTGGGATTTTCCCAGGCTCTGCCCAGGGTGGGAAGTGCAAGTTGCGGCTGTTTCCACCTGAGATCTGAACTCAGGACCTTCTGCTTGTGAGGTAGAGTCTAAACCCCTATGCTATCTCTCCAGTCCAAGTATAAGAATTTAAAGGAAAGAAGGAGAATCAGAGGCAATGCTTGTGGTTAGAGAAGAGAATATTTGATGGTGAAATTTTTGGGCAGAAAGAGCCCTTGTCCTCCCTGGGAAGTCACTGTAATTGGTCTGACCTGTGCTTCTGCTTCAGTACTATTTAATTCACTGTTATTCTTTTGGCTGTGTGTTTAATAGATACTTTAATGAACAGAAATATTTCTGAATAAATTCAGCTGACTGAATTTGGAATTACTTCAATCTCCCTAAACTACAGAGAACTTAGTCATAGTAAAATTGTATAATGTTCTTTTCTGGAGACAATCTAGCATAAATCATCTTGGGACTCTAAAGGACCTAAATCTAAATCTTAGCTCTATCTCTTCCTAAAACCTTGGGAGGATTCTACAAACTTTAGGCTTCAATTTCTTTACTTATGAAGTGGGAAATTAATACTGCCAACCTCTTAGAGCTGTTGTGAGACCTAAAAGGCATATGCTTATGAAGCGTTTTGAATATAAAGAATCTAAAACAAAGATGAGTTTCCATGCATATCTAGGCATTGAGCACTGTATCCAGAATACGCAATGTTTATAATCTGGACAAAGGGCAAACTGCTTTCCAGAACAAACATTGGTAGTTTGTTGTATATTATTAAAATATATAAATTCAGTGTACAAAATTATTCTTCTCATTTTTTGTTTACCAATGATTGTGATTTTGTTTTTGGCATTACAATTGCCAACTTTGTCTTTATCTCTGTGGTATACTGAAACACTATATGATAAAGTATCAATTTACTCAAGGATGTTGCTACAAGACTCACATTTTAAGAACCTGTCTCTAGAGTGAGTGCTGTTGGTTGGAAAACAGCCTTCACAGCTTGTCTTCTGTCTCTGTGGTTACAGAAAAAGCCATACAGAAGTCATACCAGCCCAGTTCTTATATCTGATAAGAAGATAATAACATCTATTTTTGTGACCGTTGTGACTATTGCTGAAAAAGCTGCTTGAGACACTCTAAGTGTTTTGATATAATCACACAATATGAGGTTTTTAAAGCACAGCTGTGCTTTCTCTGTGGATAAAGTCTGATGTATCATTGTTCTGTTTTCCTCAAGGTGATTTAAAGATTAAAGGGCAGGGTGTTTCCATATTTCCCGGTAGGAATAAGCTCCCCTTCCCTAGTGCCTTGACCCTCAAGTGTAATGGAGACTCCTAGGATTCCACTCTGTGGCCCAGAATACAAGCAGGGTTGTCAACCTGCAATGTTGTTATACTTTTAAAAAAATTGCAAACACTGCTGTTAGGGCTTGTCTGCTCTTGTTAAGTATGGCAAGGCTTATGAAAGAAAGAAAGTAATTGCCAGATAAGCAAACATCCTTTTTGAACCCAAATGTGCCATGTTTAGTCTAAACTGGGAGGACAGTCCCACTCCCCCATGAAGCAGGAGGCAGTTCTCCTGCTTCTTGTGTGTCAGATAACTTTTATATTTAATTGTCTACTTGTTCCATGTGTGTTTACTGTGGTTTTATGGTGGGAAGAACACTGAGCCAGCAGTAGAAGGTATTTAAGTGAGTGACACAGGCACACTCCCTGTCATCGTGGAGCTAATCATCTCCTCACAAATGAACAGGTAACTGTAATAAAGGGATGGGAGGGCTTTGTGAAAAGTTTGAGGTACTTCAGGAGAATGGCAAAGGCAGAGAGACATCCATAACTCTAAATGAGTTATCAAGGGTCACAAAATAAAAACACTGCCTCCTGACTTTAAGCCTAGACTAGACCAGAGGTGTCCTGAGAGCTAGAAGCTGCTCCTGGTTATTCCTTGAACGTGAGTCTTCATGGGCTGCTTTGGGCTGTGGGTATCATCAAGGAGCTAGAGACTTGTCTGAGCAGTTGCGGGTGTCAAACCACCTTGGTCCCCTCTGATGTTAATTATCTCAGAAACACCTGGAATTAGGATGACTCCCTCCTCTACAGTGACAACTAGGTCTGAGTCCGGTTGTCTACCTATGGGAACAGTGCATGCTTGAGCTACCAGTGATTTTGCCTGCCCAACCTTCCCTCTTCTTTCCCAAGAGATCAGACAGAATTGCCAACTCTGAGACAAGGAGGAACAGCTCAGGTTAGTCTTGTAAGGGACAGAAGATGGACTTTTCTGTACTTTCTGTCCTCTTAACTTGAATCAAAAGGTCACCCTTACATGGGACCAGCAAAGTATATTGTCCATTGAGCCACACTTGATCCCCTTATGCTCCTAAAGGAGCTTTGTGGCTTTTGTTTCTTTATTGCATCTCAGAAACTGAGACAGTATTGACTTATGACCATTCCAAGTTCTCTCTTCTAGAGGTTGTAAAGTCCAGATGAAGGCTGGCTGAACCACTTGGGAGCTTCAGGAGGCCCCTCTTTACCTGGATTTGAGGCTGAGTTATAGAAAGAATGGGGATGATTTTCAGGCATTCAAGCTAGAATTATGATCACACAAAGTAGTTTCAGCTACTATTTTGTACAGAAGAAGCTTAGAATTTCTGAAATGATTTGCAGCCAAAGTTCTTGTTCCTGACTTCTCACTGGAATTGGTATCAGGAACCAGGGCTTATAAGTCAATCATACTTAAAGGTGGGGTCTGGGCAAATTTCTAAGTGATAGTTGACAGCCTGGATGGAGAGCCACTGACAACATCCTTAGCACTTCTAGGACAAGAACAAGATTTGTGGCTGGATTTGAAATGGGATTTTCAGTAGAACTTAAGCACCATTTCCTTCTCATCAAATGACATTACTAATAATGCCTACTTTGTAGGATGATTGTGAAGGATTGAATAAAAAATTGCAATACTGCACATGGAACATAACATGCTCTCTCTCTATATATATAATGGTAAATGACTTTGTTCCTATTTGTCAATTAAAGACAGAACTGGACTTTGAACCTCCTGACTTTCAAACATGTCATCAACACAATGAAAGCAGTGGGAAATAGGGGAACTTTATATTCAAAACAATTCCCCTTATAAAAATTAAAATTTTTTATTCTCTTTTATTTTTTAATGTTACATGCATAAATATAGTGAATTTGTAATCTTTCCATTTCTTTGTCCCAAATCCTATTGCCTCTCATTTTCAAACCCTTGTGACCCTTCATTTCCTCTGCCAGATTCCCTCCTATTTTCAAATCTTTTTACTTGTGCAGTTCATCGTGCTCATCTGATTTATCTTTAATGGCATATGCTTGACATGACTCATGCTAGCAAGTATCAAGATCACTGAATGTACCATCAAGGAAAATATCTTCTTTTTCTTCCCCATCAGCATTAGTCCTCATCAGTCTCTCAAAGAGGTGTGGAGCTTCTTGAGATCTTTTTTATGTTATGGTGAGATGTTTGATAAGACAGTGCAATTCTTGTATAAGTATACATATCTGCCATTAAATATTGTATATCACAACCCTGTCATGTCCAGGAGATAATGTCTGACCCACCTTCATCCTACTTCAGGTTCTTACATCTTTTGCAATGGAAAGGCCTTATTTCTTAAGTAATAAAGAATAGTCATTGAAAACCCCTAAATTTTTGTCTCATTCAGTATCTTTTTGCTTGATAGCATTAATTTACTTATTCATTGTTCATTCTTTGGTTTGACTAATATTTGTGGAATACCTATTAAATATTGAGTGCTATCTAAATACCATCAGTATAACAAACCTGAATATTAGCCCTTCTTTTAGAATCTTACATTACTGGAGGAGAAGTCCTGGCAATGTATATCAGTGGGAAAGCTCTTGCTAGCATGCATAAAGCTCTGGATTTAAATACACACTACTATAAAAGTAGTTTAATGGAGAGGAGATTCTAAAGCTATTGTACAGTGTGTTTATTATTAAAATAAATTTGTTAAGTATTTTGATGACAATGTCTCATCTTCTAGGCAATCTACATAACTAAAACATTGTTATAAGTTTTCATGTTACCTAATGTGTCAAGAGCTGCTTTACCCTCAGTGTTTTGATTTAAATCACAGTTTAAAAGTTTCCAAAATACACACCAAAATTTGGGACTTAGAAGCCTCTTAAGAATATAACTAATTAAGGATCTAAATTCTGAATCTGGAAGGTTAGGGACCTTCTGAAATCTGTCTTGAACTTGGGGAGTTTACAGCACATTTTCCAAGCAATTATTGTGACAGGTGAACACATGTATTTCTTTTTTTTTTTATTTTTCTGCTCATACAAATGTAATAGGAACCCTTGTCCCCTCCCTCCTTCCACCCTTCCCTGGACCTCCTTGTTCCCTCCCGGCTTTGTCCCTTCCTTTCCCCTCTCCCTCCCTTTCTCCCAGTGCCCCCTCCCCCATCTCTGAAGCATCCTTTAATGTGTATATCACACTTTGCTCTGGGTCCTCCTCTCTGATTAGGTGTAAGGACTCAGTGGCATTTCCTAGAGCTCTTTCTTGTGTTCCCCTTAAGTATAGGAACACTATTGTGACTGTTAATCCCTTTCTTCTAAGGATCCTTAGTGCCTTTAGTCCATGCTAGAATTTGAGGGGTCAATGATATGTTGGTCATTGCGCAGATCATGCAGAGTCTTGTTATAATTGCTTCAGCCTAATTTGTGTGGAGTATCTTCATATCATGACTCCTCCCATCCTTGTGCTCTTACAATCTTACCATCCCCTCTTCCGCAAATTTCCCTGAGCTTCAGGATGGGGAGAGATTAGGCAGGCCTGATTTCAGGTGGTTGATATAGAGTCTCTGATGTTCTGAATTATGGCTTATTGATGATTTTTTTTCTTTTCAGTTTTGCTGTTCCTGCAATGCCCTTGGTTCCATCCTGATGGGTATTGGATGTCACCCCCTGGCCAGAGATAAAAACCTGTTAAATTAGAGTCTTGTTATAAGAGTATTGAATACATGTATTTCATGGGCTTTGTTGTCAATATATTCACCCCAATGGCTTTTACAATATTTTTTTTGAAATGGGTTATCATGTAGCCCGGGCTTGACTTGAACTCTCTATGCAGCTGAGGATGTCCTTTGTGCTGATATTATGGTATGTGTTACCATGTCCAGTTTATTTGGTGTTGAGCAACAAACCCAGGACTTCCTGTATGTTATGTAAGCACTTTACCAGCTGAGCTACATCTTCAGTCCTGCAAGGTTTTTACAAAAGGTACATGACAGCCAAGTTTTAGAAAAAGAAATTAAGAAAAAGAATTTGAAAACTGGTGAGGCCAGAGACAGGGTGATATGTTAGGATGGTGGTGTGACAACCCCAGGGCTTTAGATTCTGATCCCAGGTATCAGCAGGATCTGTGGAACATAATTAAAGCAAGGGAATGAGGACAACTGAAATATTTTGCTTCTGCTGATTTTCAGATGGGAAATTTCATTTTTTGCTTCCTTGGTAAATATCTAAAGAATCCTGGTGATTCTTATAGTTTGGCTTTAACTAAGGATAGTGCCTCAAGAATGCAAGCATTTATGGGTTTCAGAATGATATAGAGATGAGTAACCATCTCTGAAAAAATGAAATGATACAGTTGGTCTTTTATAATGACCCCCATGATCTTACATACATCGTTAAGTTTTCACATGAGTTTTTCACAGGGAGGAGAAAACAAGGGTGGTCGGGGTACTTATATTGATCCAATTACCTGGATAATTGCCAAATATCCACTTAACATTGTGATATGAAAATGGCTCTAGTCATCGTATCTTTTTTCTGTTTTTTTCCCCTCATCTAATGCTTCTACTAATCAAAACATTTTTACTGTTATTGGTTCTGTGGCACTAATATGACTCTGGTGGTGAGATGATTGGATTCTGTTTGCTGTGTGTTCCATCAAAAGCAGTTGCCGGAGGAGCCCTAATGCTAGACTCATCATTATCAGGAAGGAGGTAGGAAAAAGCAAGAAGAATCAGCTGGAGGTTCACAGTTTGGTTTGCAGGCATAGCATAACCAATTACAAAAATCGTAGTTTGCTTTCTAAACTGACTCAACATAATATTATGTTCTGTACCAAAACGAAGTTATGAATACTGTTTTGCAACCCTTTAAAATATAAAAACCATTCTTAGCTCAAAGGCTATACAAAAAAGGGGGGGAGGTTGTTGTCCAACTTTACAGACCTTTGGTCTAAATAATTAGTGCAATAGGAAGTCAAGCCTTGATGTATTTGCGGACCTTGTAAATATTCTTGTTATAAGTTGATTTCACAATTCCAGCATGAACATCATGAAAGTAAAAGAGACAATCACGAAATCATTGTATCTCTGTAGATACAAAAGATGTAAACAACTCTGGAAACAAAGATGATGATAAAATCTAGTAAAGCAATCAGCAAGTTGTACAATTTTGAGTAGTCCCCTCTTTTGTTTATGCAATCACTCAACTGATTTAAGTTTACATAATTTAGTTTTCATACTGTGTTTAGCAATTGGCTTCCAAAGTTCTGAAATTTTAAATCTTTTCTCATAAACTACTATATGCCGGCACTAGCACACTGCTGCTAGGAGAAGGAAGCTGCAATGTGGGAAGGTGGCCATACCCAATTGAAGAGAAAAGGAAAGATATAGTTTATAGCCATGAACATACTTGACCCATCCCTGTGATTAAGCCAAACACATGGATTTTACACATCAGTAGCTGATATTACAGAGCTAATTTGGGTTTTCTATCTTAATAAGAATGACTCAATTGATTAGAGAAGAAAAAATGACTGAGTTTGACTGAGGGTGAATTAAAAAATATGTCAGGGTATAAATTTTAGTCCCTACAGATAAACCATGAGGGACTTTCTAGATTAAGAATAACCTCAAAATTTCTATAAGGGATTGTTGTATTACTTTAATTGATGAAAGAAGATGTAATTGTGGGCTGTACAATTTCTAGGCAGGGAATCCTGGACTTATAAAACAGAAAAAACAAGATGAGCATATTTATCTTTCCTTCCTTCCTTCCTTCCTTCCTTCCTTCCTTCCTTCCTTCCTTCCTTCCTTCCTCTTCCTTCCTTCCTTCCTTCCTCCCCCCTCTCTCTCTTCTTTTCTTTCTTTCTTTCTTTCTTTCTTTCTTTCTTTCTTTCTTTCTTTCTTTCTTTCTTTCTTTCTTTCTTTCTTTCTTTCTTTCTTTCTTTCTTTCTTTCTGTCCATTTTATTGAGATTGACTTAATGAACACTGCCCATGATATTATTTGACATGAAACATGTGAAATATCAAGCCAATGAAACAATATTTTATATGAAGTATGTACTTATATATATTAAGCACTTAACACATGGTGGTATCTTTAGGATATCAGAGACAGAATGATTTTCCATTTTTATCTTTGTGTGTGCATGTGTGTGAGATACGTATCAGGTGTTTATTCTTAACTTCTGCATTGTTGAGTCAAGGTCTCTTATAAGATTGTTTGTTGATGAATAAACCAGACATGCTGGCTCATAAACTTCTTGGGATTCTTTCCTGCATTGACCTCCCATCTCACCATAGGAGTGCTGGAGTGCTGAGATTACAGATGTGTGCTAGCTTCCAGCTTTACATTGGCTCTGGAAACTTGAACTCAGATCCCATGTTTGCAGAGCAAACACTTTTACTGAGTCATCTCCGTAGCCTATTTTTTCTTTCTGTCGTTCTTTTTTTTTGTGTGTGTACATGTGCATGTGAAGACATGTGTACAACGGAATGGTTGAATATGTGTGCCTGTGAAGTACCAACGTTGACCGGAAATCATCCGGAATTGCTCTACCTTCTTATTGCTTTGTTCTGGTATTTCCCAGACGCTGCTTTTCAGGGCCAGAATTACAGGTTGTTGCCACTTCCTTTGGCATATTTCTTAAGTCCTTAAACTTTCTATAGGGAAAAGCCACTATCTTTTTCTGTTATTCACCAAGCAGTATTATGGCATGAACATGGAATAATCATCACAATAGTATTAAAGACAAACAGAAGATGTACGGTTATTTGAGTATACTGGCTTATCTCCCCTCTCTCTGTCTCTCTGTCCAACACACACACACACACACACACACACACACACACACACACACACTCACACACACCACTTTTCTCTTGAAAGCTGAACAAAATTCAGGAATAGACTCTACCAACAAATGTACTCAGAATAACTCCATGTATTTCCATATTTTTCAGGTAAGATAATGAGACTCAAGGAGATTAAACTGCTACAGGGTCACACCTAGAAAAAGGGACTGAATTTGGGTGCCAGGGTTGTTTGCCTCTGGACCTGGGCCCTACACCACCATGACTTTCTCCTTCCTGAATTTTTTAAGCAGAGTAGTTTTCCTGAGTGAGGACCAAGAATAGAAGGTTCCAGGCAACAGGCAGACAGCTGTGGTCACAGAAGACATGGTAGAAAGAGGAAAAAAAAAACCAGGTTCCCGATGTCTGGAAGTGTGCTTGGCTGCAGTGGAATGGTTGAGCAGAAAAGACGGGAAGACAGAAGGCTGATTTGGTGGAGGGCCATGAAAGAAATAAAATTAGTCACTGCAGCTACAGAATAGAAGCACTGGAACAACGCTGAATCTATAGAATCTCAGGGTGGAAGAGAACTCGAATGCCATCTGCCTAATACATAAATTTGCTCTGCATATTGACACAGTAGTAGTTCAGTCTCCTTGGATGTCCTTGGAAATAGAGAACTCATTAGATTCTCTCCACAGATGGCACGACACAAATTCTCCCCCATGTGAAGCCCAAATTTTCTAGCCAATAACTTCTCTTTTGGAGAGGAGTAATTTGTGACTTTTGGGGGAACATACACAAAACTTCCATAGACTAGTCCCCAGAGCAAGTTCTCCAATAGTTACTATATTCCTGAATAATTAGTTTGTGCATCACTTAACACTCTTTTGAACATCTGTCTCTCAACTTGTCCATACTGGCAAGATATGATATGGTAAGTAAGATAGCAGCTGACAACACAGTAATGACCAATTTTCAGTTCTGTCAGTAACTTTGTATACATTTTCTTTTCTTTTTTGTTTTATTTTGTTTTTGTATTAGAGATTGAATTAGAGATTGCACATGCTAGGCAGGTACTGCATCATTGGGCCAAATCCCCAGCTCTTTTTAGTTTTCATTATTTAAAAATTTTGTGATGTGATCTTGCTAAGTTGCCAAACTAGCTTTAAATTCACTTTGTGTCCCAGACAAACCTTAAACTTTGATCTTCCTCACTTGACTTCCTCAACTGAGATGATAGGACTATGGCACCAGGTCCACCTTATATACATTTTATATGCTGTCATTTTTATTTTACAGTTGTGGAAGCTGAGGGTCAGAGAGCTTTAATAACCTGCTTAGAATCACCCAGACAGTTGCAGGCACAGAAGTAGAGGTAGGCTCATCTTAGTCTGTTTTGGACTGCTCCAACCTGATTCTCAAGGTGATTTATAAAGAACAGAAATTTATTCTCTTGCAGCCCTGAAGGTCAAGATTCCAAGATGAAAGTGCCAGCAGCTGAAGTGGTTGTTCTTATTGCACCACCAAATGGCACCAAAAGGACAAGAGGGTACAAAGCTACCCCACAGCTCTTCTCAATGTGGCATTGATCCAGTGGGTACCACCCTCAAGACCTTAAACATGAAAAGACACTTTTGGAGGATTAAGTTTCCAACACATGAACTTTGGGGAGTGCACTGAGACCATAACAAGTACCTAAAAATATGTCATTCATCTTACCAGGCACAAAAAGAGAATGACCCTGAAGTCAGCATCCACATGGGGCTTGTAACTTGTACAGTCCCCCTCCCCCGAAGGGCTCTGTACTTTGTTGCCCCAGTCTTGAAATTCTTAATATATTTTGAACAGGAAGCCCTCCATTTTCATTTTGCACTGAGACCCAAAATTATTACTTTGTTCTGTTGTCAAAAAGGGAAGGAAGAAAGCAATCAAGCTGATAAATAACTCTCCTCTTTTTGACAGCATGGTGCATCTAGTGTTCTGCAGTTCTGCAGGTTAATGTGTCTGAATCATCTTTAGAACCCACGCCTCATTTAGTAGCGCCTTCTCTTATCACCTAGGAAAGCCTGGAGGAAGGGACTAACAGATTGGAGCATGGAGTGGAGGGCGCTTTTCTTCTTTTCATCCCGCAATGCCATGCTTGGGGGTCAGGCTGAGCTCAGGCAGAAATGCTTTCATTTTTTTTTTTTTGGTCACTTTCTATACGTTTAATACTGTGTCTCCTGTCAGATAAAATTTATGGCATAGGTTAGAAGTTGAGAGGAACAGGGCCTGAAGATTTTCTCCAGGAGTAGCTGCTATAAGCCAAGCGAGAGCTTCCTCACTAGCCAGCATCTATCCCTTCCATTTCTCCATCTTCTGGAACTATCAGGAAGACATCATATGAATGGGGTCAAGGGGGAGCAATTACAGTTGCACTTTTCAGGGGTAGGTCCAGGAAACTTGGGAGAGGTCAGAAGGATATTATTCCCCAAATCTGCTTCCGTTCTTTTTTATGACCTAGCATGGTGAGTGTGACCCTGCCCATTTCTGCCCAAATCACACATCCACTCAACTCCTCTTTGCAGCCTCAGTGCCTAGTGCTGCTATTGCTTGCAAGGCTTTACTTCAGTCTTGAATTCCTTCAAAGTGGCAGGACCGATTCTGAGTGAGAACCCTGGGGTGGGCCAGAAACCCCGAGTTTCTATCCTGTTTGATCTTCCCAGATTGAATGAAGAGGTCAGAGCAGGCAATGGTTAAGACCTATGCTTAATATCCAGCCCAGGAGCTTATGAGACTTTGTGTTGGGGGAGTGTGTTAGCTTTGGGTTTCCTTCTCTTGGCTCAAAGTGATCAGACTTTCAGTCAGTCAGGAGGTATCTGTAGAGTCATTTTCATTTACTGCACTGTGAATGACAAGCAGCTTTCCCAGGTTAACTGGAGATTCATTATGAGAAAATTGCACATGGGTCGCTACCCTGACTTCTGATTAGGACCATGGTCTTGGTTTTAACTGTTTGGCAGTAGCCACCGGGGCCATCCATTTCTCTAAGACACTAGATGGGGGGACACAGATTCAACTATTATAATAGTGTATTTTTATTTTTGTTACTATAATGAACACATGAGATAATCATTGTAGAATATTTGGGCTCACAGTTTTGAGGTTCTAATTAGTCCCATCACTTTTGGACTATAGTGAGTGAGGCAGCACACCATGGAAAGGAGTATGTGGTAGAATAAAGCTGTTCACCTCGTGGCCAGAAAGTGAAAGAAAGCAGAAAGGGCTGGGGTGCCACTATCCCTGTGATACTTATTCTTGGTTGTTAACTGACAAGATCTTGATCTACTTGTGACAGAAGTTCTGAGCATTTCCCATGGGAAATTATCTTGATCAGGTAGTTGAGGGGGGGGGGGAACCTACCCATTGTGAGTGGCAGCACTATCTGATGAGGGTAAGAAGCAAGCAGAGTAAGTATTCATTAACTCATTGCTCTTTGCTCACCACCATGGACACACGTGGATACAAGGTGTCATAGTTAAGCACAGGTGTCAACTTGACTGTTGAGGGTTTGAGCTCTGGGCACAGTTGTAGAGAGTTGATGGTTGAGTTAAGCCCAGAGCAAACCTGAAGGAGATTGTCTAGCTGATGGGGAAGACCCAGCCCATGGTGGGTGGGATTAGGCCCTGGATAAATCACAGAGAGCTGGTTGAGAGAGTTGGCATCCTTCTGTATACCTGGCCAGACATGCTGGTCTGGAAAGTAAGAATCGTCCATCTCTCAGCCGTTATGCAGTGATGGTGTGGCCAGTTCCCTCGGCCTTGGTGTTGGTGCATGCTCTCCCGTCAAGCTGGACTAAGAACTGTAACCGGACTGTCGTAAGAAAGTAAACTCCTTGTTCCCTTAAGCTGTGTTCTGGTCATTTATCAGCAACCATGCAGGCGGACTACAACACAAGGTGATCAGCTCCCTCATGCTCTTGCTATTTGACTTCCCTGTCATATAATTTGGGACTATAAGCCAAATAAGCCATTTCTCTTTCAAGTTGCTTTTATCAGGATATTTTATCACAGAAACAGAAAGGAAAATAAAATAATCCTTTTTAAGGTCATACTCCTAATGACCTGAAGAATTCTTATTCCTTTAAAGCTTCTACCCCCTTCCAAAAGCATGATGCTGGTGACAAAGTATCTAGCATATGGAGCTTTAGGGAGCCTTCCATATTCAAACTATAATGTCTAATCTGCATTCTTGGCATGTCTTTTGTAGGCTTCTCTGGCTGTGGTAAAAAGAAGGAAGCCCATTTTGGTGGGAAGCATTACTTCCTATATAGATTCAGAGAGGAAAAAAAATCTTTAGCTGTGTAGAAACAAATTTCACATTCCTTGCAACATCTGGAGGAATCAATTCAAGAGTTATCTCAGCACAGCTGAGGCAGTGCCATTACTCACGGTTCTCTAGAGGAACAAAATCAACATATATATTCACATATTTCTAAAAGAAGATTTTTTAAGTTAGGCTTAGACAATTACAGGTTGACTAGGCTAACAATGGCCATATGCACGCTGGAGAGCCAGAGAACATGGTGGCTGCATAATCCAAAAGGGACACTGAGCATAGAACTACAAAATTTACTGCTATTCTCCTGGTTTGGGTCTTTGCTAATCTTTCCTTACTATTTTTCTCTTGCCTTTTGGAATAGGAATATATCTTCTATGCCATTGAATTTGGAATATATAAATTGTCTATATTTTTTACAGGGATTTACAGCTAAGAGTTTGTTCTGAGTCTCAGAGGAAACTTTGGACTTGAAATTTTGAGCAATATTGAAACTTTTGAAACTTTTATGGAAGGAAGTAGTACATTTTTGGTTGTATACAGAATAGTTATATCATGTCATATAGAATTATGACTTTTTATGTCTTTACTTAGAGATTAAATATGCATATAAACAGATATGTTTGGCGTTTCAAATTGGCAAGGGGTAGATTTATGATGGTTAATCTTGATGGTCAACTTGATTGAAATGTAAAGAACTTAGATTAGTAAAGCAGATCTCTGGGTATATCTGTGAGAGGCATTCCAGAGTGGACTAAGAAAGATCTGCTCTGAATATGGTTGGTATAATCCAACACTCAGAGATTTGGACAGAGTGAGAGATGGGAAAGGAGAAATCTGGGGAGTCAAGATGTTCTCATTCTGATTCCTGACTATCATGAAATGACTAGCTTTCCCTGATTCATACTTCTGCTGAAATGATACCTTAAACCCGAAGTGACAGAGTTAAGAACCTTGGACTAAAACTTCTGAACAGGAGTCAAACAAATGTTTCTTCCCTTTAAGTTGTATCCTCAGGTATTTTTTTATAGCAGGGGAAAATTTGATTGACATGTCAAGTGCTACTGGCATTGTGTGTAAATACAGTAATGATTCCCACCCTCACTTACTGTATCGGTTACTCATTATTCTGCTGTGAGATACCACTAAAGCTCAAACAACTTAAGGAGGAAAGGAAGATTTACTCAGCTCATAGTTCCAGAGGAGGGATACAGTCCATTATGGTGGAAAAGGGATACAGTCATTATTCTGTTGTGAGATACCACTAAAGCTCAAACAACTTAAGGAGGAAAGGAAGATTTACTCAGCTCATAGTTCCAGAGAAGGGATACAGTCCATTATGGTGGAAAAGGCATGGCTGGGTGGTAGAAGCTGGTTGGTAAAAGTTGGTTGATGGTCTAAGTCATGTCCATCCAAGAGGCTGAGAGCTGCAAAACCACAAATTGCAAGATTAGACCTCTTCTAGGTGTAGGGTGCAGCTAATCAACTTCAAGGCCCACCTCCTGTGACTGCCTTCCTCCAGCAAAGCTCCACTTTTTAAAGGTGCCATGACCTTCTCGAACAATTAAAGATGCAAAAACATGTGACTGTGGGGGACAACTCACATTTCAAACCGTGGCACTCCACCCTTAACCCCCACAGACTCATTGCTATCTTATAATGCAAACCATACTTAGTCCAACTTTAAAAGTCCCATAGATTACATCAACAGTCCAAACACAATCCAAAAGTCCAAAGTCCCAAGCCTCCTGTCCAATCAAAATACAAGTTACCAACTTTCAACATACAATGGCACAGAATAAACATTCTCATTCCAAAAGAGATGAATGGGAACATATCAAGGAAAAAGTGGATCCATACAAAGACTGAGAACCAATAGGACAAGCTATAAATCCTACAGCTCCATGTCCAACAGGTGAACCTTTTGTTGAAATAATCTCAGTTTCAAAGGGCATTGGTTCTACTCCTCCAGTGCAGCTGCCTGTAGAACACATCATACTCTTGGGCCAGCTCCTCCCATGGCATACAGCTTTCCTTGGCAGATATCCCACATTGACTTTGACTTCTCTAACATCTTCATTCAGGCTTCACCAGGCTTCAACTCCATAGCACAAAATGCTCTCCTTGGATCTCCTACTAAACTTTCCAGTCCTTCCTTACATTGCCTAGCATCTGTCATTCTCTGAAATTTTGGAGGGGGGAGGATCCACAACTTCCTCCTCCTTGCATCTTTGATGTCTCTAAAAGCAGGCTGATTTAACCTGCTATAACCTCCAGGTAGAGATTGACCTTTTTGAATCACAGCTGATTCAGTTTCTTTGTGTTGATGCTGGGAAATATCTCTATTTTTCTTGGGCAGTTGCTTCAGAGGAGGAACAGACCTTTCCTTTGTAACTCAACCCTTTAGTGTAAATGCCCAGTGCTTACCTGTTTTCAAAAGGCTCCTGAAAGGGATTGGTGGGAATTAAAACCAGGGCCAGTTGGAGGGATCTCAGCAAGACTGAGATAAGTTTATTCTAAATTACTCAGCATATATACATGAAAGTTGGACAATCATCCAAAGTCTTTAACTATAGCAAAAACATCAAAAAGATAGTGTAATCTTTTAAAATCAAGAAGTAAGGAATGAATAACAGGATTACATACAATGTGAAACTAAATTGTTATGACTAGTCTAGTAAACAGCAGTTTTGAGATAGACATTCTTTACCACAACTCAGGAAGCATTTGGGCCTGTTCCCAGTTTATAAATCACAAGGGGAGAACACAGTAAGCTGGTCAGTATTACTTCCCATTAAAAGATGGCCACAGCACAAACAAGACATCCCAAAGGGACAAAGAGCAAGAACAAAAAAGTTCAAACTGCTGATCTTGCTGCTCAGCTTGGTCAGCACTCAAGGGGTCCCTGGAAGGTCTGAACCAGGCCCCACACTTTAGCTCTTTCCTTTAAAAAGTATTTGTATTCTTTTTTTTAATTTTTAATATATATTTTTAAATTTATTTATTTATTCATTGTGGGTGTGTGTGTGCACGCACGTGTGTGTGTGTGTGTGTGTGTGTGTGTGTGTGTGTGTAGAACCATAGGCAAATTCGGGAACCACCATGGACTGCCTCCACCTCCTCCTTGTTTACTCTGCCTGGGGATTCACAGGCTCTGCCCTACCAGGACCAGAAACACAGGCCGCCCCCACTTCTGCCTGGCATCTATACGTGGGGTCTAGGATCTGAACTCAGGACCTTCCGCCTGCAAAGCAGAGGCTTAACCCCTGAGCTACCTCTCCAGCCCCAGCATTTGTATTCTTATGGATGGGAGTCTTCCCTGAGTAATTTACCCTCAGAGTGCAGCCTCTCCCATTATCCAAATAATGAACAGGCTTTGATTCACTAATAGAGCTAACTTCTTTAGCAACAGCTACCATTTTGCTATCTGCATTCTCTTTAAGTTTGCTTTTACATTTTTTTCCTCAAACATCACAGTTTTTGTCTCTTTACCTGATTTCTTGCTCTTTTTCATAACTTTGAACAAGAGTGCTTTAAAAGAGCCATGCCACACTCTCAAGACTACAATATCTTGAAAGTTCTTCTGCCAAAATTTGATCAAATTCTTTGCCAATACATCACTCCATTTGCTCCTCATTAAGTTTCCAGCACAGTCTCTGTTCCCCTCTGAACTATCACAAGCTGGGCATCTGTTACCTGCATCTCTAACAGCACCAGTCTTTTTAAAACTCTCAGCAGAATGGCCCCTTCGGCCCTGTTTCCAAGACACAAAAACTTTCCTAGCACAAAATCCCAACTTTCTCCATATTTTTCCCAACAAAAAATTCCAAAGTTTTATAAGCTACATGACAGCAATGGCCATACTTCTCTACTTGTTACCAACTTCTCTCAGCTTCATACTTCCACTTTCTGCTACTGGGTCCTCTTAGTCTTCCACAGGGATACCTCACTTCTCTGGTACCAATTTATGTACCAGTTACTCTTCTCTGTCGTGTGAGACACCACTAAAAGTCAAGCAACTTAATAGGAGAAAGGGAGATTTATTCAGCTTATGGTTCCAAAGGAGAGATACAGTTCTTCAAAATGGAAGAAGCATGGCCAGCTGGCAGAAGCTGGAGGGATCTAAGTCATGTCATTCATGGAGACAGAGAGCTGCTGCAAGTTCAAGAGCAGCCTCACTGAACAGGGTGGAGCTAATCCACCTCAAGGTCCACCCCTTGTGACCGCCTTCCTCAATCAAGGACTCCACCTCTAAAAGGTGCCATAATCTTCCCAAACAATTAAAGACTCAAACATATGACTATGGGAGATAACTCACATTTTAAAACATGATCCCCTCTGTAGAATTGAGGAACAGGCAAATTTTTGTTGGGGACTACTTTACTCTAAACCTTCAAAAGTTTTTTTTTTTTTTTTAATTTTTCCTCCAAACTCTTATCCTTACCACTTTCTTTTATCCCTTTTGCTTCACTGTCTTGGAAGGTCTTCTATATTCTGTCTTTTGATCAAATCCTCTTCCTCTGATCACTCATGGGCTTCTTGCAGAATCTTGCCTGAAAACACAACCCCTTGAAGTTTAATGATTTTACTGATCTTTCCTCAGATTTTCTTTATTGATCAAGTCATGCTAAATACTTACTTTTATTGTTCCATATTTAACTTCCGGTATTTTGTTTTTGCTTAGATTATAAACTGTAGACTTTTGGGGTCATAATTATGTCACTAACTAGGACCTTTTATGTATGGGGGCATTCTTCCAGGCATGGGGCACACAGAGATGGTTTCACTTTTTTCCTATACAGGATAAGAGAAAGGAGACAGTCATAGGAAACAATCGCAGAAGAAACTGCTGGTTTTCTAGTGGTAGAGATACAAAATGTTCCCAAAAACAGAACAACACTAGTTGCTTGGGAAGATGGAGAAGTTTCACAGAGAAGCGGACTTTTGGTTGGTCTACGAAGATAGTAGAGAGTGGGAACAGCTGCAGGTCACGGGTTTGGAGGCAAACCATTTAACAGACTGGCAGAAAAGGAAGTTGGCAGTTCTTGAGTATTGGGGTGAGAAAGTGGCTGAACAAGAGAAAAGGTTGAAAAGCAAGTACAAGAAGAACTTCTAGGCTCGGATAAAACTTTGGACTGTTGTGTGAATGACAGGGAGCCTTGAAAGTCCTCTAGGAGGGGAGTGGCATATCCCCATATTGTTTGAAGGTGATGGTGGATTTGAACTGAGTTTGGGGAATAAGCCTGGAGACAGGCAGTTCAATTAGACTTAATTCCTGTCAATTGTTAACATGGACAAAGATGAGAAATGAGAAGAAGGCCTAAATGAAGAGCAACAGGTAGGAATGGATGAAGGAGAGCATATTTGTGTGAGGTGGAAGGAGATGCTCTGGAAGCTGCCATTCCTCTGTATTAGATCATGTCTTATTTGATGTG
Organism: Typhlomys cinereus; assembly: GCA_023101885.1. Classification (NCBI taxonomy): domain Eukaryota; kingdom Metazoa; phylum Chordata; class Mammalia; order Rodentia; family Platacanthomyidae; genus Typhlomys; species Typhlomys cinereus. The sequence continues at coordinate 6,513,696 of JALPQD010000040.1, read as the reverse complement.
GATTAACTATGACTCTTTTCTTTTTTTAAAAAAACACTATATATAAATACATACTTTTAATAAACCTTTTAATGCTCTTCCCTAAATCTAGGTGGATATTTGCTTTCAGATTGATTATTCAGATATTTGTAATAGTTCAAGATGGGAATCGCAAACCTTTGTAATGCTGATTAATCTAATAGAGAGGCATAGTATCTTCTTACTAGTGCTGTTTGGGGGCATTTCGGGGGAGAGAATTTTCTGGAAGTATGCTGTTAAAATGCATACTCATTGTACTGTCTTACTTGTAACTACTTGCTGCAGTTACCTTTCTTTTGCCACCAGAATGAATCCTTAGGGAAGGAAAGATTTAATGGCTTACTTTCCAAAGAAGAGACATAGTTCATTATGGCAGGAATCACACAGAAGGAATGGAGAGGAAAGACAGAAAACTGATGCAGGTCTCCACAGTCATCAGAAAGGCTGAGAGATCAAGAGGCAGCTGAGAGAAAACAAGGCCAGACTACCAAACCTCAAGATCTACCCCCTGTGATTCGTCTTCCTTCAGAGCAGAGCTCCATCTCTCAAAGGTGTCATAAGCTTCCCTAATATGAACATCATAAGGTTGTAAACACATGAGCAACTCACGTTCAAGCCATGACACTAGTCACCAAAGCCACTTGAACCCTTCCACCAGCAAGACCACAAACTCTGGAATCTGGAATAAAGAAGTGAAAGTTTTAGAAACATACTTTATAGCACTAATTGTCAACTCTTTCTTCTAAATAAAGTGTGAATAACCTGTTTTTATCTCAAAAAAAAAAAAAGCATACTGTGCCATGTTTTAAGAGAACTAAAATGGCAAAAGATGCTTTTCTTTTAGGCTTTGTGAGTTTAAGAAAACAGTGGAGAATAGTTTTCTAATTCTCAAAGAAAGGTATTGTGGTATTCCATTAAATTCAAACTCTGTTATCTTTGTTTACAGTCCAGCAATTCAATAAGGGGGGAGTATAAGGAGAAGGAAAATATTTCCCCTTATACTGAAAGTGTTTTGTCTCATGAATGGTATTGCTACCCAAATGGCAGACCAAGGGGGCTTGGAAGAATGTCTCTTCCTTCTTGCCTGGCATTGCCCAGACCACATGATTGTGTTTTAGTTAACTGGTCCAGATGCTGCATTGTTCCCGCAGGAGATTAATCTTTCTTCTCTCCATCTCCTTCCATCTGCCTTTTTCTTTTCCTCTATTTGTTTTGCTCCTTTGCTTTAATGCTTAAGTGCTTAACAGCCTCTCTGCTGATCTTCTCAGCTCCCAGATACTGAAAATAAATTTTCTTTATGTTATAGCTGCTATTAATGCATTCTTGTTTGTCTTGGCCTGGGTTATGTATAGCTATCTTCCCAGAGCATTGCATCATGGCAATTGTATAACTTCTGCCCAATGTTGAAGCAATTTCAGGATAAACAGGTTGTGGAGTGTGAGGAGAGAACAAGGTGGGCTTGAGTGTGGTCAATGAAATCAGAGATCCTTTCCTGGAGGTCTGTCAGTGGATCCTTTCTATAATAAGCATGAGAAATTCATTACCATGTCTCTGATGGTTTTTGTCTAAATTGCTCATTGATCATGTTTAACTGTGGAGACAAGGTGAGGCATCAGCATAGGAGCATGGAGTAGTTAAGAGGTGTGCCAATCCCTGGGAAGGTTGGGGCACTGACCCTTGCCTCCGTCCCGTGAAACCTCCAGTCTTTCAAAGGTCTCTGGACAAAGCATCAGTAACAGTATTCGTCTTTCCAGTGCTAAAGAATGCATCAAGACACAGATTTTATATTTAAGATTTTTTAGGTCTGATTTTCAAAAGAATTCAGAGTATCTGGCTAGATAATTAAATGCTTTCAACTGTGTTCTATAGCTGCAGGAATTCCAGAATGGCACCTTGGGAACTGCTTTAGTCAGGAGTCCTGCATATTACCTTCTCCACTTTAAGACAGAGCAGCAAGACATTTTACAGAATAAGTTTCTAAGCTAGGTTGAGTTTGAAGAATGAGTTTACTGCTTAAATAATTGGAAAACTATTGATGTACTCCAACCTCTTATTTTGTAGAAGATACTGAGACATTCTATAATCTACTCAAAGACACCAAACTAGTAACGAAGATGGATCTATCTAAGGATCTTCTGTCACTCAGTCCAATGTTTTTCACTTATTCTATGAGTTACTGAATTCCTTGTTTCAGCCATAATCAGCATGACTCTGTCTGCATCCAGCTTAGAATAAAAATAAAGTTTCAAACGAGTCAGCTTCCTTTGGGAAGTTTGTTAGAGTTAAGCACATGGACTCTAACTTTGGCCTTGTTGAGTTCAAATCTCTACTATACCATTTATTAGCTCTTTGGTTTCCTCTTGCTGGCAGTGGCTATGGCGATGAAGCAATGATTCTGTGCATGTATAATATTATTTTGAAAGCTTTGGGTAGCAAGTAGTAAATCCTTAAAATACTTTTTATCACTTAAAATTTTGTATCTCCAGAGTCTTTGAAAAGTGAATTTCTGCAGTTTTTCCCTGGGTGCTTTGTAATGTTCTGATTCTTTTGTACTCTGTCTTTGATGCTGAAAATGACCACATCTCTTAAACTGTATCATGGGGAGTTGTGCTGGAAGCTTGAATTAAATTGTAAATAATTGAATGAGAATCAAAGTCCATTGGTTGGAAATGATTTGCCCAGTCTTACAAGGTTTTACAAATGGAAGGCAGAAAGGCACCCAAAACAAGCCAGACTATGGAGCCTGCATTCTGTCAAAAACCATTCATCACTATTGCACAATGTATGTATGTTTCAGTAACATAATTTCTGTGCAGAAATTCATTTAATATAAATTAAACAGTTTACAGTATGAAATTCAATGACATTCCTCATATTCACAGTATTATGCAACTATTGGCATTATCTGCAGAATTTTTTCATGACCCAAAAGGAAACCCTGCATTCCATAAGAACTCACTTGCTTCTGTCAAATACTGTTATGCTTTCTGTCTTTCTGGATTAACCTATCCTGAATTTTTCATATAAAGAATGTAATATGTGTACTTACATGACTGGTTTTTTCACTTAGCAATGTCTTCAAAGTTCCTCTATATCATTGGCATAAACAGCACTCCATTCCTTTAAAGCATATTATTCTTTGTGTCCTACAACTTCCTGAAGTGAAGCAGATTCTAATCCAACTATTTCACATGAGGTGGAAGTGAAGTGAAGGGACAGAACAGCCAACAGGCAGTGTGGTGAGTGGGCAGAGGTTGAGAAGGCAGCATGGTGAGTGGGCAGAGGTGGAGGAAGCAACATGGTGAGTGGGCAAGGATGGAGGGGGCAGCATGGTGAATGGGCAGGGTCAGGGCAGCATGGGTAAGCTGTCCGTAGAGCCTCCAGAAGACAACTCTTTTCAATCCCTATCTTTTCCTTGCTTCCCTATGTCTTTGAAAGGGAAGAAGACAGAAAAGTGAATTCATTTTTATTTTCTTCTAATTTGCTGTGGAAGGAAAGCCTCAGTATTAGCCTGTTTGAGATTCTGTCCTCTCTCTCTTGTTTTCTTTACCCTGCAACAACAGCTATGAATGCAAAATAGATTCACTGGGGGGATTTAAAAATTCTGCTGCCTAGTCTATACCCCCAAATCCAAAAACTCATTCTAGTTCATTACACGGTAGTCACACACACAGAGGAGCACGTGACTTCCTGTAGGGCCTTTCATTTTCCTTTTGTTTTCCACGTTTCCTTAAAAGAGTTCTCTAGATCCTGAGGAATGTTTCTCAAGATGGCTGGAGAATCCCAGGTTCCTCAGGAACAGTATGTATACAGGAGGGAGAGGCAGCAAAAGTCATTTGTATTCAATCTTCCCATGTGCATTGAGTTTGTGAGTGTGTACTGTGTGTGAGCATGTGCATGTGTGTATGTGTGTGTGTGTGTGTGTGTGTGTGTGTGTGTGTGTGTGTGTGTGCATGCATGTATGTGTATGTGCTATGTGTGTGTTTGTGTCCTCCTGTGTAGTGTTTGGTTTGCAGTGAATGATGTGACTCAAGCTCCTGTCTGGAACGCCTCATGCTGCCAGGCTGCATAGGACTGATCTTAGCGGGCTTGGTGGTCACTGCTTGCTAGAGTCCTAATAATTGAAGTTGGGGCGTATTCTGTATGCAGCCTGGGGAAAGTCATTCAATCCCAAACACCTGCCCATCTTTGCTTGAGTTCTTTAACTTTCAGGTGTCATATATGTACTTGTAGCATTATGATACATCAGCCTCAGTGTATGAATGGTCCCTAAAATGCACACTAACTTCATAGCCATCTGCTAAATTTTGAGTGACCTGGGCATTTGGCACAACCATCATGGAGGCTCACACCTAAGATTGTAGATGTGCATGTTGAGAATGACCTCTTTTGCTTTTGAAAAAAGATATGAAGACAAAGTTAACATCTTGTTTTTGTCTTCATTACTAACTGGACTATCAAATGCATGTTTACTGTGGCGGGAGTTGAAGAGAGGACAGTTGATGTTTCAGAATAACTGACAAGCATAAAAACCCTGCTGGAAACAGGATGTTATTAGGCAACTGTGTTTGTGGGTGTTCAAATGTGAATTAAACCAATCCATTACACTTGTTTGGTGTTCATTGAGGCTGCAATATTTTTTTATGCAGAACCTGTGAAAGAAGACACAGTTCAGTGATGTTTATTAGCGACCTTGTCATGTCCTCTGAATTATGGACGGGTGGCTCAGAACATCAGGGGTGCAAATAACCATGCCGTGATTTCTTCCTGTTCTGTGGCCCTGAGATGCTGCAGCCATCTCAGACCTGGATTTTGAAGTAGAGGGTGTGAATGTGGCTTTTCAAATCAGAAATATTTATAGAACTAGGTCTGATTGAACAATTGCTAAAGCTCTTGTGCTGAAAATAATAACACAAGTCAGGATAGAGAGAATCTCTTACCTTGTGAAACATTCTCCCAATCCAAGCGCTTGTTTCCTTCTGAGAATCCTTTTTTGTTGAAAAACTTAAGGCTTGCTAGTCCAACTTAACTGGCTTTCTTCTCCCTTTCCATTTCTATCTCTTTCTCCTTCTCCCTGTCTCTATTCTAAGAGAGTTATCTGGTGTCATCCTCAATTGCTCTCCTCCTTATTTTCTTATTTTTGAAACAGGGTCTCTCAGTTATTGGTTAGACTGACTGGGTTGAAAGCTCTTGAGATTCCTACTGTCTCCCTCCTAGCCTTCACCATAATGCTATGATTACAGAATCTTGCCACCATGCCTGTTTTTATGTGGCTGCTTAGGGATCCAAACTCAGGTCCCTTATGCTTGCATGGCAGGCCCTTCCTACGACAAAATCCCTAACCTCATCAAGCTAGTTTCAAATATGGGAATGGTAAAGGAGAGTTCTCAGTAAATCTTACTTCACTGGTTAAGAGCATTGTTTTGGGATGGTAACATACCCACGTATCCTTGGGGTAGTCTCGCTAGCCTGGCATAGTTGGGCTCCCCATCTTCTATTGGACAGAAAATTCTGAGGCACGTATGAACAGAAATTTCCTTGGTTGGGTCCTTGGCCTGGTTCCTAACAGTTTTCAAAACTGCTCCCAGGATAGCCTTTCTGATGCCAGATGGGAGACTTGAGCATCATACTCCAGAACACTGATTCCTTTTCCCTCCCGAATAAAGCACTTTTACTCAAAACAAATGTCCACTCTCTTTTCTGGCCAGTTGAACTTTACTTCTGTTCCTCCATGCTCAACATCCTCTGAGAGATTACATGGTCCCCGTGGGGTACAGGGCATTGTCTTCTTGGTTCTGAATATGACTCATGCTATTCTCCAAAGACAAAACTTTCTGGTGATCTCTCATGCTAAAATGGACAAGAACAAAATTCCAATCCCCTCATTTGGGAATTTTCAAAGTCAGATTTCTAACAACCATCCCACTAGAATCAAGAGCAACCTCAGGTACAGCTGTCTGGAAAACTAGGGAACCATCAGAAGGAGCAGGGTGTCTACATGTAACTGGTGTGGTCTGCATTACCCTGGTCATGCAGCTGTTGATGGTGTGTTTAACCCTATTAGTGTGGAGAAAATAATATGGAAGGAGAGTTAATGTTGGCAGAGGAAGATAAAGCAACTTGTGCAGGCCTGGAAAAGAAAAGGTTTATGGGAATGGAAGAAGGTATGTAAAATATATCAAAACACTAATATTAATAGTTACATTTTGATGTCTGCTGTGATAGTTAATCCTGGGTGTCAACTTGACCACATCTACAATTAACTAAGATCAGCTGTCAGATTACATGAAGAGATTATCCATATCAATACATTTACAATACAAAGACCAGCCCTAGATCTGATTGAAAGACTTTGAAGAGAGACTCTCCGCTTCTTCGACTCTCCAGGAATCTTCCAGTCTTCAGCCATCACCCACTGGCCTACTGAACTGATCAGCTTTTAGCCTCCAGGATGTTTGCAGTGACTTAGCCTGCCTCCAGCTTCAGCCACCAATTATGTTGCCTCCGCCATGAAAGACTGTTTCTCCCCTCTGGAACTGTAAGCTGAATAAATCTCCCTTTCTCCCTTGAGTTGCTTGACTTTGAATGCTCTCTCACAGCAACAGTGAAGAATAACTATTACATCTGCTATGTCTTTGATCTTCACAGCATATTAACTCCTCTTTGAGGGCTTGTCCCAGCCCACAGAGTTGATTGCTTCCACTGTATAGATGATGGCACCAAGGCCTGGACAGGCACCATAACTTGCCTAAACAACAGTGCCCTGTAAGTGGCAAAGTTAAAGTCCATGTCTAAGTCCTGGTGACACTAAAGGACTTAAAAGGCTATTATTGCTTCTATGTTTCCCTTATGTGTAGAGGAGAAAGAACAGTTTCTACGTGTGTTGTCAGAGAACCCAAGAGAATTACAGAGAAGACTTCCAAGGAACAGACTATTGAAGAGCATTGTCAATATCCGAATCATCTTGAGATGTGCACTAGCTACTCTTTATGTTGCTATAAGAGAACACTCAAAGTCAAGCAATTTAGGGAGAAGAGGAGATTTATTCAGCTTACTGTTCCAGGAGGAGATTCAGTCTTTCATGGCAGATGTGGCATTGTTGGCTGGCAGAAACTGGAGGAGGCCTAGATCACTGCAAACTTCTTGGAGGTTGAGAGCTGCAAGACTCTTGCTATAAAAGCCTACTTCTCCAGAAGGCAGGATGGTACTAATCTACCTCAAGGCCCACCCCCTGTGACAGCCTTTCTCCAGTAAGGCTTTAGCTTACAAAGGTGTCACAACCATCCTAAACACACAAGAATGTAAGGGATACATTTCAAACCATAACAAGGTGGAAAGGTTAGGGACTAGTGGAGGAATGGGGACATTTGATATTGCAGTTGTAATGTTGTAATGATCTCCCTTTTTTTCTTGGTCTAAAGTAACCACCCCTTTTCTGCCCTCTCACTGCCAAACCCACAAGCACAAAGGGGTTAGTGTACTATACTGGGTCAGCTCCCAATTACTTGGAAATAGCATGTCACATGGTGTTGTTAAATCTCATAGTCTTGCATGTATTCATTTTTTCACTCACTTGTGTAACAATATTTATCTACATGCTTCCTATGTGTCGGTCTTTGGAGATTCAGTGGTCAATAACACAAAGTCTCTGTCCTCAAAAAAAAAATCCATGAGTTGCTGCTGGGCATGTAACTCTGTGGTAGAACACTTGCCTACTTTCTCAGTTTGTACCAAACAGTGGATAAAAAAATTGTGGGTGAAGGGTAGAGAGAGATGTAAACAGGTGATTTTAACTCTATGTATAAACATAATTTGGAAAGTACAGGACATTGTGGGAAACCTAATCTAACTTTATGGGAAAGGAAGAAGACATAGGAGCTACCGAGGTGAGAATGAAGAGATCTTTCCTAGTACATGGAACTGAAGATCATCATGCTGAGTGAAATAAGCCAGATTCAGAAAGACAAATATCACATTTTCTCTCATACAGACTGTTTCGTCCCCACCTCCGTCTCTCTCTCTTCGTATATACATGAAAGTAAAAGGGGGAGCATTTCAGTGGAGAAAAAGGAAAGGAGAAACAGAGCAGGGAAGGGCAAGAGCAAGTTACTAATATATATATGTATATATATATCATGTATAATATATGGATATTATATATGTGTATGTAAAGAAGTCATTAGAAATTGTTACTCTGTATGCTGACTAGGAAGGAGGAAGGGAGGAAACAAAGGAAGAAAGGAGAGAGAAATAGAAAAATTATTTTCAAGGAGATAAAGATATGTATGAGCAATGGTGGCTGAGATCCCACCTCCAGTGGCCAGGTTGTCTACTTGGGTGGGTGTGCTACTGCTGGTGGGTGGGTGGGTGTGCTACTGCTGGTGGGTGGGTGGGTGTGCTACTGCTGGTGGGTGGGTGGGTGTGCTACTGCTGGTGGGTGGGTAGGTGTGCTACTGCTGGTGGGTGGGTGGGTGTGCTACTGCTGGTGGGTGGGTGGGTGTGCTACTGCTGGTGGGTGGTGGCCTGCCTTACTCAGAGGGCAGAACATCCCTTCTGCCTTATTCTGGATGCTAGTGGCAGTTCCAAGGCAGTTTCCTGCTGCCCTCAAGTGTCCTGTTTCAAAGTTTTGAAGGGAGTGGGGTAGCTATTTCCTTAAAATTTTCACTTAACAAGAACGATTCTGTTTTTTTTTTTTTTAAGAAATGGGGATGTTGATTTTTTTTTTCTTCCTATCAAGTCTCAGTTTTGTCACTAGAAAAACCAAGCAGGACACAATGTGCCTCTATTTGTCGACAGCTGTACTCTGTTGTCACATGGCAAGGACTATGGGTAGGGAGATGTCACAAAAGGTCCTTCGTGTAAGGATCTTGGGAAACCGACATCTTCATTTCTTCCATCTTTCTTTTGTCTCCTAGAAGCCCCAGCACAAACTCTCCCATGTAGGTCTCTTCCCAACTCAATGAACCAGAGCCCTGTGACCTCACACCCTCTCAGCAGCATGGACTTATTGAAATCCCAGTGGAAACATACCCAGATTCAACCCAGCATTCCCAGAGTACATGCATTCACACTCAGGTGATTATAGAACCCCAAATTCGGCAGGTAAGGGGATTGTCACGTTGTTTTTCTACCTTCAAGGCAAGACTGTACTTAAAGCATCTTAGACAGATGGTTAACTGTCCTATTTTAACAGGTCTCCAGAGAGGGCGATTTCACAATTCCCTGTGGCTGTCTGTTCTAGTATTTAATCATCTTCATTGCCAGCGAGTTCTTCATGCTTATTCTAAATCTCTTTGGCTGTGATTTAAGTCTTTTTCCTTGAGGGTAGACACTGCAGATCTTCATCAGGGGAGGAGGGCAATTCTGGTCCTAATTTTGCTGTCTCTGGCATCATCTATTTTAACAACTCTCGGAGTTTATTTTCCTTGCTGATAAACAGGAGGTCGAGTCAAGGATGGTTCTCAAAGATGCTTCTGGCTCCAAATATTGCGACTTCTCAAATAAAAGTGCTGCATCGGTGTCCTGTGCAGTCAGTTCACTGCTTCATAGAATTAACAATGGTTGGCCGGATAGAAAGCTTGTAGCTAAACTTTGAACAATGCCACATGGCCCCAGCCCAGGCAAACCCTCTCTTGTGGAGACAAGTAGTAGACCTGTAAGGAGGCGTGGATGGTGAGGTGGGAGGAAAGTCCCCTCACCCAGGCCATTTAAAGGTCACCCTGTCATGCTCTGGTTGTCTATTGTGTAGGAAAAGGGTGACATGTTTTAAGGGTACTGTCCTAGTTTAACTTCAGAGGATACTTGCGTGGGTTAAATTTTTGTCCTCTCTGCCTCCCTAGAGAGGACAAATGATGAGAAAGGGTAACACACCCAGTCTTTATCAAGAAATTTTAGTGACCAGTCATCTCTGTACCAAGAGAAAGACCATAGACACATTACTTCATCTGTAAGTCCTAGGGCTTGGTTAGTACAGCAGGATTTGAGGTGCCGAGGGAGTGGCGCTTGACAAGAACCAAGGCAGAGGGTCAACCCAGCAAGCAAGAGGGTATGAAAGTCAAAGCTGACTTCTTTTCCATTTCTCCTGAAACATTCTATCTGTCACCTTGGTATATGTATCCTGAGAGTCAGGGCTTGCTGCTTAGTGTCCCATAGTACTGCATAGCTCATTTATGAGAGAGCTGCCTATTTGTCTTGGGCAAAGTTCTACCAATGGAAGCTCCCAGAGCCCTGGGTCTGTCTTGTCTACACTCAGAAACAGATGAATGTCTGCCAATGACTGGATCCTGTCATGAGATATGTTAATCTTTGAACCATGGTTTACTCTTACCTCCTCAATCTCTTTAAAAGGAAAGAGGAGAAAGACCTCTTTGTTTTGTAGGCTGGTAAGGAATTTTAATCTTCTGCACATGTCAACCTGAGGCAGTAGAATTCCTAATGCCTGTATTACTGGTAGCATCAAACTCTCTGCGTCTGCTGTATTAATGGCAGATCTTGTGGTATTTCAGAGTCAGCTGAAGGCTAAAGTGTACCCAGCCCAGTCTTGAAACTGTTTGTTAAAACATAGGGTATACCAAAATGACCTAGGCCTCTGAAAGAATAATGAAGGCATGTGATGGCTCCATTCCAGATATGGCTGCCTTGGGAAGGGCTTTTATTTTCCCATTTCATGTATATTAGGAAGGGTGCACCATAGAACCGATGCTTATCAAGATTCCAATAGGATTCCAGGCATCCATTTTGGCTCCAGATTCTAATTGAGTTTTGGTGAATGAACAACATAAAGCTTTGAAGACCGTGAAGTCTGTATATCCTTCATATTAACTAACTTTTCTTGTCTCTATGACCAAAAGCCTGACAGAAATATTTAAACTTAGGAGAATTCACTTGGGGCTGTGGTTTCAGAGGATTCATGAAGTACATGGTAAGTTGTTCTTATGTGCTTGGTCAAAGTTTAGCAGCAGGGCTGTGTGACAGAGGCTATCTACCTCTCGATAGGCAGGAAACATAGAGAAGCATAGTGGAAAGGAGAGATAATGACTGTCAAAGGCAGGCCCTATTGATCTCCTTCTCCAACTAGGCCCCACTCTCTCCCTTTCAATATCTCAATAATGTCATCACATTATGAGTCTATCCAGAGAAGAATCTGTTGACTAGATCAGAGTCTTTTTTTTTTTTTTTTTGAGAATTAAGGTAGAGTTTATTAGAAAAGAGAAAGGTTAGAACTCACAAACTCCAGACGTGGAGTGCCATGAGGAGCTAGGGCGCTTCCATGAGATGCAGAAATAAAACAGAGCTCATGGCAATAGAGTGCCATGAGGGGCTAGGGAGCCCATGAGAACTCACAGTGCCTAGGCATGGAATTCATGAGGAGCAAGGAACAAGAAACAGACTCATGGCACTGGAGTGCCATGAGGGGCTAGGGAGCCTCCAAGAGAAGTAGGCAGCTGGAAACGGACTCATAGCACTAGAGGGCCATGAGGGGATAGATTGCCTAGATCAGGGTCTTTATGATCTAATCATCTAAAAAATATCAACATGGATATACCTAGAGGTATGTGTCACCAATTCTGCATGCATTTCTTGATCTAATCAAATTGGCAATCAAATTTAAACCCTACACCTTCCTCTTATCAAAAGATAGTTTAGAAGACCAGCTGTGTTACACTCAACTATAGAATATCCAGGCTCTCAGGCTCCACCAAGATGTATTGAGTCAAAATCTGTGCTTTATCCAGATCTCTAGTTGACTCACTTGCATTTAAATTTTTGAGACTGGTTTGGCATCCCACTGGAAGTTAAGGTCCTTCTAGGTGGACTCTGATGTGTGACCTGAGGTAAAACCGTGAAGCAGAAGTATTTTCTTTTGAACCACCTTCCGGTATTCTTTTCTCTCATTTGAATTCCCATTTTCCTCCCACTCCCCAAAATTCAGAAGATAACAGTAATGAAGATTGTGCACTTGGTATAGCCCAGATCCCTTCCGTGCTGGAGAGAAGAGCCATGACGGAATAACTTCTGAGGAGCTTCTGTGACTTAAAAACAGGAAGAGTTCTTTCTCAAAAGGACATTGCACTCTAAAATAGAACACTTAATGACTCATTGTTTAACCTAAAGATTAACCTAAAGTCGCTGTGACATTCTGATAGAGACTATGGATACCTGAAGGATAGTGTATGTTTCCTAATTATGTATATGACATTGTGTGGGCAGCTGTTTAATTCAACACCGTAATAGCAGGCCATCTTTGAAAGGGTGACCCAAACTTTTCAGTTCAGGAAGCCTTTTTCCTGTCAGGGACAGTAAATTCTGAAAGCTGCCTGTTGATTATTGCTTTCTTACCTTTGTTCTCCTGATATACTAGGTCAGCTACTTAGGCTACAAGGTTCCATTTTCATTTTTTTTTTCATGCCAAATGCAATTGTGTGTGTGTGTGTGTGTGTGTGTGTGTGTGTGTGTATCAGAAGGCACTCTGTGTGCTTGTGGAAGTCCAAGAGTGACTTTGGTAATCATCCTGGATTGCTCTACCTCTTTGTTATGTTGCTCTGGGATCTCACAGCCTGTGTTTTCCAGGGCCAAAGTTCAGGCCACCACCTTCTCTGCCTGGCATTTTTATGTGGGATCTGGGATCCAAACTCAGGTCCTTCTGTTTGTGAGACAGATGCTCAACCCTTGAGCCATCTCTCCAGCCCCAATGTTCCATTTTCAAAGCAAGCAATGTAATTTACTTTTTAAAAAACAAATTAAATTCATTCTTGAACAATTTGATACATATTTCTAATGCATTCTGATTACTTTCATCTTTCCATCTTCACTTTTCTCCCTCTCAATGCTGTAAAGCCTCCTTCTTTCCTACAAATCCCTTTTCCACATTCCCCCATTCATGTCTTTGTGTGTGTGTGTGTATATGTGTGAAACCTACTGAGTTTAACCAGGGTCCAATGCATGTCCTTGGGTGTAGAACAATTCACTGGAGCCTAGTGAGCTCACTAGTGGCTAAAGATGGAAGACAATGACTTACAGTCTCCCAGAATCAGTGGCCAGTATTTCAGCAGGTAGAGATAGGGATCCCTGAGCCCCTCTTCCATTGATGACTGATTGTGACAAGCAAGTCTTGTGCAGATGCTGTGAGGTCATGATTACAGTGAGTGTGCCTTGTCAATAAGATGGCATTTTGCTGAGCTTTTTGAGGAGAGTTTTTGATAAGCCAAAGAACCATGAAAGAAGAGCACTGCTAAGCTTTGACTTGGGAGCAGGTCCTAGAGATGACTAGACTCAGGTTCAATAACATGCTAGGCTTGTGCTGGTCACCCTGGACATATGATGACTGTTCAGACAGTTTTAAGTATTTCTTTCTACTCCTTCTAAGGACTCTTGGCTTGCAAGGCATTTCCACTGTTTATTGCCTGATTTTACTTTTTTTTCATCCAAGTTATTTTCTGGTCAGCCCACCTTCATAAGAATGCCCTGAGTGTCTTGGGACCAGGCACTTAGTAGGACCATCCCCTTATGATGTGTCAATGAAAGCTTATAAAATACAGATGCAAGGAAAGGGAAATGATAAATAAGGCTGCAAATATAAGGGTTGCAAGTGTTGGGCTGGAGAGATGTCTTTGTCTCTCAAGCAAAAGAGCCTGAGTTTTTAAGTGGGAGCCCCATATCCCACTTAAAAATATTGGGTGGAATTAGTGGTCACCTGTTATTCTGGGTTTTGGAAGACAGAAAGACTGAGTCTGGGAAATCCTGGAAAAGCAAACAAAAGGAAAGAGAGCAATCAAGCCTGATTCCTAATGTCGCCCATGGGCATATATTCAAGTATCTTCTGGCGCGGGCGCACACACACACACACCCACACAGAGAGAGAGAGAGAGAAAGAGAGAGAAAGAGAAAGAGAGAGAGAGAATTACAAGTGTCATACAAGTAAATTCATCTTTCGTGGATAGAGATCACAAAAGACAGAGGCTGTGACTGATAGTCTGTGAGGCCCCTTTCACATTAGTTAGGCCCCTTAATGGAAAAAATAAGAACCATGCATTCATTCAGACTCCCAACCCCCAGAACAGGGTCTGTTTAGTTAAGTAACTCACTGAACAATGATGAGAGGACAACCTTCCTTTGAACTAATCTCCCTGGGTAGCCTCCCACAGAGATTTTTCAGGAACATTATCTACCAGCTCAAGGCCAGACTTTCATGTAGATACTTCTGTGAAATGATTGAAGGAAATAGGGCAGGTCTCTTGGTCCCAAAATTTCTTCTTTACCAGCTTGAAATATACCTGAAATTGTACCATTAGCAATGCATTTCTTTCAATTAACTCCCTACTACCTCCAGAGACAATTGAAGAAATCATTCACTCATTTATTAATTCATCAAGTGTTTATCAAGCACTTTCTATAAGCTCAACAATAATATTTGTAAAGGAATTTAAAGGTAAATAGAGCATGGTTCTTGTCCTTGAAATGTTCAAGTCTAGTTGGGATACAGGAGACAAACAAATGCCCACGACAATGTGACTAGTACTTTGACAGAGGTAACTGTAAGACTTTTTGAGAGCACAGAGAAAGAGGAGTCCCCCTCCCCCATGATTCTTGAACTGGGCCTTAAAGGATGAATTTCAAAGGCTGAAAGTTGGCAATTTTGGTGGGGGGCAGGGAGAAAAGATTGAGGTATGACTCTAGTACTTGAGGATCCAGGCGATAAGGACAAATATTACTTTTGTAGCTGTACTTTTGGTTCCCATGGAACATTATGTTGGTGTTGGGTGCCAGTATATCTCAAGTACTTGTGAGAAATGGGAGTGGGATGCATATGAAGAGGGAGTGGTGGATAGCACTGTTGAATGACTGCAAGGTGGTACCAGGTATTTCTTACAAGATGTCCACTCAAATTGCAGAGCCTAGTGGTTCTTGGCCTAGCAACACAGTTGTAGCCTCATCAGTGAGAGCATGAACCAGGAGACAGAAATCTCCATTTGTTTTTAATGTTCATGACATAGATATTTGCAAACTATGGAAGATGGCTCAATAGAGGTTCTTACATGATAGGAAATGTCTTTGTTGCCATGCACCCAGGCCTTGGTAGTACAGATAGTTCAGGAAGTGGATCTTGCTGCTCTGTCATCTCAGAGCATCATGCCAGATGCGTAGATGTGGAAACAAATAAATAATCTAATTATTCTCCCCAAGAGTTGCTTTTTGAGTTTTAAGGGAACATTTCAAGATCAAATGACCATTTGGATAAAATGGTTAAAACTCAATTTGCTTTTGTGAGAAATTTGGCAGAATTTGGTTTATGAAAGTCCTAAGCTGTAGGCTGGGAAATGTAGAGGTGTTAAGTACCCTTGACTTCCATTTCTGAAGACATTTCAAACAATTCTGTAAATAGTGGATTCTCATACATAAGAAACAGTGACCAACTGTATTCTTTTTTCCAAAGAAGTTGGAGTTGTGGCTAATGATATCCAGGTGGGACCAGAAGAATTTATTGAACACTGGAAAGGTTGCCAAACACATTGAATATTGCAGTTTCCTAGTAATAGTAATCTATTTCTATACTTTTCTTACCAAGAACTTTCATACTAATATTTCATTTTGCACCCACACCCTGTTCTTGGGAGTTTCCCAGTTTCAGGCTGAACAAACTGATCCTCAAAATGTATTCCAGGCAGTAATAGATGAATACTTTGAACCGAGTGCTAATTCTAATGTGTGACCTTTGACTTCTCCATTATAAACAAAAATAAAGTACATCTAGATCCATCCAATAAATCCTAGTGGAAGACTAAAATGAAAGAATTTCTTTGGAGGATTGGAAAATTGAAACGTTGAAAGGGCAGACATAGGTAGTGGAGTCACGGTGTCAGATCTCTTTGACATTTCTGAATCAAAAATACTTTAAGAATAGAAAGATTGTTTTTCATGAAATAAAATATAGATAACCTGAAGTCCAAGGGCTGCCCAAGAGTACATGGATGGCAAAATCTTGAGGATGAGCTCCATTACCTTGGGGTAAGGAACTACATGATACTTTATGCTTTGTTCTATAAGAATCTGAAGGACTGATCTGTCTGTCTTCTTGTCTATCTGTCTGTCTGTCTGTCTACCTTGAAGAGGAACTCAAATTGTTCTAGGTCTTGTTGAGATAGATGAAAAGTGAGAATGAGAAACCAGAAGTGTTTGTTTCATAAGCATTCTCTCACAGGTCATTGCTGGAACCCTGGCCTTCTCTGTGCAGAGCAGCGTCCTTCATGATGCTCAGGGGCAGCACTAGCCATGACCTTCAGCTAAGTAGGGACTTTCCAGGGTCTTAGCTGTGCTGAAATAGGGGGTCTCTACCTTGATTTGTTTGCATATTTCCCTCCCAAAATTTTGAGAAAGTGCGTCATTCTCAACTGGACACCTAAATTTTGTCATGATATGTTTAAATGATTATAAATGATGCAATTTGTGGCACTTTGAAAGTCTTGACAGCTTAAAAATTATTGTATCATTCTTTAAAAGAGTTTCCAATGAAATATAAGCACCATAGCTATCTGCTACCCTCTCTTATCCTTTCAAGAATATATAAAAGCCCTGCTTTCAGCAAAAATACTGCATCATTTCTTTTTTCCCAGAAACGTTTTTACATTCCATACCCTCCCTAAAACTTCTCCCTTAATATATCTTTATGCTTGAAAGTCTTTCATTGACCACACTATCATACTGCTCTTATCCAAAAGATGTATGGAAATAAAAATTGAAATTTTTTTCCTGTGACCATAAGCTTTTGTGTCACCGTTTTTTAGATTTGATACTTTAACGTTTTTATTTTGAAAATAAAATAAATTGGTGACATACACCAATTGGCACATAATACTTGTGCATACTTATGGAGTTTATTAAGCATATGTAATATAATGTATCCAATGGCCAAAGTAATTCACATTTTTAACTCCCTAAACATTTATAATTTCCATGTGTTAGGAACCTTTGGACATATCATAAAATCTCAACTATGAGTTGCCCTACTGTGCTATACAGCACTAGAATTATTTCCGTCTCTAATTGCATTTTGGTAACTCTTACATGCTGTTCCTCATTTCCCACTCTTTTTTCCCTCTCCTTATTGATAATGACCTCTGTTTCATTACATAGAGTAGTCATATATAATTGAGCAAAGCAATGTAATTGCATTATTAACTTCTAAAAGTAATTATCAATATAATACTAAAATACTATTAGAAACATATCTTTTAGAAAGATGAATGATTAGATGGCTTAATTAAAGAGGTTTCTGGATTCTGTATTTCAACATCTTTCTAATTGATGTCGTGGAGGTATTGGTACAAGGATGTGACCTTGGGAGGATTTTGGGGGAGGGAGTTGTGTCTTTCTTCCACAATGCTGGAAGAAGGATGTCTACAAGAGAAAGGAGAAGCAGCAAATGGGCTCTGGCCTTCTCAGTTATCCTGTCTCTTGGGCTACAATGAAGTACATATAAATGCTGATCATCTGGAAATTGATTTGACATACACCAAGAGGCCTCTTACATATACCATCCTGAAGAAGTTCTATACCACCTCACTTTCAAGGCCCAACAGGGAGATTGTTCACATGCTTTCAACTCCTCCATGTGAGAATAGTTTGCACAAGATACATGATATAAACAGAGGCATATATGTATCTGTATTTTCACCAGATTTTAAGAGGGAAATAGGTTTGGAGATATTTCAACTGTAGAATCAGTTGTAATGGATACTATCACTAATTTACATAGAACAAATATGCTGAACAAATCAGATAATATTCTCTTTATGACACTATCACACAATTGCTATGGTTAAAACTGTCCTTTTATGAGTTAGAAATGTTGATTAACATTACACTGATCACAATGAAACAAAACCCTCATCACACACCAGTCACACACAGAAAGCTTTTGAATTTATTCCAATCTGTTAGGCAGGAAAAGAAATGTTACACTATGACAATGACTTCCCAATTTTTTGAGCTTTCACAAAAATAATTGTGACTTCTTAATAACACTGTATACCCAGAACTGGCCAGTGAGAGGTGCTGCTATGCCAAACCACCCAAGGGTTCCAGGTTTAGGAATGCCTATACATTTTGCGACTGTACCATCTGAATTATAGCAGAAGAGATAGGATAATTTTTTAAAATCACTTTACTAGAAAGTTACACCTCTCAGCCTCTCATTAGTATGTCATTAGTCAGAACATTCCTAAAAGTTGTGTTGAAAGGCAGAATGGTTGGAAAGTGGACTAGGTAGCACTTTATAAATAGCCTTGGTCAGTTTGGGGAAAAATGATTTTCAAGAGTTAGTGATCAATAATAAATCTGTAAGGCTATATTTATTGCAAAAATGATTACATGAAATCAAACCAAATTTAAGAAGGCAGAAAATTTGAATATACTTATAGAAAGATGCAAAAGTAGTAACTTTTGGAAGAATAACACTTACTTCAAGTGCATTTTTGATCTCAGAATGCCCTAGCAAATAGAACTACTCCTTCAGAGTCATCTGAAGAGATGATTAGAAGTAGTTTGCTCTACTTGAAAACTCTGCCAGGTTCTTGCCTTCCAGGTACCATCTGACTTCTGAGTGGAAGTCATTTGGTACATTACTGATGGTCCTCACTAAGAAAGTGTTCTTCTATGGGCCATATAAGCCTGTTCAGATGCTTGAGAAAGCCTCCTTTTAAGGCTGGTAAGGATTAACTGCAATCCCCTCCCCCATCTTAGAAAACAACTTAATCAATAACGAAAAGGACAAGAGTGTGAGGTAAGACCAAATGTTAATTAGTTATAGAACATTCATTCGGGTTTAAGGTTTGGATAATGTAACTATTTGGAATTACAATACCATGAACTTTCTTTCAGATTTGATATAGGGATGTGACTGGTCAAGGTATAACATATACTAGGAATCTGTAATCAGAACAGGTCTTGAAAAAGACCTCTTGAGTAACTAATGAGAGCTGCTGACCTGCTTAGTAAAGGACTACATGACCTATGTCACACTAGGAACCAGAAATGTTCAAGGCCACATAGAATTCAAGTCTAACATGGTCTCCAGTTCTGCAGGGAAGCAAACTGGAAGTGAACGACATGGAATTCTAAAGAGATGCATACAAAAGTTCACTGGGAAGGAATAAACTCAAGCACAAAGATGACTTGAGCTGTTACTTGTTATTCATCCCCAAGTAAGAAGAACCACCAGAGTTAGAGAGAAAAGACATCATACACTGTATGCCAGATGGTAGGAGGAAAAACTGTGGGTACAACAAGAAAGTATACAACTACTTTCTCATGGCTAGAGAAAGTTGCTTATTCTCAGAACTGTTTTGAGAGTATCAGGGAACTTAGCATACATGCAAAGAAGAGGAGGAGAAGAGGAGCTGGTTTGAAAAGAAAGCTATGATGGCACACCAAACAACATTTTGCAACTTCTTTTGGGAACATATTTCTATCTAGTGCCAGTGAGCAGTGTAACTGTAAAGAAAGTAGAGCGGTCAGGGAGGTGACAGGACAGAATTAGCTGTGTGGTTTGAAGTCAGGTCCCTTCCTTCTTGCTCGACTTGCTTTTGTCATGTTACTTCACTTCTTCAAGCATTCCATTCAAAACCAGTCTCTGGTTCCATACAAAACCAGTTGACTAGAAAGTATAAGATGAATATCGAGGGAAAGGAATACCTTATAGAGCTGAGTTACTATGCTGGGCTCATTGACCACTCAGTCAAGTCATAATATACAGTCATAATTTCAGTTCCAAAAGTGAAGAAACAGCTTCAGGGAGAATGGTTCTTAAAGTATAAGGTACTCATGTGTTAAATATAAGACTTAGAGGAAAGTAGGTTAAGGGGAATTAGTGTACATTAGAGTACCGTGGTGAGCTAAAATGATGCACCCCTAAAGCATGTCCATATTCTAACTCACAGAACATGTGAATGTTAGCTTATTTGGAAAAGGGTCTTTGCAGATGTAGTTCACAAGAATTTTGAGATAAAGAAATCTACTTGGAATGTCTGATGACCTTTAAATCCAATGGCCAGTGTCCCTTGTAAGAATTTCTTGAAGTAGAAGGAGATTTGGAAGTCCAGAGAGGAGAGGGCAATTTCACAACAGAGACAGCAGTTCGATTGATATGGCCATAAGTCAAAGAACACTTTCAGCCACCAGAAGCTAGAGAAGGCTCCTCCTCAGAGCCACTGAAGAATTCATGGCTCTGCTTGGTTTTGAACTTGTGGCTACCAAAGAAGTAAGAGTAAATTCTGCTTGAACAATGTGGTTAGTGACAATCTGGAATGGAAATCTCAGGAAATTAATTTATATTGGAATGGATTCTACTTTGGCATCACCTTTGAATATCTTGAAAAGTGAACATAGTATTGAGCTGGATGTTTTGACCTTAGGTTCTTTGTGGGGAGGGGCCAGCAGGTTGCTCACTTGAAGCTCACTTTCTTAAGTTTAGCTCTTCTCTTGATATCAGTATCTTTTAGCAAAGACATAGAGGAGATAAGACTGTATGACCTCATCTTGCAAATAAACAAACAGGCTTAAGTTAAGAGACTTGTTAAGGCAGTCTGAATTTACATATAATTCCCTGAAAGAGCCAAAAAGCTGTCTCATGGCTTTCTGTCTTTGGGGCTAAGTGTTGTGAAGGACACCAGGTAGTCATATTACCCCAATACAGTTATCCAGTGATTCAGGGTACTGTAGCTAAAAAATGAATTTCCTTCTAGTCTATGCACAGTGGAAACACTGGGGACTGAAATTAGGATTGAAGCTAACTGTAGCATATAAAGTGAATCTGGTGATTAGAAGAATCTAGTTTATACTATGGCTTCTAGACAAAGGGACCCAGGATCAAGACTCAGGTATGACACAGAAAGCCCAGCTAGCAAAGGTTTGTACATTTTGGCATAATGAAAGGCCTTTCAAGAAATGGTGTCATTCTGTACCCTCTTCATTCTACTCCCTGAACTTAGTTGGGAAATTTTTCCTGAATTCTTTTTCTTCCACTTTTGTTCTACAGTCTAAAATGTCTTGTGCAACACTGAACTGGACATAGCCTCTGGATTTATGTATTCTAAATAAATTCTAAGCCTATTATTTATTTCTTTTGCAAACCTATCATTATTTTCATTATTTTATTTTTCCAGTTTTACAAGAATATTGAGTACTTATCCCTACTTTCTTCCATCCCCCTCCCACACCTCCCTCTTCCCTTCTCTTCCTCAATCCATGCTACTTCCTCCCACCCTCCTGTCTGTCTGCTTCTATGGACCCCAGGATTTGCTCTGGTTTGTTTACTCCTTTTTTAAAAAATTCTACTTTTATAAGCATATTGAGTACTTATCCCTGCTTTCCTCCATCGTCTCTCCTTATCATCCCTCCATCAATCCTGCTCTCCTGTCTGTCGCTTTTGTGGATCCCAGAGTTGCCTCTAGCTTGTCTATTCTTGTTTCAAGCCTATCATTATTGATCAAGCAATCTTAGGTAGAAAAGTTAACTTTGTAGCTATGATTTTGAACCCGGGAGTGGCAAATCTTTTTTGGCTGGGCTGAGGTAAACTCAGGAAACATAGCAATTGCTCAGTAAATCCTTCTTGTGAAGGTAAAAGACATTGAGTAAATTGTGTGTACCATTTACATGGATCGTCTAATATATTCCTCATAATACTGAAATAACTAGACTCAATTAATTGGCTTTATTTTGTATAAAACACGTGCTGGGAAGTAAAGGTAGGTGTCCATGTTCCTGCATTTTATATCAGGGAGAATTTGAATCTATGGTTGGCCTTTCTTTAAATACCAGGCTCTTAGCTCTATTTAAAGTGCTTACTGTAGTTACTAGTGACAATTATGACACTCAATAGAAATTTGACAACTTTATGCCAAGCATTAACATTCATAAGAACCTCTAAGCAAATAGCCTGATAAAACTGGAACAAATACTCATTAAGATTGGTTGTAGAAGCACCATTTGTGATAAAATAAGAGGTTAACATAGGGGTTAGATATTACATACCAGTGGGGTTAGTGAAGAATCAACAAAGGCTACTGTCTCTGCTTCCAGTATGAGACTGATGTTGCTGTAGATCAACAGGACCAGAAGTGGGGAAGAAAGGTCAAGAGATGTGCGAAAGATCATGACTAAGGTAGACAAGCATAGCTATAAGGACAAATGTAGCGTTTGTCTTTAACACTTCTGAAACAAGGCTGGAATCTTTTCTGGAAAGTTAAATATGTTTTTTGCCCAAGACTCAAAGCAGCTGGAGGAGGAGAAAGAAGGAAGAAGAGTTGTGGGTGTCCCAACAAGATAAACTAGTAGACTAGTGACAATATAACTTTCATAATTTGAAAGCTGCTTCACCTCCACCTTTCAAATGCTCCTCCAAGTACCTGTTAAGGACAACCATAACCCACAAACACTTTAAAAAGGCAATTCTTGGAAATATGACTACATTGCAATTAAGTTGTCACACATAGAACCCCTACATAGATGTTCCTCAAAAACTCTGGTGTCTAAGAGGACATGACTTTAAGGTTCCTTGGCAAAAGTAAGAAGGCATTTGGGAGGCTGAAGAAATGTCTCATGGATTAAAGTCTCTGCTTTGTAAGCAGAAGGACCTGAGTTTGGATCCAGGATCCCATGTAAAAATGCCAAGTGGAAATGGAAGTGACCTGCAATTCTGGCCCTGGGAAAACCCATAGCAAAGCAATGCCACCCTTGGGTCTTCCCATACATATTGAAGTACCTTCTGGCACACAGAAGCCTGTTGGCCTTCTGACTCATCTCATCTCTTCCTATGCCAATTTGGCTCGCCAAATCACTGTTTGCTGGTTCAAATGTCCACTTTTATAAATCCATGGGTTAGGATTTAACAAATGAGATACAGTCTGAGAAAGTCAATATTAGACTGTAACCATTATCAGAATAAATGAATCTGGTACCTTAGTGAAATGAGGATCATACAGTGCATTTGAGTCTGAACACTGATAAGAGAATGTGTTGGTTTCTTTTCTTGCTGCTGTAAGAAAGCACCTATGAAAAGCAACTTAAGAAAGGAAGGGTTAATTTTGGCTCACAGTTTGAAATTATGCCATGGCAAGGAAATCATGGAGCCAGAGGTCACGTTGCATCAGCAATCAGGAAACAGAGAGTGAATTCTTATGCTCAGATTCCCTTCTCCTTTTTATTTAGTCCATGGAATGGTGTGGTCTGCAGTTAAGGAGAGTCTTTCTACCTCAATTAATCTAATCTGGATAGTCCCTTACTGGTATACCTAGAAGCCTATATCCTAGATAATTCTGTCAGCTAGTATTAACCATCATGAGAAATTATTGCAGGTTAGTAGTCTGGGTGGCAGTTTTAGGACTCTGTTAGGTGTGCAAAAGAAAACCTCAGGGGTAATACAGACAGTGCTTAGAGGTCTCCTCCCAAGCAAGATGGTATAGTCTGTGTGTCTGGAGTGAAGATGCCCACAAAATAGAGATTACCTAGTAGCCTGTTGTTTCTCCATACCTCTGGCTAGACAAGAACAAAGGAGAAAAAACTTATCTATAATTCCATCTCCCTGTGGGAGCTACTGCCAACATTTTGGTGTGACCCTCTGCTATCCTTTCCCTATTTCAAGAATACATTTCTTTTAATGGAATCATACTTAATATGATATTTTGCAACATTTTTCTTTTGGGGTGGTGTCATGGTTTAAATATGAATTGTCCCCCACAGGGTCATGTATTTGCATCCTTAGTTGATGTTTCCAAAGGTCGTAGCAACTTTAGAAGGTGGAGCTTTGCTGGAGGAAGGCAGGTCACAGGAGGTGGACCTTCAGGTTAGTTAGTTTCAACCTGCTTCCGTTAGTAGTCTGCTCTTGCAAGCCTATTGTTTGCTGTCTCGGCTTCCATAATGACGTCCGCAGTCACTTGAGCCTCCTCAAACTTCTGCCTCCCATCATGCCTTTTCCACCTTAATGGACTGTAACTCCTCTCTGGAACTGTAAGCCAAATATATCTCCCTCTCTCCCCAGAAATTGAATCTTGAATGTCAGGTCACAGCAGCAGAAAGAATAACTGTGACAGGTAGTCTTCTTTCATGTCATCAATATTCTTCTTTTATGTCTGTTGATTTCCTTATATGGATATGTCAGAGTTTAACTGTAGAGTGGCTAAGATAACAGATGCTAAAGCCAGTAGTGTTCAAATCCTATCCTTACTGGCTGTGAAGCATGAGTAAATAAAAATTTTTGTTTTTCAGTGTTTTCCCCAATAAGATGGGAACAGAAGTAGTTTATAGGACTGTTCTTAGGAGCAGATGATTTCATACATGTGAGGCATTGGAATAATTTTGCAATATTATTATTTAACCAACATTTTTGTTGAGCATTTAGACTTTTTCCAAGTTTTCCCAGTCTCACAAATACACTGTAATTAACTAATTCACTGCACTCTTAATTGCTTCCAAAGGAAATATTTGTGGTTGCACACAGTAAAATTTTGTCCAAAGTAAATCATTTGCTAAATAGACATTGAATGTCTCTAAATATAAAATATTACATAGGAAAGGGAAACAGTTCTCCTAGAGACATGGAGTGTACATGTGTACATGCACACATATGTGGGTGTGAGTGCATGTGTCTATACGATGTGCACATGTCCAATACCATGTGGAAATCTTGGCACAAGTGAATGCTTGGGAGGAGAGGGGATGAAGGAGAGCACTTGTAGTTGGAATCAAATCCCTCAGTGAAAGAAACAGTCTTCTTTGTTTCCATTGTCTCCCACATCCCCACATCACAATTATAAATGATCTCTGGCATGTGAAGATTTTGTTACCTTGAAAAAGAGCACTCAGGGCTAGGTTCCAAAGTTACAAGATGGGATATGAGTGTACATTGTAAGATCAAATATTTAGGAAATACCTTTTTTTCTGGAAAGGAAAGCACATTTCACAGCTGAAGAGAGAAGTGAAAAATGAAACTAAAGCAGCATGAAGGTAATATTTACTTGCTAGGTTAATACAATGCCTACCTACAGAAAAAAAAAACCAGGGTAAATGTAGCCTATAACCTCCTTAACACACATGTAACTGGTTCTCATTTACCTGACACTTTGTGAAGCACATTGCTCAATAAACCTGCTGTGCTGTAAACTGCTCAGCTCCTGCAACCCTACTCTGCCAGATCACCCTCAGCCATTCCCTTAAGAGGAGCAGGATAGGAGCTCAGGGACATTTGCGGAAGAGGGGGCGGTAAGATTGTGAGAGCAAAAGGATGGGAGGAGCAACGATTTGCAAGATTCTCAACAATAGTTGGGGCCAAAGCAATCGTAATGGGACTTTGCATGCCCTGCGCAATGTCCAGCGCACTGTTGCCCTCATAAAGTCTAGCATCTGTTAAGGGCACCGAGACCCCTGGAGGCAAGGGATTGACAGCCATAGTAGTGATCTTATGCTTAAGGGGAACAAGAGAAAGGGCTTATGGAAATGCCACTGGGTCCTTATATGTCATCGGAGAGGAGGACCCAGTGGAGAGTTAGGCGTACACAATAAAGGACTCTCTGGGAATTGGGGGGGAGGCACTGGGGGAAGGGGAGGGGGAGAAGGGGGGAGGGAGGGAACTGGTAAAAAATTTTAAAATGTATAATTAAATTTTTAATAATAAAAAAACCCTTATAAAAAAAAAAAAGAGGAGCAGGATAATGTTAGGAACACGATTTTGGCATCGGATTCTCCTAGACTAAGTCTCAATTCTTCATTTATCAACTGGATGCCTGTGGTCACAAAGCATGAGTCTTAGTTTCCCCATCTGTGAAATGAGAATAATACTAATTCCCCCCTTATGGTGTGACAGCAGAGAGTCAATGAAGCAATGACTGTAGAGTATTACCCAATGTCCAGCACAGAACACTCCATATTGTCTGCTAACACTCTTCCTGTGCCACAGTATGCAGTGGGGATGCAAACCAATTTTATTCTTTGCTTTCAGAAATAACCATCTACATCACATCTGTCCCTGAGATACAGGTCTGCAAATCCCCCAAAGAGATTTGCATCATTTCTAATTTTCTCTCTGAGGTTGAAAGTTTAGTATGCTCACACCAAGGTGGCAAAGATCAGCTGTCTTTTAGAACTAAAAATATTTACGCCACTATTGACGTTAGAATGAAGATGAGTGGTAAGGCTTAATACCTCTCCTGGGCACTTGCACTTTAATACGGTGCCAAAACCACTGCACAAAGACAAGAGAGAAGTGATGAGGTTTCAGGTCTCAAGCAGTGGGCAAGGAGGCATTTTGAGATGATGTAGTGAATTATGGTACTCCTAAAAGCTCCCTGGGCACCCATTCATTCATTCACCCATTCAGTATGTGTTTATTATGTTCTTACTACCTTCAAAGTACAACTCTGGGCACTGGCGGATGAAACAGATAAGACATTTGCCTTCGGATAGCTTCTATTAGTGTGTGTATGGCTTACAGACAATACAATTAATGAACAAATAAGCAACTATGTTAGTGAGGGATTAACTACAACGTACAAAATAGAGTACGGGGCTGGGGGATGGATCTATGGTTAGAGTCTTTGCCTCACAAGCAAAAGAATTTTTCTGTTCAGATCCCTAGATCCTACGTATAAAGGTCGAGCTGGTGTGGTTGACCACCTGAAATCTCAAGCGCAAGCCAGACTAGCACTCACAGCATGCTCTGAGTTTAATTAGAGGCCCAGACTCACAATCACAAGGCAAAAGAGTGATAGAAAACGATTCCCAATTGTTGGTAAGCCTTCACAGGCACTCACTTAAGTGCACTCGTGTACCTAACCTGCACACAAATGTACAGCCACCCACATGCAAACACACACACCCACACACACATAAATGCAGGAAAAAATAGAGTATGAGGAGACAAGAGTGCTGATGGAGATTTGCACATTGTAGTACTTACTAAGGGAATGAGGTCAGGATGGGGGGTCTTACTGAGGTGAGATTTGAGCAAGATCTCTAAGGAGGAAAAAGCTTTTATAAGTAGGTTTGGGGAAGAAACACTTCAGGCAGTAGGAACAACTAGATCAGAGGTTTGTAAGTGTGTGTGTGTGTGTGTGTGTGTGTGTGTGTGTAAGTATTCATAGCTTGTAGGAAAAAAAAGAGAAGACTCCTTGTAGATTATTGTGACTTTTGCCAAGTGATAAAGGGCCCCTGGAGGATTTGGACTTTTCCGATTGCTGTGCTGAGAATATACTTGAGGGGAGAAGGAGGGCAACCAGGGGACCAGCTACTACAGAAACCCAGGTGCAGAACATTAGCTCAGCCTTGGAGGCACTAAGGGGATCTCCAACTCTGCAGTCAGTCCAAGGCAAGTTTTTTGATGCACAGATGTGGGATGATGAAAGAAACCAAGTCAAGAACGACTCCAGAGCAAGATCGACCTGGGGGAAGATTATATGAAGAGCAGGCTTGGATGCATGAGGTTTGAGCTTATTAGATTACCTAATGGAGAAGTGAGCTTGAAAGAGGTGAGGAGAAAGGTCTAGACTGGAGACTACATTTAATATAGATCATTGCTTAAAGCCAGGAGGATGAGTAGGGTCACTCAGGAAATGAGGAGATAGACAGTTGGGAAGTTTAAGAACCATTGGCTAACTGATTCCCAGTTGTAGCCTTCCCTAAAATGTTTACCTCCCCATCTATGGGAGTTGAACCTGCAGGGGGTGCCATGGGATTTTGCCATGGCTACAAGTGATGGGGAGAAAGGCTGCACAGCTCCTTGCCACAGTGGCAGAAATAATTAAGAGAAGTAGGTAAAGACATGCTGGCAGAACACGTGCTTGCCTGCCTCCAAGGAATCAGCAAACCTGGCTTTATTAATCTGCTCAGACATCTGGGCACCACCACCGCCCGGCCCACAAGGCTCCGCCTCTTGGGGTTTTGCTCTCCCCCCACTCCCTTGCCCACTCTTGTCTGTGTATGTCACTTCTGCAACCGCTCTGATTGTAATTGATCAAACAGAATCACAGAATCACGGCTCATTTTGCTGTTTTGTTCAGTCGATCTGAAAGAGGCTGGGAGTTGGGCAAATTGTATTCCTTCTTGGAATTCCGCTCACAGAGGCCTTCCTGGGGTGTTGGGCCCCCGCAAGGGAATCGCCGCTACCACGGATGATCCGGAGGGCAGGGGCCACAGGCTGGCGAGGGGCGCGGCGGGGTGTCTGGGGGGTGTGTCCGCGTCGCCAGCCCAGGGCCCAGGTCCCCCGGGGCTGCCCGTCACGCAGCGGACTGAGCCTCCTGTTCCAGATCCGGGGGTCTAAGGGCTTGGTTCCCTGGCCGTCTTGCCGGCGAGGTTTCTTGAGTGGCACGGCCGCCTCCTTCGGCCTCCAGTCCGCGCCGTGTGCCGCGCGCCGCCGCCACATCTGGAAGCGTTCAGCGCGTCTGCTCCCGCGCGCCGGGCGGGCGGGCGGGCGCGGGCAGGGGCGGCGCGGGCGCGGCGAGGCTGGGCGGAGGGAGGGAGGCAGCGCCGCGCTCTCGCGCCCGGTGTCTCCCTCTCGCTGCCTCTGCAGAAACAGCTCCCTGCCAGAACGGCGCTCGGCGCGGCCCGGAGCGGCGGCGGCGCTTCCTGCCGGCTGGTCCTCAGGTGTTGGTGGCTGCTTTCGACCGAACAACGCCGACCGGGGGCCTGGGGAGCTCTCGCCCCGGGCGGACGGAGACGCCTCGGCCCCCTGGCGGCCCGGGGATCGCCCCGCGCCGCCGCTCTTCTCGCCCCTCCTATGCGCCTCTTCTCGTTCTGCCTCTCCATTTATTATTATTTTTCCTTCAAATGGTGTAGCCGCCAGAGGTGCGGTGCTAAATTCTTGGAAGGGGCCCGGATGTACTGAGGATGCATTACAATCTCACGAAAGGAGGCGGTAGTGGAAAGCAGCAGTTTTTGGTGTTTGGTGCAATAATGGGGATCAGGTAATCACCCGAAGGGAGGAAGAAACACTGCGGATCCACGGCTTCCTCGATTTGCACGAAAACCGCCGTCCTCGGAGGAGGGATTCGTCCAGACCCGCTCAGGGGGGTTTTTGCATTTCTTCCTCTTTGTGGCTTCTCCTTTCCAAGCAGTTTTTGGCCAGTGGTCAAGGAAAACACGAGGATGTACATTCCAGAGGAAAACCATCAAGGTAAGCAGGACCCCGCCGCCGCGCCCGGCTCCCCGCCCGTCCACCCGCTCCGGTTCGCCCGCGCTCCCCATGGCCGGTCCCTGCGGAGCGAAGCGGCCCGGTGCCGCGTGCGCGAGGGGCGCCAACGCCGCGCCCCGGTGCGCGGGAGCCCGCGGGACCCGGCAAGCCGCTGCGCGAGCCGGAGCGGACCATTTCCCCCCGCCCCAGCTTCTCCAGAGCGCGTGCTTCCTACGAAATTCCGGGCGAGGGGGAAAGTTCCCCCAAGTGTCTGCTGCTGCCACTTCGCCTTCTTCTTGCCTTTGCCTCGAAAGCCCGACGGCTGGGCCGCTGCACCCGATGAAGGGCCACGGTGGGCACGAACCGGTGAGCTGCCGCTCGGGGTCCCTCGCCTTGCCCGAGGCAGCGGGGGACGAGCGCGGGCACCCGGCCACACACAGATCCCGCTCCGGCGGCCCCCCAGGCAGCCCTGGGTCCACTCTGCTCAGCTCCACTTCCCTAGGCAGTGCGCGCCAGGTCGCGGGTGGGGGCGGGGATGCCGATGTGAGTCTCTGCACTCCTCTCCATCCCCTCCTGCTCGGTTCCCGCGTGCCACCCACCTCTCCACTGCCATTGACCCCGGGCGCGCCCACGCCTCCCTTGTTCCCTGTCCGCACACGCGTGTGGGCTCGCACCTGAGGATGCAAGCAGTTAGAAGCCCGGCGGTATGTGGGCTTTGCCTTTTCGTGTTTTAAGAAAATCATGAAAGGGTGTGACTAGCTCTACACTATTGCCTAGTGTGCTCTGAGCATCTCCATCCTGGGCTTCAAGTGTCGCCAGCCCCCTTTATGACAGTAAAAGGCTTTCAGGTAACTCCCCACTTCCTGGAAACTTTCTCCTCTCTGCCCCCTCCCTCACTGACAAGTTATTGTTTTTGTCAATGCTCAGTGCTTAAAGTGATGAGGAGTGGTCTTGCATTCCCAAGATGCCTCTTCTTTTTTAGGCTCTCTGCCCTCTTTGGATGTAGTTTCTTTTTTTCTCTCTCCCTCCACAGCTTTCATCACTTGTCCATTCCATGTCTTTCCTAGCCTTGCAAAGGCACTCTCAAGAGATCCTAAGTAGTCCAGCCTGGAGGAAGTGATTTCCAGGCCTGGTATCCAACCGCTTATCTCCTTTTACCCCACTGTAGCCGTTTGGGACCAGAGCCATTTTCTTTCCAGCCCTGAATAGTTGAAGAGCTTAACTATCAGGTCTTCTTCCGCCCTGAAGCCCATTTGGAGCTTTCTCTGATTCTCAGTTTAGATAACAGAATGGGAATTTCGGTCTGCTTGGGAAGAAAGATTTATCAAGGATCATGGGGGTCCCAAAGGGAGCATCTATCTGAATTTGCCTACTTGGCAAATTCATCCCTTTCTGTCCATCCTTTCCATCCTTCTTCTGTCCCCTTTCTAATTGATCAAGTCATGGATGGATTGGGAGGTAAGGAATGGGACACAAAAGAAAGGGTGATATTTTTGAAGAGTTGGGCTAGACTGCCTCTCTTGGGTTCTGCTCAAGTCCTCCGTCTAAGCAACTTAGCTCAGTGGTGTTGTTCAACTAGTCCTATGCAGGGTAAGACACTGCAGTACTGATAGGTATGCTCATATAATGACAGTCTTCTATAGTTTGCGAGATCTCCTGGTAGCATAAGATAAACCCCTTCTTTGCTTACTTCCTTACTCTACTTCTTTTCTTTTGCTCTTCTGCTCTTGTACATCACTTCCAAGGCCAGTGTTGGGAAGAGTCATGAAGACAGAAGCACAAACCTTGCAGGTTCTAGAGAAGGATGAAGGGGAAGAGAGAAGCAAGCACTGGCCAGGAGCTCTACCTATTCAGCAAGCAGCCGAGCAAACACTATAGCAACCTGGGTGCCACTCTCCCTCAGAGCTGCAATGGTTATATAATTCACAGGAGCAATTTTGCCTTCATTCCTAGATGCAGTTCTCAGGTGAAAGAACACCCTGGTCTCTGTCCTCTCTTTCTACCTTTGCCCCTTACCTTTTCTTTCTTGACCAGTTGGCATTTTTCAAGCATTCAGAAATTCCAGGGGAAGGATGGAGAAGGTGGCAGAAATGGGGAGGACAGACCTGGAGGAGTGTGATTATTTACAAGGAAGAGGTGGCTGGCTTAGTAACTCATGGGTGATGAAACATAGTTGGGGGCTGGAGTTTCAGGAGGCAGAGAGAAGAGGAGCCAAATGATGACCTCAGATTAGCAATGGTGACCAATCAGAGTAGAGAACCGAAGAAGTTGCCAGGTGGCTGAGGCTGTGCTTGCTTCTCTTCTGACTGGCTTACAAGCACTGGATGTACCCTCTCTCCCAGTGTTTCGGTGGTGTGCACACATGCATGTGCTGAGGGTCAGGCTTTGGAGGTCAGAGGCTAGCAGCCAGCACCTCATAACCATCTGGGCTACAGGGTGGGGGATATACTTGCAAACTGCTTCGCCTCTAGTGCTGTATCTGCTATGGTCTTGCTGTATCTGCTACGGTCTCTTACCAGTCTCCCGCTTTTCTGGGCTGATTTTCCATTACAGGCTCCAGCTAGCAAATGAGTCTCTTAATAGCCAACCATTTAACACATAAAATATCAGAATGTCCCTTATCTGCTGGAGACAAGGCAGAGGGGGAAAACATGTGTTCTGGGAGTGGAAAACACACTGTGCTTTTCTTTCAACTACTTAGTCATACAACAGAATGCTAATCATCACAATAAAGTCATGATATAATAGTCACAGTTAACTCTTTTCAAATGATCAGAGAGCAGTGTTTCTTGCTCTTCAGCCTATGCATGTTAAGAAAGCTTAATATCAGCCTTTTCTCTGCATGCTACATGCAGGAAGCTGGAGAAAAGGGCTCTTGAGTTCCAAATATTCCTGATAATGCTCAAGTGTTTTTCAATATTTCAATATGACAAGATAATTTTATGACAATTATTCATTATTTCTGTAAACTGTATTAACACACACACACACACACACACACACACACACACACACACACACACACCATTGGAAGTAGACACAGAACCCAATGTATCTCACTGACATATGTTGTTATGCAGAAGAATGTTGATGCTATAGTCTCCTATGCGGCTTTGGACTTTTCTACCTCACATTAAGAGGAGACTTGTTCTAGGAGAATAGTAGAGGCCACAGGAGTAGCAATGTTTTGTCAATGTAATGGTGAGCCACGAACCTCCTGGAGCCATTTCTTGGAGATGACTTAGCATGTGCCTTTCTTTTCTGTGATAAGACCTAGGGAGACTATTGAGGTCTTAATGTTTTTGGGACTCCTACTTCCTATTATAGGTGTGGGCTCATTTTAGGGGCTGTAAGTAATCCTGTGTAAGCACAAACCTTTCAAGATTTGCAGCGGATGTGGCTTCTGCCTCTCCCAGTAGGTGGCACCACAGGGTTTAGGAGCCAGGCCAGGGTCTCGAGAGCCAGCCAGGTGAGGCAAGGCATCTGGAAGCAGGAAGACAGTTTCCTGCAGGAGTTTTGCTTGTTTTCCCATGCATATACCTGTTCTGGTGCAGAGGACCTGAAAGACCACCTATGTGTCTCCCTCGTGTTGCACACCTGAGGACTCTGCAGAGTGTCCTCTTAGGAGATCTTGAGTTCCTCTGCCATTTCCTGCCTCTCCAGAGAGGTTAAAGTTACTGAGGTCTGTTCTGATGTTTGGTGCTTATTTTCAACTCCTTTTCTTCTGTATCTCTGTTTTTCTTGGTTTATGCATTGTTGTGGCAAGTTCTGTGGGGTCTGAAGAGCTCTGGTAATGGAACTAAGAGGGGCCGAGTAGCTTGCGGTGCTTTCTTCCTCTTAACAGTAATCCTTCCTGCATATTGTTGCAGCTGTGGGATGATGCAGAAATTACAGGTCAGCCGATCACACCAGGTCTTTCATGCTTGTCCCTGAGGAATGCAGAAGACAATTTCACTTCCAGTATGTGCTAAAGAAAGCCTAAAACCTATTGAGGAAACACACCTGATAACAATAGCAAACTGAGTAGCAAAATAATCATGATTTAATCTGCTTGTAGATTCTGCCTTCCCTATTGCTTAGGTTAATTCTGCTATTTGTACAGTAGAGAACTGAAAGGAAAGAAGCATGGGGAGTTGTTTTGAGAAATATCAGGTGCTAAATATGTAACAATGTGCTAAACACTTTGATAATGAAGCAGCACTTGGAGTCATGGCTGTCAGCATTAAATTTAGTAAACACCTGTTTACTGCACCTCAAAGGTGAGGTACTGAATAAAACAAGTACTACAAACAGAATAGTGACAGGATCCTTTCGGGGAAATTGTATGTTTTCAGTGCCATTTTGAAGTCCAGTATCTAGACTTTAGTTGGGCCCATTGTACACATAGCAAAATGGAAGATGGACACAGTCATCTGTGGAGCAAAAACCTGTCTACTGTGAAATGGCCCCTATTGTGTTTGATTGCCAGGGCGCCGCAATTTGCTCAGGCCCAGGCTCTGTCGATCTGTTTTGATGAATGTCAGGAGGCCTCAGTAGAACTTAGTTTGGGAACTAGGTCGCTCCACAGTTTGGAAACTCTTGGAGGCAGACATCTGTCATGGCAACAAGTAAAGTGGGGTTCACTCTGTACTATCCACTTTCCTTGCTGAATAAGGGACTTGGTCTCACATAAAAGGAGTTCAAGGACTGTAAGGAGGGAATCTGAACCTGGTTTCACTGAGATGCAAATAAAGATTGAAAATAGACCCCCTCCTTTTCGAAAGGAACCAGAGAGATAATTATGTTGACTCTGGGCAGAGGATGGTGAAGGCAGAAGTTGACTGATGAGAAAATAGCCCCTCTGCTTCGTTATTTTTCCCACGCCCTACTGAATGGTACATTCAATCATTCATTAATTATGAAATGGTCTTGTGCTGTGTGTACAGGTGTGTGAATGTGTCCTGTGTGTGTTGTATACTTGTATGTGTGTATGCATGCTGTGTATTGTATACTTATGTGTGTCTTCATGTGTTGTATATATGTGTGTACTCTGTGTGTTACATGTATGTGTATGTGTGACATACTGCGTAAATGTGTGTGTGCATTGTGTGTGTTTGTCCTGTGCATGTGGTGTGTATATTGAAGAGTTCTAGATTTATGTTCTTGAAAGGGCTTTTGAAACATGGACTGTAAACTGTTAGGGAGTTTATAGTTTAGACCATTTGATGGGTAAAGGAGCCTTGGGACATGAGAAAAGACCAAAAAGGTTACTTGGTTTGTAAGTGTCTTGAGTTGCATCTTGGGGTTCAACTTCCTGCCTTTACTTGACCATGCTGGAGCTTGGTTAAGTACTCTGAGAATTTCTTAGGGTTTCTGGTTGAATTTTGTATAATGATCCTCTCCATCTTTACCTTTTCTTGCTCCTCTAGCTCCCATTTTTGTACTGACTTAAACTAATGTCTGAGATGTTAGATTTAGGAACAGAGTTGGGAGGGGGTGGGAGGTATCTATCATTGGAAAGGTTTGAAAATAATTTAAACTACAGAATGAAAGTTCCTGCATGCCCACAGAAATGCCTACTGAATTCACCACTTTGTTCCCCAATAGATGTTCCTTTCATTTGCCCACTTCCCTTCTTCCCCAAACTCATTTGACTGTTTGAGTACCTTCATAAGGTGGCAGTGAGAGGCACAGCTGGGTTAGGATGTGGGATTCTTTTTTTGGGGGGGAGCTAACCAATCTATCTATCTATTTATTTATTTATTTATTCTTTTTTAGTTTTACAAGCATATACTTATCCCTGCTTCCCTACATCTTCCCTCCCTCCCATTCCTTCATCCCACTCCCTCCTGCCCTCCTGCCTGTCTGCTTCTATGGACCCAGGGTTCCCTCTGGCTTGTCTACTCTTGTGAGGATTCAGGCCCCTGTTGCATACCAAATTGCCTCTCTTAGGGCCACTCCAATGCTAGGGGCATTTTCCTTCACTCACCAGCTTTAGTCCCAAAGGTTTCCACTGTGTGTTTTTAATCTCTCTTGAGTTCCTCGATAGTCTATGGGGGCATATTGGTGTGTCTGTCATTATGCAGGTTTGGTAAGGACAACTCTTGCTGTAGTGAGTTCCTAGATGCATCAGTCCTGCCTTGAATGGAATATCTTGTCTTTAGGTTCTTGCAATCTCATTGCCCCCTCCTCCGTGAGGTTCCCAAAACCTTAGGATGGAGAGAGCTTAATTCTGGGTGAACCTTGCTGAGTCGCTGGTACTCTGCATTATGGCTGGCTGTTGCTATCCACCTCACTGCTCTTCTACTGCCTTAGGCTGCATCCTGTCAGAGTGTCGAGATCCTTTACCTCTGTCTAGAAGAATTCTAGACTGAGTGCTAAGTGTTCTCCCAATCTATGGGTATAATAACAGCTATTTAGGGATTCTTCTGGATGAGATATTAGGGTCCTTGTGGAATGGCCAGTTGCTTTGGACCAAGACAAAGAATCAGATTAACCCCAGGTTGGGGACATACAGGTGGTCACTGGCCAAAGGATAAGTTACTATGGCCTGAAATGAACTCAGCTTTCTCCTGATATATTTCCAGGGTTGGTGTGCCAAGACCCTTTCCCCAGAATCCATTCTTAGAGTGGAAGCTTAGGTGCAGGTGGGGGGGGGGTGAAGGGGGTGGGGGGGTGAGGTTGTGGTGGTGGTGGTGGGGAAGATGTCACCAGCATCTACTGCTGCACTCACTGGTTTTGGGTGGTTTTTTGACTTCTCTATGACCCAGGAGAACTGTGAGATGACTTAGTCTTTCCTTAAGATGAGCATGAGCCCCATCTGTGCACAGAGATGTGGCCTTTGAGTTCCCTGGAAAAGCCACATTTTCAGTGTTGTGGTTATTTCATGAATCTACTAGCTTCCAAGGTACCAGGAGGGTCTTCTTTTAATGCACTTGGCAGTCCTTAGTAGCACCTGTGGTAACTCTGCTAAAAGAAAAAAAAAATCTTGTATCCTGTCATTTAGAGAGCCAAGCCAAAAATTCAGGCAGTAAGCAGTCTTAGTTTTGAAGGACTCACATCTCATGTTTCCCAGCACTGAGGTCAAGGGGGGTCATTATGCTTCACACAGGAGAGTGGAAGTCACTGTGCAAGCAGCAGGGGGGTCTTTCTCCACACAGGAGAGCAGAGTATCAGAGAATCTGAGGAGATAACACCCTGAAACAACTTTCACAACATTTCAGCATTTCACAGGTGCTACCGGAGGTCTGAGATCATTCAGAAATTTAAAGATAAAAATGTAATACCAACAAGGGTTTGAAGAAGGGCTGGCTGATGCCAGAATAATTAAGTGAAATGTGAAAAGTCAGCCAAGGTAGCCTGGCCCGCTTGGTCAGTAGGGTCCCAGGTCTGAGTTGTCATCTGCACAGCACAGCTTGAGTGGCAGGACTCGGAGTGGGGCAGGTTTCCCTAGGCTGGCAGCTGCCATGCCACCACCTTCTCACAGACACAGCACACGGCTTCTTGCCTTCAGCTTCAAGTCCAAAGCCAAATAGGTCACTCTTAATGTGTACAGATAAAAACAGCTAGAACACCACCTGGGGAAGTGAACATTGCTTCCCTTTCCAAGAGGAATTCTCCAGACCTCCTCACCATGTCCCAGAACAGAAGGACAGACTGCTGGGCAAGGAACAATTTGCTCCAAAATTAAGCCTTGTCTTTGGAAAATAGACTCATTTTTATAGCAAAACTTTAGAGGTTTAAAGGTAAGGAGAAGCAATAGTTCTTCATATGGCTCCTAGAAATACTTGTCAAAATAGGAAAGGACTTAATTATCCCGTTTTACGTTGCAGGATTAGTTTTTAATTTCCTAAGGTAAAAAATAATCTCATTATCAAAACGTATGTTGGGAAATTTTGCATTCTGCTTTATACCTTCATCTCCTTCCAGCCTCTGGTAATATGATCAGTAGAACCATCTATGTTTTAGTGTTAATGGGAAAAATCCCTGTACAAATACACATCTACCTAGAATAGGCCAGGTTATTATCTAGCACTTACTGAATACCTTGCACATCCCATGTAATATCCTTGGTGCTTTATGAGCTTAATATAATTTCATCCTTATGCTAATCTTGTGAGTTAGATATTCAGAATATTTTTCAGGAAATTGAAGATCACGAATCTTAAACAATGCTGTGAAAGTCATTCATATGTACTGTTTCTAAGAATTAAATTCATGTCTATTAGACTTTTAAAACATTTGTTCTACTATTTCTCCATGTGCAACAAAATATCTGAGATAACCACCTTATAAGGAGGGGAATGTTTATTTGGGCTTATGGTTTTATTTTTTATTTTTTTTTTTTTTATTAAAAATTTAATTATACATTTTAAAATTTTTTACCAGTTCCCTCCCTCCCCCCTCCCCTTCCCCCAGTGTCTCCCCCCCAATTCCCAGAGAGTCCTTTATTGTGTGCGCCTAACTCTCCACTGGGTCCTCCTCTCCGATGACATATAAGGACCCAGTGGCATTTCCATAAGCCCTTTCTCTTGTTCCCCTTAATCATAAGATCACTACTATGGCTGTCAATCCCTTGCCT
The DNA here is from genome assembly GCA_023101885.1 of Typhlomys cinereus. NCBI lineage: Eukaryota > Metazoa > Chordata > Mammalia > Rodentia > Platacanthomyidae > Typhlomys > Typhlomys cinereus. The sequence goes on along the minus strand of JALPQD010000040.1, from coordinate 6,475,966 downwards.
CCAGGGGTCTCGGTGCCCTTAACAGATGCTAGACTTTATGAGGGCAACAGTGCGCTGGACATTGCGCAGGGCATGCAAAGTTCCATTATGATTGCTTTGGCCCCAACTATTGTTGAGAATCTTGCAAATCGTTGCTCCTCCCATCCTTTTGCTCTTACAATCTTACCGCCCCCTCTTCCGCAAATGTCCCTGAGCTCCAGGATGGGGAGAGATTAGGCTGTCCTAGTTCTATGTGATTGATATAGAGTCTCTGAAGTTCTGGATTGTGGTTTGTTGATTTTCTTTTGCAGTTTTTCTGCTCCTGCAATTCCCTTCACTCCATTCTGCTGGGCACTGTATGTCACCCCCTGGCCAGAGACAAAAAGCTGTTAAACTGGAGTCTTGTTGTAATAGCACATTCAAGGGTAGATGTAATAAGAGTAGGAAACCTCACTGAGGGCGGGGTCCATTACCCATTTGCACAATGATTACTTTTTATCTGCTAGACTATATGCCCTCCCCTTCTGGTGAGATCAGGAAAGAACGTCTGTGAACTTAACCAGGTTTCTCATTACTTACTTGCAGACCTTGATGGAGGCCTATTTTCTCTGCTGTAACATGGTCTCCTCTCTCCTTGTTTCTGGTGTGGCCCTCCTAACCCATCTCTCTTGTTCATAATCCTTGCAATTACTGTGTTACATAGGTTTACTTTTGAGTGTCCCAATGTGGGCTGGGCGAGTTTGGTACTAGGAGCCACCTATTAGGGAGTACATACGGCGCTTAATTTTCTGGGTTTGGGATACTTCACTTAATATAATTCTTTCTAATGACATCCATTTCCCAGCAAATTCCAGTAATTCATCATTTTTGATGGCTGAGTAGTACTCCATTGTATAGATGTACCACAGTTTCCTTATCCACTCGTCAACTGTTGGACATTTAGGTTGATTCCATGACTTTGCTATTGTAAACAGTGCTGCTATGAACATGGTCGAGCTTGTGCTATCGAGGCGAACCTCTGCTGCTTGGGGGGTTATTCCCAAAAGTGGGATAGCAGGGTCATACGGCATTTCAATCTTTAATTTCTTTAAGAATCTCCAGACGGCTCGCCAGAGTGGCTGTATGAGCCTGCATTCCCACCAACAATGTAGGAGAGTTCCCCTCTCCCCACATCCTCTCCAGCATTTGTCGTTGTTTGTACTGTGGATTTTTGCCATCCTGACCGGGGTGAGATGATATCTCAGGGAAGTTTTGATTTGCATTTCCCTGATGGCGAAGGAAGTGGAGCATTTTTTAAGATAATTGTTAGACATTTTAATTTCATCCCTGGTAAAGTTTCTTTGAAGTTCCAGGGCCCATTTTTTAATTGGGCCAGTGTTTTCCTTGGAGTTTAATTTTCTAAGTTCTTTGTGCACTCTGGACAGTAGAGCTCTGTCAGATATGTGGTTAGTGAAGATTTTCTCCCATTCTGTGGGTTGCCTTTGAGCTCGTGCGACAATCTCTTTATCTGAACAGAAGCTCTTTAATTTCACAAGATCCCAACTGTTGAGAGTTGGTAGCAGTGACTGTGCCATTGGATGTCTGTTTAGGAAGTGTTGGCCTAGCCCAATCAGCTCGAGGGAGTTCCCTATCCTTTCAACTATGGCTTTTAAAGTCTCTGGCCTGATATCAAGGTCCTTGATCCATTTGGAATTAAGTCTTGTACATGGTGACAAGTACGGGTCCAGCTTTAATCTTCTGCATGTGGAGATCCAGTTTTGCCAACACCATTTGTTGAAGATGCTGTTCTTTTTCCATTGGATTCTTTGGGCCCCTTTGTCAAAGACCAAGTGGCTGTAACTTTGTGGGCTTATATCTGGGTCTTCAATCCTTATCCATTGATCTGTGTGTCTATTTTGGAGCCAGTACCAGGCTGTCTTTATAACTATGGATTTGTAGTATAGACTTAGGTTTGGTATGGTAATACCTCCAGCTGTGTTTTTGTTACTCAGGATTGTTTTTGCTATCCTGGGTCTTTTGTGCCTCCATATGAACTTTGAGATTGTTTGGTCAACTTCTTTGAAGAATTGCTTTGGGATTTTGATTGGTATAGCATTGAATCTGTATATTGCCTTTGGTAGGATGGTCATTTTTACAATGTTGATTCTGCCAATCCAGGAACAAGGGAGGTCTTTCCACCTTCTGGTGTCTTCTGCAATTTCTTTCTTTAGGGTTTTAAAGTTTTCATTGTAAAGGTCTTTTACCTCCTTAGTTAGGTTTATACCAAGGTATTTCATTTTTTTAGGGGTTATAGTAAATGGCATGGTTTCTCTCAAGGCTTTTTCACTTCTTTCATTCTGGGCATATAGGAAGGCCTCTGATTTTTGCACATTTATTTTGTATCCTGCCACCCTGCTGAACTTCTCAATTAGTTCCAGGAGCTTCCTGGTGGAGTTTTTGGGATCACTCAGGTATAAGATCATGTCATCTGCAAATAGAGATAGCTTGACTTCTTCCTTGCCAATTTGAATCCCTCTTATGTCCCTTTCTTGTCTTATGGCTTCGGCTAAGACTTCAAGTACAATATTGAATAGAAGTGGTGAGAGTGGACAGCCTTGTCTTGTTCCTGATCGAAGTGGGAATGCTTCCAATTGTTCCCCATTGAGCATAATCCTTGCTGTGGGCTTGTTGTATACAGCTTTTATTATATTGATAAAAGTTCCTTCCATTCCTACTGTCTCTAGCGTTTTGATCATAAAAGGCTGTTGGATCTTGTCAAAAGCTTTTTCTGCATCTATCGAGAGTATCATGTGGTCTTGGACTTTGGACTGGTTTACATGATGAATTACATTTATTGATTTGCGTATGTTGAACCAACCTTGTGTGCCGGGGATGAAGCCTACTTGGTCCCCATGAATGATCTTTTTAATATGTTTTTGAATCCGATTTGCTAAGACTTTGTTGAGAATCTTTGCATCTGTGTTCATCAGGGAGATCGGCCTATAGTTTTCTTTTTTAAGTGAATCTTTATTAGGTTTTGGGATTAAAACGATATTAGCTTCATAGAAGGAATTTGGTAGTGTTCCTTCCTTTGCTATTTGGTGGAACAGTTTAAGGAGTATTGGTGTTATTAACTCCTTAATTGTCTTGTAGAACTCTGTGCTGAATCCATCTGGTCCAGGACATTTTTTGGTGGGAAGATTCGAGATTACTTCCTCAATTTCCTTATATGTTATAGGACTATTTAAGTAATTCACAACTTCCTGATTCAATTTAGGTAAGTTGTGTTTACTTAGAAATTCATCCATCTCTTTTGTGTTGTCAAACTTCACAGAGTATAAGTTTTTGAAATATGATGTTATAATTCTCTGGATTTCTTGGGTATCTGTAGTGATAACTCCATGTTCATTTCTAATTTTGTTAATTTGGGTTTTCTCTCTCTTGCTTTTGGTTAGTTTAGCTAGGGGTGTATCAATCTTGTTGATTTTTTCAAAGAACCAGCTTTTCGATTTGTTGATTTTTTCTATCGTTTTCTTAGTCTCGATTTCAGATATTTCTCCCCTTATTTTGCTAATCTCTTCTCTTCTACTGCTTTTGGGATCAGATTGCTCTAGTTTCTCTAAAGCTTTAAGCTGCATTGTTAAGTTGTTTATTTCTGATGTTTCCATTTTTTTGATGTGGGCATTAAGAGCTATGAACTTACCTCTTAGAACAGCTTTCATTGTGTCCCAGAGATTTTGGTAAGTTGTATTTTCGTTATCATTCACTTTCAGGAAATCTTGAATTTCCTTTTTAATTTCTTCCTGAATCCAGTTCTCATTCAGCATCATAGTGTTAAGTTTCCAGGAGTTAGTGTATTTTCTCTTGTTTGATGTGTTGTGGATGTCCAGCTTTAGGCCGTGGTGGTCTGATAGGGCACAGGTTAGAATTTCAACTTTCTTGTACATGTGTAGATTCATTTTGTGGCCTAATATGTGATCTATTTTGGAGAATGTTCCGTGTGCTGCTGAGAAAAATGTGTATTCTTTGGTGCGTGGGTGAAAAGTTCGATAGAGATCTGTGAGGTCCATTTCTTTCAGGGTTTGATTAAGTTCCAAAGTGTCTCTGTTAAGCTTTTGACCTGTTGATCTATCCCATGTAGAGAGGGCGGTGTTGAAGTCCCCAAGAATTATCGTTTGGGGGTTGATTTCTTGCTTTAGACGCTGTAGGGTTTTCTTAATGAATGTGGAGGGGCCCGTATTGGGTGCATATATGTTCAGTATTGTGAAGTCTTCCTGGTGAATTGTACCTCTGACTAAAATGTAGTATCCATCCGTGTCTCTTATAATTCTTTTTGGTTTGAAATCCACTTTGTCTGATAGCATAATGGCTACCCCTGCCTGTTTTCTGCTTCCATTTGCTTGTAGAATTGTTGACCAGCCTTTTATTTTAGAGCGTGCCTATCTTTTGTGGTGAGATGGGTTTCCTGCAGGCAGCAGATTGATGGATTGTGATTTTTAATCCAAGTTTGTAATCTGTGTCTCTTGATCGGTGAATTAAGTCCATTAACATTTAGTGTTATAATGGAGAAACTATTGTTAATTCCAGACATTTATTATGTTTAGTAGCTTTTATAAGTATATTGCTTCGCTTTTAATGGTGTTATATTTGCCTTCTGTTCTCCTGGATATGCCTGTTTTTTTCTTCACGCTTGAGTATCATTTCTAGCAGTTTTTGAAGGCCTGGTTTGGTGGCCATGTATCCCTTAAAGTTGTCTTTGTGCTGGAAAATTTTTCTTTCTCCCTCGATCATGACTGATAGTTTTGCAGGGTAAATCAGCCTGGGTTGACATTTTTGCTCATTCAATACTTGAAGTATGTCTCTCCAAGCTCTTCTTGCTTTTACTGTTTCGACTGAGAAGTCATTTGTTATTTTAATAGGTTTGCCTTTAAAAGTGACTTGTTTGTTCTCCCTTGAAGCTCTCAGCACCAGTTCTTTATCTTGAATGTGGAGTGTTTTAACTATTATTTGCCGCGGTGTGCTTCTAGTTTGGTCGTATCTGTTTGGGGTGCGGAATGCCTCTTGTATATGAATGGGCCTCTCTTTCTTTAGATGAGGAAAGTTTTCCTTGATGATCGTTTGAAAAATTTCCTCAGGGGTGGTATTTTGAGATTCTTGCTCCGGTATTCCATGAATACGCATGTTAGGCTTCTTCAGGGTGTCCCATATCTCTTGGATATTTCTCTCAAGTATCTTTTTGGCTTTAACAACCTCTTCCATTGAGCTGGCTAGTACTCCCACTTTATCTTCAAGGTCTGAAATTCTGTTTTCTGCTTCATTAGTTCTGTTGATAAGACTCTCTGTGGCGTTCTGGGTTGAAGATAACTTGTCTTTTAGCTCAGTTTTAAACTCTGCTTGAGTTTGTTTTAACTGTTCTATGCCGCTTTTTGTTTCTTGCACTGTTTTTCTCAACTCCTCCAGATGTCTGTTGTGTTCCTCTTCAAAGCGATTGATTCGATTATGTAATTCCTCCCGGATTTCCTCTTTCATAGTATTGAACATGGTAATGATCATATTTTGAAAGTCGTTATCCTGGGTCAGGCTTTCTTGGCCTTTTTCCGCGGGTTTGTTCTTTTTGGAGTCTAACATTATGGGATTAATTTCTTCAGTGGGAGATTTGTTTACTTGAGTGTTGCTTCTCATGGATTTGCACTTTGACTTTGGCATTGTCATTTTAACTCTTAAGATCTCTCAATTTCACTAAACTGAATTATTTGGCCTGGGGTACTGGTGGGCGGGGCCTGAACGGGGACTTACCTAGGGAGCGGGGTGAGGCCCGGGTGGACCGCGTGCGTGTCCCGACTGGCGGAGCGGGGTGGGGCGAAAAGGGAGGATGGGCGCAGGGGGAGGTGCTCCTCGTTCCCTGGGCCCCCGCGCGGCTCCGGCTGGATGGCGGGAGTCGGAGCCGGGTCCCCGTGGGCTGACCTGGGGTCCTAGAGCGCGCGTTGAGGCCCGGCTGGATCTCGCCTACGCGTCCCGACCGGCGGAGCGGGGGGTGGGGCGAAAGAGGGAGGGGGCTTATGGTTTTAGAGGTCTGTTGGCTGCATTGTTTTGGGGTTTGTAGTAAAACATCATGGCAGGGAGACTATGTAGGAGCAAATCTGCCAGAGGGAGCCTTAACAACCCCTTCAAAAGGATGCTTCTATTGACCTAATTTCCTCTGACCAGGCCCCACATCCTAAATGCTTTAGTACCTTCCAGCGGTTGGTGACCAGGTCTTAATATCAGGGCCTTTGGGGACATTTGAATACAAAGTATAGCCTCCATGTGAAAGAAGAATTCATTCATCTACCTACTTTGGGAAAACAACCTTAGCCTAGTCTCATGGAGCCTTGTTTCCATTTTGTTTTGTGGGGTCACTTACTTCCGGTCATTGATGAAGAAGTGAAGGCTACGTCTTCTGTGACAGCTGCTGTGGGTCTCTCTCTGGCTTCTTCAGTTCATATTCTGACTGTTGAACTATGCATATGGTTTCTGTCAGACCTTCTTGGTTTTTCCAGTTTCTTTTGTGGATTTCTCACAGGACAGGTATTAATCCTTCTGATGTGATCTTGGAATGTCTAGGAAGTAGACATTCTCTCCTCTCTAGCAGACTTCTGGCATGTTCATTTGTTTTTGCTATAAGCATTACTTATTTGTTCCCTCTCCCCTCCTCCCTCCTTTTTTTTTTTTTTTTTTTTTTTTTTGCAAAAGGGCCTCAGACTTGTTAGGAGGTTGAGACTGACTAAAGCAGGTTTTGAACTCCTGAACTTCCTGATTCTACTTGCCAAGTACTGGTATTATAAGCATATGCCACCGTTTTGACTGTTTGTTTAGTTTAAATAACAGCTTTGTTTAACTGTAATTCATACAATATAGCATACACCCATTTGAAACGACTTTCAGGATGTTGCAAAATCATGAACGCATCACTGCTTTCTAGTTCCCAGTTTCAGCACGTCACAAAAAGATGTCCTGTACTTGTTGGTGGTCACCGTTCATTCTCCCTCTAGTCCTTGGCAACCCAGAATTTACTTTCATTTTATGGATCTTCATGCTCTGTTGACAGCAAAAATAATTTTACAAGTGTAATTCTCCAGTGTAGTCTGTTGGCAACATGTAGGAATTTCAGATCTGGGAATGTTATGACAATCTACATGATAAACGATAAAGTTAAAAGGAAGTATAAAATTTGTGAGAGACCTGCGTGTCATTTCAAAGGTGGAATTTTATGTGTTAATCAAAGTGTGAGTTTAAAATATTTTTTCCTAAGTATGTCAGTAAAGTTAAGTCTATAAGATGGACCTACTGGCAGCATGAAAATATGTAGTATAAAGGGACTGAGAGATGGCCCAGGGATTAAGACCATCTTGCAAGCAGAAGGTCCTGAGTTTGTATTCCAGGCCACACGGAAAAACACCAGGTGGAAATGGTGGTGACCTGCATGTCCCATGCTGGTGAGAAGGGCCTGGGAAATCCCAGAACAAAGCAAGAAGGAGGTAGAAGCAATTCAGAATGATTCCTGATGTTACCCTTGGTTCTCCACAGGGACACACAGTGCCCTCTGATACACACACACACACACACACACACACATACACACACACACACACACACACACACACACACACACACACACTAAAACAAAATATAAAAATATGTAGTATAAATGTGTTATTTTAACTATTTTCATTGTCTAATCCAGTGATAGTGAATATATTCACAATGTTGCTCAACTCTCACTACTATTCTAAAACTTTTTTATTATTTTGTAATAATTAAACAATGTAGCTAGTAACCTACTTTCTGTCTGTATGAATTTGCTTATTCTAGACACTTCATATAAGTGTTCTTTTGTGTCTGTCTGGCTCATTTCCTTAGCATAATATATTCCAGTTTCAATCATATTGTAGCACATGTCAAACTCCATTCCCTCTTATTGTTGAATATTCCTTTGTAACTACATCCCACAGTTTCTTTTTTGTTCACCAGTGGGCCACTTGGGTCGTTTCCACTCTTGGCTGTTGCTATAATGCTCTTTTGAATTTTAGATTACAGATATATTTTTCAGTTTCTTTGGGTTAATTTTCTGTGTCTGAATTATGACTTTTGGCTGTGATAGTCACCTCTTTATGTTGCGTCCCAGTTTGAATTCCTTTGTCTGAGAATATGGTCTTTGGAGAACCTGTTGTATCAGGAGGGAGAGTCTAGAGGTTTGACTTGAACTAAATGCTTAGCGATGGCGTAACTAGCTACTGTTTGCTGAGGGCCAGTGAGTCCTTCCCAGTCCTAGAATAATGGAAGTCTTATATCCAGTTCAACTTTCACTTCCCTACCGACTGGTCTTTGTGACTGTTGGCAAGAAAAAGCTCTTTAGCCTGTGTCTGTCCTACCCTATGTGGCTTTGTTGGCTGAGGGGTGCACTGTGGCCTGGTTGGTGAAGGGTCTCTGCTTACGGCCATAGTGCTGCTTTTGGGAGAAATAGCCTTCTGAGGCTCTTACTTGATCTTCTCACATTCAACTGAGGGCCAAGCAAGGGAGGTTAAAGTGTGGAAAAGCAACAGTGTGTGCATGTAGCAGGTGCGGGGGAGGGGAGACTGTATTAGGAAAAGAGATAGGAGGTGACTGATAGTAGTGGAAATAGTGGTATGTGCCAGGCCCTTTGTTGTGGGATAATAGCCAGGGGACTCCAGACTTGGAGTGACTTCATTGAGTTATCGTTTTACTCAAAAGTGGTAACACCATCACTGTATTTCTGCCGTCTGTTGCTTAACTTGGCTAATGAGGAAGATAAACAGTCATCACTTTCCGGGCCAAGTCCTCCCATCCTTATATGTAAACCTGGAGGCATTTAGGCTCAAGGAGAGGTGTGAAGGTCCATGTGCAGGGTTTTTACACATACTATATATTGCATTTTTGAGGGTTCTTCCCTTACTTCCTTGCCTGTTTCTGTTTATGGATGCCTCTGGTCCTGCCCAGAGTTGGAATATCGGTTGGATTTTTGCAAAGTTGAAGTTTTGGTTACCCTGTAGGGCTATAGGAGACATCCTGGAATCCATGTGAACTACTGTGACTCAGAGCTCATATTTGGTCTGCAGTGAACAGAATTTTATACTTCTAGTTTTCAATTATTTAAAAGGCAAGCATTTTGATCTATGCCCAGTTGTCTGAAAAACCAGGGGCTAAGAGACCTTTTTAGCATAAATTGCATGTGAACTATCCCTGAAAATGAGGTATCTCAGGCCAGTTGTGACGAAAACAATCTTCAACAGCTCTCCCTGCTTCACCCAGAATGGAATGGTTAGTCATTGGCAGAAAGTTATAGAGCTTCCTGCAAGGCAGTTTGCTCACAGGGTCTCTGACTTCAAGAGGCCCCTCAGGGTCACAGGTCCTTCAACATCCTTTTCTCTAGCAGAGACAAGACGTATTAAAACCCCTTATACCCAGACATATAGATGCTACAACTATGTGGAAAGGCAGAGTAGACTTGAGGTTACAAGGAAGCAAAGATGAAGGTGTCCTAAAGAAGGGTCAGAAGCAGGTGGATGGGGTGATTACAGAAGCATGTGTGAGGCTGCTGGGAACAACTGCATAAGGTAGGGAGGAGGAGTAGACTTTCCTGACAGAAAGAACAGCAATGAGTTGATGGCTCGAACATTGAGTTTTAAAGGAATCATGAGTTGAGTTTGTGGATTATGTAGGTTCTGTATGAACCAGATTAGAGAAAAGCAGGGAAGGCAGGAAGGAAAGACCTTTAGAGGACCCTTGTGCGAGACTGGAGCATTTGCTCCCATGTGGCATACAATGGAAAGCCATTTAAAGTAAATGATGTGATCTAAGGCGAGATGGGCTTGCTAAGGTAGAAGCCAGTTTTGAGGCTCTTGGCATTGCCCAAGAAGGGTATAAAGTGTGGGTTTTACCAAGGCACAGCCATAGAGGAACTCCTTGATTTGGTCTAGATGAAAGGAGCAGAGGGTTTATTTGGATAGCAAATGGAAGGAACCCAGTGTATATGCAGAATAGAGTTCTTTTTAATAAGGTCATAGTTATGGGGTTGTGGAGATGGCTCAGTCAGTAAAGTGTAGTGTTCACCATGCAGGAATGAGGATGTGAGTTCAAATCTCAAGCACCCACTTAAAAGTTGGGTATAGTCAAAGAACTTAGAAAACTAAACACCAAGGAAACCAATGGCCCAATTAAAAAATGGGCCCTGGAACTTAAAAGAAACTTTACCAGGGATGAAATTAAAATGTCTAACAAATATCTGAAAAAATGCTCCACTTCTTTAGCCATCAGGGAAATGCAAATCAAAACTTCCCTGAGATATCATCTCACCCCGGTCAGGATGGCAAAAATCCACAATACTACAACGACAAATGCTGGAGAGGATGTGGAGAGAGGGGAACTCTCTCCTACATTGCTGGTGGGAATGCAGGCTCATACAGCCACTCTGGCGAACCGTCTGGAGATTTTTAAAGAAATTAAAGATTGAAATGCCATATGACCCTGCTATTCCACTTTTGGGAATAACCCCCCATACAGCAGAGATTCACCTCGATAGCACAAGCACGACCATGTTCATGGCAGCACTGTTTACAATAGCAAAGTCATGGAATCAGCCCAAATGTCCAACAGTTGACGAGTGGATAAGGAAACTGTGGTACATCTATACAATGGAGTACTACTCAGCCATCAAAAATGATGAATTACTGGAATTTGCCGGGAAATGGATGTCATTAGAAACAATTATATTAAGTGAAGTATCCCAGACCCAGAAAATTAAGCGCCGTATGTACTCCCTAATAGGTGGCTCCTAGTACCAAACCCACCCAGCCCACCTAGAGACAGTAATTCCAAGGATTATGAACAGGAGGGATGGGGTAGGAGGGCCACACCAGAAACAAGGAGAGAAGGGACCATGTTACAGCAGGGAAAATAGGCCTCCACCAAGGACCCAAATAAGTAATGAGACATCTGATTAAGTTCACAGACTTTTGTTCCTGATCATTTACTACTGAGGGGGTGTGATCTCACCAGAAGAGGAGGGCATATAGTCTGGCAGATAAAAAGTAACCATTTTGCAAATGGGTGATAGACCCCTCCCTTACTGTGGTTTCCCACTTTTATTACATCTACCTTTGAATGTGCTTTTATCACAAGACTCTAACAGTTTTTTGTCTCTGGCCAGGGGGTAACATACAATGCCCACCAGGATGGAGTGAAGGGCATTGCAGGAGCAGCAAAACTGCAAAAGAAAATCAACAAACCACAATCCAGAACTTCAGAGACTCTATATCAACCACCTAGAACTAGGCCAGCTTAGTCTCTCCCCATCTTGAAGCTCAGGGAAATTTGAGGAAGAGGAGGCGGTAAGAGTGTAAAAGCAAAAGGATGGGAGGAGCAATGATATGTAAGATACTCTATACTAGTTAGGGCTGAAGCAATCATAATTGGACTTTGCATGCCCTGCACATTGTCCAACACACTGTTGACCTCACAAAGTCTAGCATCTGCTGAAGGCACCAAGATCCTTGGAGGTAAAGGATTGGCAGCCACAGCAGTGTTCCTATACCTAAGGGGAACACAGGAAAGGGTTCAGGGAAAGGCCACTGGGTCCTTGTACGTCATCGGAGAGGAGGGCCCAGAGGAAAATCAGACATGCACAAGAAAGGACTCTCTGGGAATTGGGGTGGGAGGCACTGGGGGATGGGGAGGGAGAAGGGTGGGGAGGGGGAGCAGGAGGTACGGGGCGAGGAGGAGGGAGGGAGGGAACTGGTGTACCTAATAAGTTTGTATGAGCTGAAATAAAAAAAAAATTCTCAAAAAAAAAAAAAAAAGTTGGATGTAGTGACATGGGCCCAGTGCTGGGGTCAAGGGCAGAAGTAGGCAGTTCCTAGAGGACATTGTCAGCTAAGTTAGTTGAGTTGGTGGGCTCCAGGTTCAACAAGAAACTTTGTCTCCTAAAATAAGGTAGAGGGATAAGAAGATGATTCAGTGGGTAGAGTGCTTGCTGAATAAGCCTGATGACTCGAGCTTGAATTTCAGCACTCATTTAAAATGCTGGACATGTGGTAACTGTCTATAATCCCAGTGCTGTCAGGAGAGAGTCAGGAGGATTCTAAGAACTTTTAGGACAGCTAGTCTAACCTACTCTTGAGTTTCAGGATCAATGAGAGATTTTGTCTTGGAGAATAAGATGGTCAGCAGTAGAGGAAGACAGCTGACTTTGACCTTTGGTCTCTATAAGCACATACACAGGTGTGTACTGGTATGCATATACCACACACACACACACACTCACACACACACACACACATACACACACACACAAACAAGACAGATAGCGACTGAGGAAGACTTCTGTGTTGACAACTCTGATTTACACACACACACACACATACACCCCTAAAGGTTAAAGTGAAATCAAGGAAATGATGAAATTGTTAGGAAGAGAACAGAGAATGACATGCAGGTGAAATGGAGTCCTTATTTTTAGAGGAGAGGACGAGGAAGAACCAGTGACTGAAGTGGAGACAGTGGTCCAGGGGCAAGAATGAGTTTTACTCCCACATGGTCAAGGTGGGATGGCCCTTCATAAGCCCGTCTCTGTTAGTATTGAATGGAGTTGATGGAAGGGAAGAAGAAAACTGAGACAAGCACTAGATTTGACGATCTAGGCATGATATGAACATCGGTGGTCTTTGTTGTTCAATCAGATTGAACGCTGCTAAGTATCAGGTGAAATGTAGGACTGTGAATGAAAGGAGAAGACGCAGTGTTTTGAAAGGAAAGACAAGGGGACATGTTGATGAAGAGGGCCTTGGAGAAGGAAGTAAGCAATGGATTAGGGATAGGAAGAAGGCAGGAGTCTGTTTTCAGACACGGTTATAAGATAGAAAAGGAAGAGGCGATATGGACAAGCACTACACTGAGAATAAGAAGCTTTGTACTCTGATGCTTATTAGAGGGCTTGGGTCCTATGGAGAGGGTCAGCTGGAGAACGGGCAGAACTTGAGGAGAGTGGAACAGGTAGCAGTTCTGGGATCCTGAGGGACATTCAGAGAGGCCTTTAAGGCTTTCTCTTTCCCTCAGGGAGCTCAGGGAGCTAAAGAAGCATGTGTTAGGGGCCAGCAATGACATGCATTTCTAGAGAAAGGTTCCCCAGTACCGTGTGGCTAAATGAGGCAGGTGCTAGTCTGGCCAGGTGGGCAAAGGACTCTGATGCTGTCAGGAGACGGAAAGTTAGGGTTAGTGCAAATCTGGAATGGTGGCCTGGGCCATCTGAAGTAGATGGTAGAGGATCATGTTGGTAGGAACTGCGGAGTCTGAGCTGTCCAGCCTGCATCTATTCCCATGGTTGTTCATTAACAACTGGGTAGCTTTTTGACATCCTCTGTGCACATGTACAGGGAAAGAGGGCTCTTTTTGTGATACATGGGACAGAAGACGGAAAGCCTAGGTGGCAGGGGAGTGGCAGTTTAAGAAGGGTAAGTGATATGGTTGAATCTTAAGCATCTGGTAAATATGCATGTGTTAAGGCTGTTCTCTGATAGAACTGTTGAGTGGCGGTAATACCTTTAAGAGGTAAGGCTTAGTGTGAGGTCTTTCAGTCACTGGGGTTGTGTGTTCTAAGGGGAAAATGGCTCCCTGATCCCTTTCTTTTGACTCAAGCTGTCAGGGGAGTGTGCTCTGCTAGCAGTTTCTGACTCAGGCCAAAAAATAATGGGTCAGCTGATCATGGACGTACCCATAAGCCAGAGTAAACCTTTCCTCTTCCTAAATTATTTCAGGCATTTGTTATGGCAATGGAAATCTGCCTTGTCTAAGTGAGCAAGATGCATGTATGTATGCATATGTGTGTGCATAAGCACAGGTACATGAGGAGGGATTTCACTGGTTTCACACTTTGACCCTTCCCCACAAGCTGAAACCCAGGCAGGGTGCATAGCCCAAGACCCAAGGTCATGTTCAGAATGTGGATGGAAGGAAGCAGGTGACCTGACAACTGGCAAAGGTGAATGTCAAACCACAGTCTCATCACCTGGTGGTGGTGACATTGTGAACAATGGCCTTGCACTGGTAGCCTCATTCATGGGGCAACAGCAAGATGAGGCATCTGGGAAGTACCAACTTCAGGATTCTCCCTGGAGACTATGTGCCCTGGGACCTCCATGTTTCCAATTCACATTGTATTGCTTCCAGGCCGTGATATTGACTCTCTGAAGAACCCCATGACCTTTGTAGATTGGAGTCTTGTGACTTTGTATCTTTGTAATTATAGCAGACTAGGAAATTCTTGAGAATAAAACATTTCATTTTGTTTTTATCTCCTTATAACCCTGCAACCAAGATGTTATGAACTACTGGAAAAAAAAATCTCAGCTGACCATTTAAGCTTTGCCATACTCAGATTTCCCTGTAATCAAGAAAATATGATATCTGGAATGTTTTCTGACAGGGAGTGAGTTTTGGGCACTATGTAAAAATGTCACATGGGCAGGGGACTCTGGTTGAGAGGGTCTGGTTGGGCACTGTGAGTGGGATGGAAGGTCTAACCCAGAAAAGCAAGACGGGTGGCAGCTGCTAAGGCTGGTGTCTCTGAATTGGGGAGACTGTTGTCTGGGCACCCATCAAATTCTCTGCACTAGCCGATACCTCTGGGTTGAATGGAGGTTGATTTTGCTCTCATGTCCTGGGAAACAATGACTTCTCTTCACAGAAACTATTTTGTATGTGGTTTGGAGTAGAGTGCTGGCCCATCGTGAGAAGCAAATGACCTAGTGTCCTCAGATCCTTGCATTTTCTCTGCCTTCTTGGCTAGGAAGTCTCCATGGTTGTCTAACTGTCTTGCCTGGAAGTAGTGCATTCTGACAACCCTCCTGGGAACTGCGTGGCTGCTGGGCAACCAGTATCTCATCTTGTATGGCCTCATCTGGAATTATGCTTGTAAGTAAAATTCTGATGAACCTTGAAGAATAGTGCTGACCCGACTGTCTTGTGCTGGGTCTGGGACGCGAAATACTCTGGGATTATTTCCTTTCTTTTTTTCCCCACTCCAGAGAAACTTGGGAAGAGTGAGATGTTTTCGCTTGCGGGTATCACTTGTGGAACTAGGGTAGGATCCAGATGGGCAGGCTTCCTCCATTCTAACTGCTGCCACACTCTGAACAATTGGGCATTGGCTATTGGCCATTCTTTGGAGTTTGACTTGGCTTTCATAAAAAAAAAAAGATGGAGAAAGGAAAATCCAGAAGTGACCCAAAGGGAAATATGCTAGTGTTGGGAGAAGTAGAAAGATGGGCTGTTGGGTCCCTGTAGGGTGGGGGTAACAGAGAGATAGGCATCTCAGGCTAACATCATTCATTTTGTGTACCTTTGGCACATACACTGGCACAGGTGTAGCATAGCATCTGCTATAGGGTTATACTTAGGTCACAATCAGCCCAAAAGAGAGAGGACTTGCTAAGTATGATGACTTTGGCCTGTAGCCTCAACATTTGGTGGGCTGAAGCAGGAGGATCAAAAGTTCCAGACCAATCTGTGCTCCCTAGGAAGACCGTCTCAACAGACAGACAGACAAAAAATACCAAAGGCACAAAATGGCAGTAATGAAAGTCATCTAACTGTATCTTCCCGTTCTAGAAAATTTTAAACCTAAAAATCTGAGGATCAAGTTTTAAAACTTGGCCACATACTCATAAGTTCTTGGATCTGCATGCAGAAGTGTGTGCATATGTATGACGCTCGTGCATTCTTATGTATGAGAATTTAGCAGACAGTGTGTATGAGAGAACGGAGTGATCTAGCCTGAAACTTTGGAAGCATGTCACAGATGCAGCCATGTCTAGCGACAAGGAGGACATCCATATTCAGAGGAATCTTTATGTCTTGTTTTGGTCTTGTTCGTGGAGCACATAACTTCTCCTTGTCTGGTTCTGATTCTTTTCTGCCTTGCTTCTCATTAAGAACTTGTTTGTTTTTGTTTTTTCTGTTAAGTCAGTTTTTAAATAACTTATTTGAGAATGGCAAAAAGGACAGATTAAAATCGAGGAGGAAAAAACTGCTTCTAATCCTTTTTATCCTGTCATCTGTAGTGGGAAACTGTAATGTAGACTGATGCTGAAAGAATATTCCTGCACTGAGTTTATATTAAGAATGAATGTTTTGAGGTAGAGCAAGAAGAATGTAAAAGATTCCACTGTGCCTTGCACAATAGTAACAGAGGGCTTGGGACTTTAAAAGTGTGGGGTTGTTTCATATTTCTATGGCTTTGTACATGAAATTACTGAGGGGGTCTTGATCAGTGATGATGACTAAGAACTCACACCCACTTCTTAGCATGTCTTAGGGAGGCTGAATTTTTTTTTTTCATCTTATATTTCTTTTCTTCCTTCTGGGGTTTCTTACTTAATACATACATACATACATACAAACATACATATTAGAATATGTAATATATACTGTATGTGTGTGGCATATGTATATAGGCCATAAGTCAGCTTTGGTGCTTTGCTCCTCAGGTGCTATTGACCTTTTTTTTTTTTTTTGAGACTGTCTCTCTCACTGGAATCTGGTCCTTGCCAATTAGACTAGGCTGGCTGGCCGGGGCTTCACCTGTCTCCACCTTCAAGTGCAGGGATTGCAAGTATGTGCTACTATGCCTGGCCTTTTATTTGGATGCTGGGAATTGAACTGAACACTTTACTGACTGAGCTACGCCCTTAGTCTTGAAATATTTTGATATTTTATAGGTTTTTTTTTTTTTTAGCAATGATCCATGAACGGTAAGCTCCTTTCCCTTTTCTTTGTTTGTACTGGGTATTGAACCTAGGCCTCAGGATTTCTAGGCAAACACTCTACCACTCTACTCACAAGTGCGAGGCATCCTTTTACTTTGTTTTGAGACAGGGTCTTGTGAAATTACTCAGGCTGGCCTTGAACTTGCCACGTACCATACATAGGTCTTGAACTTGAGCTTGGGTTCTGCCTGCCTCAACTCAACCATGTGAGTATCCAAGATTACTGTCAGGTGTAGCTGCTTCTTCACTCCTGATTGATGGTTAGGCTAAACGGTGTCATCAGCTATTATTCTTTAGTAATTTCAAGATATTTCATTATCTTCTGGACCTGTTGTTTCTGATAGATCTGCTGTCAGTACTATACCCATGCTTTAAAAGATACTATCTTTGTCTTTAGTGTAATATAGCTTTATACTTTTGTGTTAAATACCTAAGCTTAATTGAAAGCTTGCTTGGTGAGAGGCTTCAGTCTGAGAATTCATACTGTTGATCAGCTCTGGAAAATTCTGTTATTATTTTTTCTTATATAATTATGCATGTTAATAACTAAAATGTGATGCACCAATACCAGGGTATGGTATGTTGTATAATTTTGAAATTGGATTCAGTTATTATCTTTTCAAATAGTGCCAGCCCTTACTTGATTTTACTCTTTTGGAACTTTTATCATTAAAATATGTATTGGCTGGGTGAGGTGGTATAAACTTGTAATCCCAGGACTCAGTGGGCTAAGACAGAGGATTGCGAATTTGAGACCAGACTGGATTACATAGCGAGACTTGTCTCAAAAGCTGTCATACCCCAAACTCTCCCCTAAGTCCACAAAAAGTCAAACCAAATTTTCGAGTATCTTTATTTTGCTTTTTTTCTCTTAAATGCTCTTTCATGTTCTATATTTTATTATCTCTCTATGCTACATTTTGAGTAACCTCTTCATGTCTTTTATTGCTTAAAATTCTATTTTGTTATTTTTCATATAGTATATTTTCCCTTTAAACTTTCATTACATATTAAATGTTGTTAATCTTCTGAATCACACTGTTTTATGAACTCTCTCCAGCTCCACAGATTGTGTGTCATTTTATTCTTGAGTAAAAATGTGCTGAGTGACAATTAGATCTCAGTTTATGCGTACTAAACAGCTCAGCCTAGTCTAGAAGGTTTAGTTTCCCCTCAGGCTTCACCCATGGCTTCAGATTCGGGTGGAGGAAATCAGTGCTATATCCCCCTTCTTGTAGCTCTTCTGCTTCTTCCCTGTGCTGAAGTTTCCAGGTTTAGGGCAGGAGAAAGACTTTAGAAGAGCTAGAGCCAAAGCATTTCCTTTTGGTGCTGTTTTTGCCCAACATTGACTGGCTGCCATCTGCCAGCTACGATAGCCAGCTCATATTGGCTCTTCCTTACAGCACCTTCGTAGATTCTCGGAAGGCACTGTGGACTCTTGTATATTGCTGGAAATCCAGAAATGGTGATGTGATGTGATCTTTTTAAACCTTGGTTGACTCTTGAAACTTCTCGAGAAAGGCAGCTTTCTTGGGCAGAACACTTACTAGTGGCTCGATTCCAGCTTCCTTCATATCATTTATCCAGCCTGGTGAAGCTCACCATATTTAGTTAGAAGTTGGAGCTACTTCCCAATACTACTTACTCTCTTTGCTTTACCAATAACCCCAAAGAATATTGTCCAGGAAGGAAGCAGGTACCATTCTGGTTTATGTGCATCCTCCAGATGCATCACATAGGCTAGAAGTTTCCTGAGAGTAGGACTTTGCTCTAGTACATCTTGGTTGTAGCTTCTGTCACTTAGTTAGATGCCCAAGCATGGTCTGAGAGGCCAATGTCTACTATAGCATCCTCATCCATGCTTCTTGGGTCCCATGTCCTTGGCTTGGGAAATGGGAAGGGAAGGATATCAGAATCCACCTCTTATCTTCTCTGGATCCCCTACACCTTGCCTTATACAGACTGTGTGGGTGGTAGGTGGAGAGACTCCGCTATTTCAGCTTCTCTAATCCTGCAGCAAGGTATGTATCTGGTCAGTGCCTCTGTTGTCTGAGAAGCATACCATGGGTAGTTTTTAGATAGTAGGAAAAGTTCTCTTTAGACTCTTTTTATTGTAGCACAGTTGTCTAGGTTCTTGGTTTAATTCCAGGATCTCAGTTCTGGCCTCTTCTTGTGGTCTTCCATGCTACAACAACCCCTGTCCTTTTAGAGACCCTGTAACTTAGCTCTGGCCCTTGGACCTAGAAGCAATTCTCTGTCCTGACATTCTCAGCTGTCATTTCAGCTCATTGCTCATGCTTTACTCTCTCTTTTTCTTTCAGATACTGAGAAATTCCTTTTACTTCATGTTTAACTGATATTGTTCAGAATTTGCATGTATCACAAAAAGAATAAATTCTCCATCCTTGCTCTTTTAAGCATGGCCTTCCCCGTTGTTAGGACTGGCAGTTTGGATCTGTGTTTTATAGCTCACTAGTGATACTTCTGCGCCATCATAAGGATGGACATTGAGGTGGTGAGTGTGGCCATGCCTTGAATGAACTGACTTGTTCATGAGGATGAGATTATGATAAATGTCTCATTGGTTTGTTAAGTAGTTCTCCCAAGGACTGGACATTTGTGAAAATTGTAAGAAGCAGCTCTGAGACCAAAGTGATGTGATATTTAGTGACTTGCTTCTGACTGTAATTTGCACCTAGTGAATTCTTTCTATGTGTCAGAAGAAATTCCTTGCTTTAAAATTTTTTTTTACTATTTATTCAATTTGTGTGTGTTCGTGTGTGTGTGTGTGTGTGCGTGTGTGTGTGTGTGCGCGCGCGCTGTGTGTATGTGTGTGTGTGTATGTGTGCAGAACCACGGGCAAATTTGGGAACCATCATGGACCACCTCCACCTCCTTGTTTACTCTGCCCCGGGATTCACAGGCTCTGCCCTACCAGGACCTAGAAATGGAGGCCGCCCCCCACTTCCATCCCGTGTCTATACGTGGGGTCTAGGATCCGAACTCAGGACCTTCCACCTGCAAGGCAGAGGCTTAACCCTTGAGCCACCTCTCCAGCCCCAGAAATTCCTTGCTTACAGACTTTTTCAACTCTGTAGGTCATTACCTCATCATTTCTTCCTTCTATATCATTTGGTAGAAAATGCATATACCGAGTGTATATTAAAATACATAGATATACTCTTCCTGCGAGCGGCCTGAGTTGACCTGTGAAAATGGTTCGCTATTCTCTTGACCCAGAGAACCCTACAAAATCATGCAAATCAAGAGATTCAAATCTACGAGTTCACTTTAAGAATACCTGTGAAACTGCCCAGGCCATCAAGGGCATGCATATCCGAAAAGCCCAAATACCTGAAAGATGTCACTTTAAAGAAACAGTGTGTGCCATTCCGGCGGTACAATGGTGGAGCTGGGGTGTGCCCAGGCTAAACAGTGGGGCTGGACACAGGGTCGGTGGCCCAAAAAGAGTGCTGAGTTTTTGCTGCACATGCTTAAAAATGCAGAGAGTAACGCTGAACTTAAGGGTTTGGATGTAGATTCTCTGGTCATTGAACATATTCAGGTAAACAAGGCACCCAGGATGCGCCACAGAACTTACAGAGCTCACGGTCGGATTAACTCATACATGAGCTCCCCCTGCCACATTGAGATGATCCTCACGAAAAGGAACAGATTGTTCCTAAGCCAGAAGAGGAGGTTGCACAGAAGAAAAAGATATCCCAGAAGAAACTGAAGAAACAAAAACTTATGGCCCGGGAATAAATTCAATATAAAATAAATCCAAAAATGAAGTAAAAAAATAAAATTAAATACATAGATATATTTGGTACATAAGTGTTAATCAGTATTTTGTAGCTGAAACAAATACCTGTAAAAGATTTATTTTGGCTCACAGTTTTACTGGTTTGGAATTAAATTGGTTCTGTGACTGTTTTCTTTGGGGCTATGATGACACAGTGCATCATAGTAAGAACACAACTATTCATCTAATGATGGGAAGATGTAGTAGGGAAGAGGCAATGTAGTGGGGAAGAGGGGTTTGTAGTTTCAATGTCTCTTTTTAGGGCATGTTTCTAATGATCGAAGATATTCCCTGCCTCAAAGTTTCTACCACCTCCTAATAGATACTTTTTTGCAGGGGGTACTGTAGATACAAACAAATGTATAGTACTTCTTTTTTTTTTTTCCAGATAGATATGTACCAGGTATGTCAGACTGACTCAATCTGTGTCTTTACTTAGAGATCCAAAGATAGGACTTTCTTTGACAATGATGGATTCATCAATGTCTAGTTGGTCACCATCTTATTTGAGTGCTTCCGGTGAATCAGATGCTGTGCTAGCTATTGGCAGATGGATTAAACAACTATAACCAGTTTTGACAGCTAGGCTTTAAGTTCCACCAGCTACCAAACAAACCAAGCATTAGACACACTGATGGGTGAGGGAGAAGGGCACCTGACACTCTGACAGAGGCTAATGGCTGACATCTCCCCAGACTTTTAAAGTTCCTTTCTTTATTACACTCACATTGCTGGAAGTAAGTGCACTCTCTAGACTCCAAAGTGCTTGCAGAGTTCAGACCTCACTTTAATACCTTGAGCCCATCAGCAGCTTTTGACATAATGGATCAAATATAGTAGAGAGGAACACACCTATGACATTGCAGGACCTTTGGTTGTCATCTTATTGCTGTGTTTTCCCCTTGTAGAATATTTTCACTTCATTTCCAGGTACCCAAGACTCCTGCTCTTTGCCTCTCTTTTCCCACAGCAAAAAGGCCTTGCAGCACTGGGTTTACTCCTCCTGGTAGTGTCTTGGATGAGCGTGGCTGTCCCTGGGGGTGGTGGGGGAGAACTGTCCTTTTAAGGAGCTGGCCAAGAGGCATCACCAGCTGAGCACTGCTCAGAAAGGCTGGATTCATCTATTTGTACTGTTACATAAATTTGCCATTTTATCTTCTCTCCAAAGTTATTTGCATATTCAACCTTTTCTTTATTTGTGAAAGGAAAGATTTTGGTTCCTCAGCAATTTCAGCTATCAGCAAATAAGTTCAGAGAGAATTAATTAAGACTAAACTCAGACTATGTTTTCAAATTAAATCAGGCAGAGAATATAGCTATACACTATATATCTGTATTGATTCTATCTATCTATCTATCTATCTATCTATCTATCTATCTATCTATCTATCTATTATCTGTCTGTCTGTCTGTTTGTCTGTCTGTCTGTCTGCCTCTGTTTCTGGGATATTCACAACTGGTTATGACTTCCTAGACTTCTGTGTTGAGAAGGACTTGAAATCTGCTATCTAAGTTCTTAGAAAAGTCTTCAGTGACTGAATAGTTGTATCTTCTAATGGCTTAGAATGGCAGAAAGACAGGATAGGTGGAATGTCTACTCTTTCAGTCACTGATTAGTGGTATCTTCCACAGACACACTAGAAGTGAAGTAAGGCAGGTAGCATGTCTACTATCTTGACAGTACCATGTAGAGTTGGAGAGATACTTATGTCGTATTTTGTATATTGAGTTGATTCAATCATGACTGTCAAACAAGTAGCCAATTCAGTTAAAAGTGAAAATCAACTGAAATATGCTTGACATAACATAGAATTTTAAAAAATTGTGTTTCATTTTTGGTTCATGTAGGTGGGTAAATCATATTTTTAAAGGCTGAGTTAAATTTAAGAGCTTCTAATAGCTGATGACAATAGTATATAGTTTTAGTTTACTTTGTCAGCATTTTTCAGAATATCTCACACATATGCATGCCTCTAGGGTCTCTTTGTGTGTGTGTGTGTGTGTGTGTGAGACTTTCCATCCTATTGGTTGTCCTTGAGGTAATCCTTGGTAGGGCTATGTGCTGGTATAGTGACTCAATATAGTTGTCTATTCCCTACCCAAAAGGCTGCCCATTTTTGCAATAAGCTGATGAATTAGATCCTACTGCTTCAATAGAATAGTTTGGGGTTTATAGGATGGAAAATTTTGTTTGGAAATGAAAATAGCTCATAGCTACGTTACTCATGCCTCAAAGTTGTCAGCTAATGCCACAGTCAACTCTCACCATCTCTGGCACCCGTAGGGAGCCTCTCTGGTCCACCTTAGAGTGGTTTGAGCTTGACCATATTAGGCTTTCTCGAGTGTGTAGCTTTGGAGGTGCCTTTCAACCTGCCAACACCCAATTGGAATCGGAGCAAGCTATGTATTTAAATGGCAAGGCTGTGAAGAGAGCTCAAGTGGAGACTGCCACAGAATCAGTGTCCTTTACTTAACATAAATCAGCTCTTGGGGTGTGAGCATCTTAATGCATTCCTTTGGCTATAAACAATTAAGAGTCATGACAGCTATCCATATCTTCCCCTTAGTCCTCCAGTCTCTCCCTCAAACCCCACTCTTAAGCCCAGGCCTCCATTAGACTTGTTTCTACAGCCTCGCACTGTGGCGATTTCAAGGCATTGCGAGGAGGCCATTCTAAAAAAGAATAAGGTCTTATTCTTGGAGTCCTCGCTCCTGGAGGGTCAGTAACTCCTGGAGGCAGACACAGCATTAGCTCTTGGCTAAGTACCTCACATGTTATCTCACCTATGGGTCTGGCTCTAGTATTAGCCTCATTTTACAAAAAGAGAAGAATTGAGGTTTCAAGAACCTAAAGTTATTTGCCTAGGCCACGTAGTTAATAAACAGCAGAATTGGAATTTGACCCTGGAGGGGCCCGATCACATTGTTTCTCTTCTTGAGTAGTTAGTTATTCTGGGGATTGTGGGGGTTGCTTCCATAAGTGGTAGGAAGAAGCCTGTGAGTGCTGTGGGTATAGACTTCCTTCCAGGGGAGGTTCAGTCAGGAATGCATGTCCTCACGGAAGTGGTGGCTTCGTGCTGGTCCTGCCTTTAGATGCAGAGCTGTGAGGATGGTCCCAGAGTCTTCGTGTGTGCTCCTTCCGCCCCCAGTTTCCTTTGGGAAGTTGGTGTATTAAGGCTTCTACTGGAGCCTGTCTGCACCACGGAACGCAAGCAGCCAGGGAATCCACATTTTGGTATAAACAGGGGTGGGTATATTTAGACACAGTCTCCGGAGACTGTCATATTTGTTTATCTGTATGCTCCAAGATCAAAGTCAGGGAGGGGTCAGGACAAAATGCTTGGGTTGTCATCCAGTTGAAATATGGCTCTTTCCCAGGGACACAGGGCAGCCTGAGATACAGGGCTTATTTTAGGGTCTTCCTTTATTTATCAGTTTGGTATTGTCACTGTCTGCTCTGCCGTGAAAGACTAGCCTGGATCTGCCTTTCCTGATGTGCAGAAAAGATTGTCTTGCAGAGTTGCCTCACCTCACAGTCTTTCCCCAGCATGTTCACATGCTACAGTTTTTTATTTCCTCACCAGCTTCCCCACAGATGTAACCTTCTGATTCATTGTCTAATTTAGGGCAGAAACTAGCAGAGTAATGTTGAGGGCCTGTTTTCACTTCTGGATGTTACACATGCTTAACGTTCTTACTTTGAATGCATTCCAAGAGGATACAATAAATAAAGGGGCATGTGCTGTCTTAGTGGCTCATATGGAGCCAACTGCTTGGGAAAGCACATTTCTTCCTCTCCTTTCTCCCGCCTTACCCCCTTTATCCTTCCTTCTTTTGTTAGTGAAATATATTATCACTTGTTAAACAAAACTGTTTTTCAAGAGATGAATCAGAGCTGCAGGAAACTTCTCTTTAAACCCAGATAGTATGTACTCGCAGACTTTTGCTTTTAGATTTTCTTCTAAGTCAATTCCCATTTATCCTAGTGTTGACTACACTTTTTTGGACATTGCTATTATCTGTGATGTGACCCAGTTAAAAATGATGCTTTCATAACAAAGTTACATGTAACCCTTGAAGTATATCCAGGTTTATGATGGTAATTGTGTTTGTATTTTATGGTGCCTAGTATTGACAAAATATTATTTCCCTATTTTAAATAGATGAATCAAAAAATGATGCTTTCATTTATCTAATGGGAGTCTTAGGTGTGTCACTCTGTTTGAAGGCCCAGAATGCCTCCTGTTCCTTACATGCGCAGTGACTTATGTTTGAAGGACAGCTGACTCTGCTATATAGTTCCGCTCTGCATACTGAATGGGGAATTGAGAAGTAACCTGCACCAAATGTCCATGAACCAATGCGAGGGATGAAGCACCAGCTGAGGCAAGGCAAGCTGTCAAAACTCAGAAGAGGGGCTGGAGAGGTGGCTCAGGGGTTAAGCCTCCGCCTTGCAGGCGGAAGGTCCTGAGTTTGGATCCTAGACCCCACATATAGATGCCGGGTGGAAGCGGGGGCGGCCTGCGTTTCTGGTCCTGGTCCATGGTGGTACCTGAATTTGCCCGTGGTTCTACACACACACACACACACACACACACACACACACACACACATACACATGCACACACGCACAATTAATTAAAAAGAACTCAGAAGAACTACCGTTATTTATGTTTAATAAGGCCGATCAATGTATTACTCATGAGAGAGGGATGAATGGACAGCTGATATAAGTTGTGTATCATTTACGATCAATTAGAAATTTAATTTAGGGACAGAAAATAGTCATGCATGTGACTTTCTGAGTAGTAGGTTGCTGAACTTCATGTGTTTTCCTCATTTAAATTGAATTATCAGATGATATCAGTTGATATTGATGTATTTCATATGTTAAAATGATACTGGGGTTTGAACTTCACAGTTTATTGTAGATATCTCTTTTCTAAACTATTTCTTCTATCTTTTCTTTTTAAGAAGGGAGGCTTTAATACATGTATTTTAATTGAACAAAAGAGACATCAGGGGAAAAGTGCAAATGCCTTGGTGACCCATTGAAGTGGATGGATCTCCACATAGATACATAGGTTTGGAGTTTTGGATGGATAAGAGTCATGGTTTTTATATTCTGTGAGTGGGGGAGCTGGGATGGAGCCCTTATACAAAGATCAGAAGCTTAAAGAGATTCCTGTTTAAGAAAGTAAGATGATTTATTTATTTATTTATTTATTTATTTATTTATTTATTATCCTAAAGTCATTGCTAAGAATGTTTACTATCTGTTTTGGACTTGAATAAGGAAGAAAAACTGTAGCCCATGGCCCTTGTAAGTGTAAAGCTTAACTTTATGGCTACATGCCACAAGTCAACACTTTGGCCAATAAAGAAGAGGCCTACAGAGTGTGTGTTAATATAGCTTAATGTAGTATGTTGATGAATAAATGTTTTGGGCTGAATCATGTCCCCTAAAATTCATGTGTTACAGCCTGAAACCCAGCATGATAGTGTGTGAAGTGGGTCTTCAATCAGTGATTACGTTTGTATTGGTCAGTGAGGGGAAGTTCTGTTATGGTTAATCTTCTAGTTTACAACCTGACTGGATTTGAAATTACCTATGATATTCATTTCTGGGAGTGTCTTTGAGGGATTTTTCAGAAAGGGAAAACCTGCCCTGAATGTAACCTCATGAACTGTGGTCTCAGACTGAATAAAAAGGGAAAAGAGAATCCAGGTGAGCATTTACATTCCCTTTTCTCTGTCTCTTTGTTGTTGTCATGGACCAAAATGCTGTTACTAGGCCTTCCACCACCATGATAGACATTATTCCTCTGAACTCTGGGACAAAATGAACTCTTTCTCCATTCAGTTGCTTTTGTCAAGAATTTGATCCAAGAGACAAGAAAAGTAACTAACATGTGAGAAGTTGGCTGTCATACAAGGAAAAGAATCCAATGTATTGATTTTGGATGCCAGTCTCTAGAACTATGAGAAAATAGATTTCTGTTTTTGGTGCTATTGGGGATTAAATCAAGTCTTTTCACAATGCTAGTCAAGTACTCTACCATTGAGCTACATCCACAGCCCAAATTTCTGTTTCTTAAGCTTCCCAGTCTATGACTAAGATGTATGTAATGGAAAACTATTCAGCTAGTAAAGAGGGAATTTTGCCACATGTTTTAGCATAGATGAATCTTGAAAACATATGCTAAGTGTAGTAAACAATTCACAAAATGCAAATCTGTATGATTCCATTTACGTGAGACATCTAAAATATTAAATTCTTATAAAATAGAGGAGAGGGAAATGGGTAGAATTTCCATTATGTAAGATAAACTCTTGTGTAGTGACGTTTATAGCAATATGTATGTACTTAACACTAGCTTATTGAATACTCTAAATGGTTAGGATGATTATCTTAGTTACTTGAACTGCTACAATGAATGGTAATAGACTATGTTTCTTTAACAGGAAACATGCATTTCGTACCATTATAGAGGTTGGAAACTCCAAGACTGAGGCAACATCTCCCATGTTCAGTGTGGGTCTGCTTCTTGTATTGTAGACAGCTGATTTCTCTTTGTGCCTGCACTGGGGACTGGCACTGAAGAATGTGTTCACAGGTCTGTCTTAAGAGGGCATTGATCCCATTCATGAGGAACCTTATAAGCTAATTAGTTTCCAAGGCCCCATCTCTTTATATTTCACTTAGGAAGGATAAGGACTTTGATATTTAATTCTTTGAAGAGAAATAATCATCCAGTCCGTAACAACGGATTTAAATTTTATGTTATGTGCTTTTTGTTGCAACAGAAAAACAAAGTAAACAACTGGATGTAGAATAACTGATTAATAGAGCTCTTCCACAATAAACACGGAGAACTGAAGCACACTTTTATAGCTCAGGGCCCTTCAAATTCTCATAAAATAAGCAATCCTGGCTTAAGATGAGCTAACAAAAAAGTCAAATAGAAAACTCCAGAACAAAATAAACTGTTTTGAGGGAGACTTAGCAGATACAAGAAGCAGAAGTACTATCCCAAGAACTTAAAACAGGAAAATGTGAAGACAGCATAAATCAAGTCGGCTTTAAACAATTGGATAAATTGAGGAAGAAGCAGTGGCATAAGAAGATAATAGTGCCATATATAAAAATGGATCAACTATATTTCTAGGACTGAAAAACAAGTTACAATAAATAATCTAACATATTGGTTAAAATAGCAGAAGATAAAATCAGTGGACTGGAAAATATATGTGAAAAAATTGCCCAAGAAAACATCAAAAAGATAAAAAATATTGAGTATGTGAAGCAGCAACTGAAAGAATTGGAGGAAAGAGTGAAAAGATGTTTTCATGGACTTTTTTAAATAGCGTCAAGAGTGATGGAAAGGCATTACTTTAAAAGCTGATGCCAAGAACAAATTTAGGGAATTTATATTATTTTTTTATTTTTATTATTTTAAAATCTTCTTTTGGGGCTGGAGAGGTGGCTCAGGGGTTAAGCCTCTGCCTTGCAGGCAGTAGGTCCTGAGTTCAGATCCTAGACCCCACGTATAGACGCCGGGCGATGCAGGGCGGAAGGGGGGGCGGCCTGTGTTTCTGGTCCTGGTAGGGTGGAGCCTGTGAATCCTCGGGCCAAATAAACAAGGAGGAGGTGGAGGTGGTCCATGGTGGTTCCTGAATTCGCCCGTGGTTCTACACACACACACACACACACACACACACACACACACACACACGCGCGCGCGCGCACACACGCATACACATACAATTGAATAAATAAAAAAATGTTAAAAATCTTCTTTTAAAACGTTATTTATTTATTTGCTTATTGTATGGGTGTGTATGTGTGTGCATCAGACTCGGAGGGACATCCTGGATTGCTTCTACTACCTCCTTTTTGCTTCCCTCCCAGACTTTGCCCACGTAACCCAAAGTGCAGGCCACTGCCATTGCCACCTGCCATTTTTTTTTGTGGGACCTGAGATCTGAACTCAGTACCTTCTGCTTGTGAAGCAGAGTCTTAACCACTGAGCCATCGCTACAGCCTGGGAATTTATATTATATTATAACCATGTACAGCATATGAAATGGGTGGTTAAATGCATCCCCTAACACAGAAAACTACTTAAATGTTAAAGGAGGAAATCTACAACCTCTTTCACCATAGCAGAGTACCCACTGAGTTTCAAACTAAGGATCTATGCACAGCTAGGTCATCATTCTACAGTTAGCATGAAAAGACATTTTGCTTGTAAACAAAAAAACTGAGAGTGTTTACCTTATGATTGATCCTTGCTAAGAGTATTACCAAGGGACATGCCTTGCAAAGGACTCTCAATTTTCTTTTAAAGGTTCAGGATGCTTCAAAATTAAGGTGGTTTCAAACGTGAATAACAATAAGGTAGAAGGCCATTGTGAGATGGGCTGGTTGCAGAGATCAGAACTGAATGCATTCCAGCATCTTGGTATTTTTCTGAGGGATAATGAGCTACTATTTCAAATATTTTATAATTCAAAAGAAAAAAGAGAAATATCCAGACATTGACCTTTGGGCACCATCATTATTAGTGGAATAACAATTGGCATATATTGAGTTCTTACTGTTTCACAGTACAAAGGCAAAGTTCCTGCTTTGAGAGGTAATAAAGCTGGAGCCTATTTGCTCATTGTACCCAATTTCCAAAATAATGAATAGCAATAGAGTATAGTTGGTAAATGGGGTTGAACCAAGCTGAACTGAGGTTAAAATGCAGCACACTTGTCTGAGTCCCATGTAGGTAGAATGATAACCCAGTGTTCTGACACAGGCCTGTTTAATCTCAGAGCCCCTACTGTGCTCTTGGTAGGATCTTGTGCCACACCATTCCCTTCTCTGGGTAAATGCCTTTCTGTTGGAGACACATTAGCCTTGTACTTCTTGTACATGGACTGCACCCCACAAGCCATATTCAGATCTGTCGCCCTGGCTGAGTTGTTCCATATGTCACACGTACCAGCTGAGTCTTCTCTGTCTTTGTTATATCTGCAAGCCCGGGCTTGCTATCCCCATAGTTCCTTTGTGGCACTGAGACAGCACTGTGTTGCTAGGAAATGCGGTAATGATCATGATAGTGAAGCACATATCCTCTCTCTTCTCTCTTGTACACACCTGCCTTTACCATCTGCTCAGGATGCTTCTGGAACCTTGACCCTGCCATGTGGAGACGTTTCACTGGGTTGTGGACTGGGAATATAAGAGCTTGGAGCTCTTCAGCCAAGGAACTATCAGTGAGAGAATCAGTGCCTGGGTGTTGCTAAGCACCATGGATTCTGTTCTAATCACACGCGGGAGAAGAGGTGCTAAGAGTGCTCAATCTACCTACATCCTAGATGTGTAGAATGTATTATGTATATTAAAACCACATGTAAGTGTATAAGTTCAAACATGCATTCTCCTACTAAATAGACTGGATAAGACTATAAAAATGGTCATTTGCTATTGTTTGATTTTTGCCCCTTAGGTTTGTTTAATCATACACTGAACTGTTTGGTTTTCTGAATTACCAGTTAGTTTCAGGCTGAAAAAGTTAATCAGGTGGCCTCATGTGACCTGGCTCAGATGCAAACTGAGGGAGAGTTCCTGTTAGCGGTTTCCCACACACTGTCATTATTCTTCTGAGGATTGTCTTAGCGTATTTGAGCAGACCTGAGACCAGATTCATACCAGCAGGGATCCTGATTGAAATCACCAGCACTATCAGGCCTGAGAGACAGATGGTGTGGTAAAGACAAAGAAAGGTCCTTGGTTTGCTGCTGATAGAAGTCCTTGACTCCTCAAGTCTCTGCTTTCCCCACAAAGGACCTGACATTGATATAGCAGCCTGTGCTATAGGCCTGCATGTTTGATTTTGTAGCTAAATCAGGGTACTTTAACTTCCTGGGGGGGGTAGTGGAGGATCTAGTTGTACATTTTCTAGGGAGACAACTGAGGTGGATGAAAATAGTCTTCACCAGGCTGTGGAAAGCTAGGTCTATGTTTTTTTCTCAACTAGTCATTTCTGATGTGTTCTTGGTGAAAACAGTTGGTCCGTGGCTTCTCCATCAGTTGGAAACTGATGGTATTCGTGTCCTCATTGTAAAGGACTGAGTGAGAGGGTGCAGGAGAATAACTTTGTAAACCTTAGGACAACACAAACACATGGCATTGCTGCTGTCAGTGCTTGGAGGATGGATTGTGAGAAGTTAATGGCCCTTGCTGTGCCGTAGTTTAATGCCAGGAACAGCAAAAGCTGTCAATAAATATCGATTAATCATGAGGCAGAGAAGCTCTTTGACTCTGTTGAAGATGGTCCTTTATATTAAGTGCATGCACTCATTTGTCATTCATAGGGAAAGTATTTATTGAGTGCCTACTAAATGGTAGACACTGGAAATGTGTCAGCACCATGTGAGATTGATTAATATTTTCTGTGTCCTTTGTGGAATTAGAAGATGTGGGTATTGTTTCCCTAGAGTTAAATTTGTACAGTAGGAAGAATTAGTCTATCTTGCTCTTTGGTGTTAAAATGTTTTTTCTTTTTGAGTAACCGTTTCAGTTAGCCTCATGGTTGCTGACAAATCACCATCAAACAGCTTAAGGGAACAAGGGGTTTATTTTCTTATGATGGTCCAGTTACAGTTCATTGTCCAGCTTGATGGGAGAGCATGTATCAACACCAGGGCCAAAGGCCACACCATCTCTACATAATGGCTGAAAGAGGGATGGATGTTCCTTACTTGCCAGACCAGCATGTCTGGCCAAGTATACACAAGAATGCCAACTCTCTCAACCAGCTCTCTGTACTTTATTCCAGGGCCTAGTCCTACCCACCATAGGTTAGACCTTCCCTGTCAGCTAGACAATCTCCTTCAGGTTTGCTCTGGGTTTTACTCAACTAATTCTCTACAAATGTGCCCAGAGATCAAACCCTTAACTGTAAAGTTGACACCTGTGCCTACCTATAACAGTAATGATGGTGATTGTAGATAGATGTAGTTGATTTTTGAAAATTTCACAGTAAAAGCAAGAAGAGCTGCTATTGGTCCTTGAAATCCCAAAATTAAGGAGCAAACTAGTTTCCTGCTTTGGCTGGCTTTGGTTTGGCTTTCTGCACAGGGCATCAAATTTTCAGGGAATAATTCCAGGGAAGGAAACTTCACTGTCTTCAAAAAGCAGCCAGTTCAGTTTTAAATAGCTTTACTCTTTGGAATGGCCCCACCCTTTTTTTTTCATTAAGCGGAAATCCGCCATCCAATAACTTCTACCCTTCAGTCCTTCTACCTCAATTTGGAACCATTATTCCATTTTCTTCTTCTTTTTTAATAGTATTTTTATTAGTTGACAATTGCATACATGTATACAATGACTTTTGATCATAGCTACTCCTTTTCCCTCCCACTGTCACTGAAAATTCTCTTATTGTGTCTACCTCCCACCTTGATGTTCTCTTTTTTTAAAAAAAACTGAACTATGATATAAAACAATCTATGAGCAATCAGAAAAAAACACATTTAGGATGTAGACGTTTGTTACTATTGAGATTCCAGGTCTGCATTATAAAGAATGCATGATAAAGCTAAAGAATGGCAGTTTTGTCTGTCTCCTCTGAGACTAAATTCATGGTGTGAGTACACAGTGATCAGCCCACATGAGGCTGTCCACAGCGTGAGCAGTGGAGCAGGGATGCCCTCTATGGCCCATGAGAGGCCATCTATATTGTGACCATACAGAGCCCTGGCCCAGGGAGGCTGCCCACATTGTGAGATGTGGAAGCCATCCATGTGGTGAGCGCATGGATGCTCTATTTTATTAAGCTTCCAGTGCTTCAAAGCTACCATGTTCTTTCTTAGTGTGTTTTCCACTTCATGCATTGTCCCTTCATGCATTGTCCTTCACTGCTTCATCCTCATGTCACCCTTTTCCCTCCCATGCCCTTCTTGTCTGGACTCCTTTGCTCAGTCAGTGAATCTGTTGGAGGCTTATACATAAGGTGCCAGGATTCAACTGTGGACTGCCTTGTACTGCGTCTCCAGCTTACCCTTTCCGTTGCTCTGGACTTTGGACACATCGAGGAAGCAAAACAGTATTTGCCTCTTTGGTAGAGAAACTGTATGCTGACTCACTGAGTTGCAGTTTTCGAATCCCCAGGTTCTTGTCACATGCATTGAGGACAAGCCAGCCTTCCTTTTACCCCCTAGTTTGGGCAACATGACCTTCTAATGCAAGTCCAGGTCTCAACAAGTGTATGACTTGTCTACTTTGTCTTGTCAGGTCAGGACATGGGTTCAGCAAGTTGAGGTCATTAGAATCCTGACAGGAACTTCCAGCTTTGTGTTTGCAGCTTAATGTTTTTTTTTTTTAACTTCAAAATGTTAATTCCGTGTTAAAAAAGTAAAAGGCAAAGAAAAAGAACTTTCTAGCTTAAGTACTTCAACAACTCAGCATCCAACACCTATGTATGGAACTGGTCATCTGTGAATGCTTGTGTCCATCTTCAGTGCATCTTGTATCAGTTGATTCCATGTGTACTAGAACATCTTGTCCTTCTGGTGCTAGGAATTCTGTTCCTGATGTATCCTGCCTGGTGATGGCAGCTGTTCCCATAGTTAAACTTCTGTGGTATGATTAAGACGTTCAAGTTTACTTTTACAGTCCCAGTATAGGTCTTTTTTCAGTGGCTTACTAGACAGTACAGAATGTTTCTAGTCAATCTCCTTGTCCTTTAGAATGCTTTCTTTCTGGAAACACTACTTCACCATGCTATCAACAAGCTAGCCAGGCCAAATTCCTAGGAATCATTCTCAACAGCTTTGTTATCTTCTTATTGCATAGTTATTAATCGTTGAGTCTGGCCTTGGTAGTCTTCGCTTCTTGTACCCCACAGCCCACCCTCAGACCCTGATATGTCATGACCACACAATCATTAACAGCTTTCTGGCTAGCATTCTCATTTCTGGTCCTGTTTCTTCTAGTTGATTACTTGTGATATCACTAGAAGTGGAGGTGCACATCAGATTTTATATTGCTATATCGAACACTCTTCTGTCACCTTGTCCATTGTCAGTGCTGGCTAGTCCTCCCTCGCAGGTGCCCTTTCTGCAAGCATTGCCCTCTAGGTATCCTATTTTCAACTACTGTCCACTGTGGATATTGACTAGCATTTTGAAAATCCCATCCTCACTGCCAGGAACACTTTTCCTTTTATTCTCTTTTAGTTTTTTTTCCCAGTTGCTATGATAAAATACTCCAAGAAAAGCAACTTAAGGAAGAAAGGGTTTGCTTTGGTTCAGAGTTCAAGGGTATAGTCCATCATGGTGGGGGAGTCAAAAGCAGCAGAAGACTTTGAACAGCTGGTCATACCCCATCTGCAGTCAGGAAAACAGAGAGCAATGCTTGCACTTCGTTTGCTTTCTCCTCTTTTATACAGGATTTCGCTCTAGGGAATGGTGCTATCCACAGTGGACAGATCTTCCTACTTCAGCCTAATCAAATCAAGATTATTCCCCCCCGCCGCCCCTGCCCGTTTCCCAGGTGATTCTAGATATCACTGAAATTAATCTTCACAAATCTACCTCTTGTCAACCTGACACCCAAACATATCATTTGAAATCATAATCTTTCACTCCTTGTCTATGGTGTATGCTCATCTCATCAAACAAAATGTAATTCAGCTTCAAAAGTCTCTATGGCAGGGCTGGGGAGATGGCTCAGTGATTAAAGTCTTTGCCTTGCAAGCAAAACTACCTGAGTTCAGATCCCCAGATTTCATGTAAAAATACTGGGAGGAAATGGAAGCAGCCTGTAATTCCAGCAGTGGAAGGCAAAGCCCAGGAAAGTCTAGAGCAAAGCACTAAGGCGAAAGAGCAATCCAGGATGATTCCTGATATCACCCTTGGGCCTCCACAGGTACACACACTTATATACTCCCTCACAAATATACATATATGCACACATACATTCATGATACACACATACCGAAGAAAAAAATAAAGTCTCTGTGGCAGTTAATTGCAAGTGTCAAGCTGACAAATGAGAATGAAGCCTTTAGACATGTCTATGAATAGTTAATTAAAGCAAGCCTCTGAGCAAGTCTGTAAGAGATTATCTAATAGATCTGAGGACATTCAATCCATAAGGAGCGGAACCATTACAAGCACAGATACATAAAATAGATAGATATATAGCTAAATAGCTTGCTAGCTGGCTAGCTATGTAGATAGTGAGCACTGGTTGGAATTTGGCAGACTGGAAAGCCAGAAGTTTGCTTTGCTCCTGCTTCTCTCTCTGTTCTTCTTGTAGACATGGTGTGACTAATTCTCAAATTGTGGTAAATCTTCTGCCATAAAAGACTATAACCTAAAACTGTGAGCATGAGTAAACCCATTGTTCCCTAAATAATTTGGGTCATGTATTCAGTACAGCAATGGAAATATGAAACGAAGACATTCCCTGAATCCTTAACAATTCCACAGTTTATTTATTATTATCATTATTATTGTTATTGTGTGTGGTGTGTGTGTGTGTATGTGTGTGTGTGTGTGTGTGTGTGTGTGCGCGCGCGCATGTGCTCTGTGTGTCTGTGGAGGCCCAAGAGTGACTTCAGGGATCACCTTGGATTGTATTACTTTCTCTTTGCTTTGCTCTGGAGTTCCTCAGGATCCATATTCCAGGTCTGGAAGTGTAGGCCACTGTCATTTCCTCCTGGCATTTTTACGTGAGATCCAGAGATAGCAGGACCTTCTACTTGTGAGGGATCTCTCCCACCAAATTCCAACAGTTTAAAAGTCTGAAGTCCACATCTCGTCTAAAACTTAAGGCAGTCTCTGGGAGCTCGTATAAAATCAAAACCAAATTTAATATTTCTAATACATAACGACACAGAGTAAACATTTCTTTTCCAAAAGGGAAGAATCAAAGCATAACAAGGAATTACCTGGGCCCATCTTTTTATGGTTTATTAATCGAGGATGGGACAGGATTAAAGTTAAAATTAGTAGTATTTCTCTAACACACTTTGTAATAACTAAGCACAGCATATTGATGGAAATTCAAAATAGTTATGTTTGTCAGATGCGTCTCTCTGTGTATTCATAATTTGCTTCTCAGTAGATGCAGCATTTCATAAATACTTTTTTTCTTTTTTGAGGAGCTATGGGTGGAGCTCAGGACCTTGTCTATGCAAGTCAATACTCTGCCACAGAGTTATACCTTTGCTGAGCTTGGGGGCCCAGGTTTCCTCTGGAGGAGGATGGGCTCCAGAAGCCCCCACTTGAAAATCAGGGCTAATTACAGCACGAGGGAGGTTCAAACACACCTTCCATTGCCAGGCTGTTTGGTTTGCTTTGAAAGCAGTCAGTTTATACTTCTGGGCCTTGGGCTCCTCATAAGTGGAGTGTGGTGTGTCATAATAATAATGCCCACCTTAGGAGGCATCATGAGGACCAATTGGATGAACATGAGAGATGAATTGTGAGAGCAGGGTTCTCTTCATATGAGTGCAATGCTGCAGAGTTGCCTTTTTGTAACTGGCTTGTTTCACTTACCACACGTTCTCAGTTCATCTATGTCAGAGCATGTTGTTCTTGAGGCAAACAATATTCCCTCCTATGCCTATAACCACAGGTTGTTTCTTGCTTTCTCACTGATGGACGTTTGAATTGTTGTTACCTTTTAGCTATTACATAAATGTGGGGGTGCAAATATCCCTTTCGATTCTCTGCTTTCAGTTTTTTTGGATTCATATCCAGCAGTGGGATTGTTGGATCATAGAGTAGTTCTATTTTTAATTTTTTTGAGGAGCTGCCATATATTTTCCACAGCAGCTGTACCACTTCACATTCCTACCAACACTGCATAAGAGTTCCAATTTGTCAGCAGCCTCCCCAACACTTACTTTCTGTCTTTTGATAATAGCAGCTACCCTAATGGGTAGAAGTAGTAATTCACTGTAGTTTTGATTCATAGTTCTCTGGTATTTTTGTAATACTGATTATTTGTGTATCATGTTTTGAAAAATGCCTTTTAAAAGAAAGTTGTTTTTTTTTATTGACATGAGAGAATTGAGTTCTCAACCAAATTTATTTATTCTTGGCACCTGTGTGGCCATAGTTTTTGGCATTCCCTCCAGTCATAATGCTATGCAGGGTCCTTTTCTTAAGGCTGAGGTAATTTTTGTATTATTTCTTTCTCTTCTGTGACATTCCTTGATCCTTGATGGGAAAGGGTCCAATGTCCCACCTGGGGGAAAGCACTGCACAGTCATCTATTTCTGCCAGCTGCCATCTATTGGTAAAAGAGGCTTCCAGAGAGCTGCACAACTCATTGAATTTAAAGATAAGCATTAAGGGGCTGAGGAGAGGAGTCAGTGTTTAAACCTTTGCTCCCCCGTGCCAAAAAAACAAAAAACAAAAACCAAAAAACGCCTGAGTTTGGGTCCCTAGATTCCACATAAAAAATGCAGGGAAGATGTAATAGCCTGTGTTCAATTCTATCCCCAGAAGTTGGAGACTGGGAACCCCCAGAATAAGCTGACTATCAACTGTAGCCCAAATGGTGTGCTTTGGATTTAATTAGAGACCAGGGCTCATGACAATAAGGTGATGATTGAAGATCATCATGAAGATAATTCTCAGTATCAACCTTGTTCCTCTTCAGGCATATGTACTCAAGTACACATATACATGAAAAGAAAGAAAGATAAGTATTAAGAACACGGCTTGAAATTTTGTCTTGTTAAGTGAAGCATTCTTTGTTAAGTTCTTCCTCTGGGCTTATGACCTCCTGTCCATGGGTTCTCAGCATGATTTATAGTAGCAAATATGAGTTCCTTCCCGCATTTTCCCCCTTTAGGGCTCAGAGATCTCTGTGAGAGAGAGGGCAGAAAAAGTCCAAGAGCCAGAAGATAGGGAAAAGGTTGTGAAATGCTATCCTCCAAAAACAGGGCAATGATGGCAATCATAACTCACAGCCAGGATGGTTACTATTACACTAAACCTATAGGGCTAATGATCAGCTGTGAACTGACGAGAAACTCATAGGGCCATACAAAGCACTGGGGACATTAGGGGACATGTATATCTAGTTGTGTGTGTATGGAGGAGCCTACCAAGATTCCAAGAGAATCCTAAACTCAGAATCACACAGAGAGCCTTGGGCAAATCCAGTATACACAAAACCAAAGGAAAGAACTTGAATATGGAAGGAAGATTTGAAAGGGGGGAAGACGGTGAAGGAGGGAGGAAAACAGGGGTGACCAGAGGACAGAGTAAGCAGTGTTGTATATATGTGTGAAAATGTTAAAGGGCAAAATTCATCAGTAAAGGCAAGTGGGAAAAGAACTACGTTGGTGTTTTTCTCCTGTCACGGAGATCCCAAAGCTTCCTTCATGTTAAGCATGTGCTTTGCCACTGAATTTCATCCTGGCTCCTTGGCCCATTTTAAATCAATACTGGGGACTCTTTTTTTCCTATTCCACATCTCGTCACATATTGGAGACAGCCTTCTGCAAAGCGGCCAGCTCAACTCAGGCTCGGCAGAAACCGGAATAAATAGTGAGTTCTTTTAGCTCAAAAGTACCAAAAGAGTGATGGAGAGATGGCTCAGGGGTTAAGATTCTGTCTCTCTGCCTTGAAAGCAGGAGAACCTGAGTTTGGATCCTGGATTCTATGTTAAAAATGCCAAGAAGAAATGGCTGTGGTCTGCGCTTCCAGCTCTGAAAGGTGTAGCCTGGGAATTCCCAGAGCAAAGCTAAAGCGGGTAGAAGCAATCTGGGATGATTCTTGATGTTATCCTTAGGCCTCCTCAAGCATACATACTGCCCTCTGATACACACACACACACACACACACACACACACACACACACACACACACGCACACACACACTAAATAAGCAATTAAAAAAAAGTACTGAAAGGACAGGGTACTCATGCACTCTAGCCAAATAACCAGATTCTGCTGGAGGTACAACTTTGCTTTTTTTCAGCTTTCAATGATTTTATATAAATAAGGTACTGGCGGCACCAGTTTTCTATTGCTGCTGTAACAAATGACTGCAGACTTAGTTATCACAGTTTATTGTCTTTCATTTTTGGAGGGTAGATGTCTCACATGGGTCTAAGGGGCTGTATTCTTTCTGGATGCTATAGAGAAGTAGTCTGTTTCTTCTCTTTTGTAGCTTCTGGAAACTACCCCATCTCTGTCTATCAGGCTGGCCTTGTAGCATCTTCTTCCAACTCTCCTGACCTTCTGGTAAAGAAGGTCAGTTGTTGTTTATATTAGATATACTGAATAATCAGGGCAAGGATTAGGGGTCACTATTCAATCTGTGATAATGGACCTACACTATAAGGAAGTCTCTTCTTTTGTGCCTTCCAGTTTAGACGTCACAACATTCTGTGTTCATGGACATGACATCTAGGGACCTGTAATTCTGGGCTTGTGTATGGCTTACCCTTGACCTCACTGGAGCCTATAACTTGCTTCTTCTGCATTCAGTATGGGGGATGGCGGTAGCAGCGGATGTTCTTTGTGGCCCTCCCAGTTCTGCCATGCAAAGTCTGTCCTCTCATCTCCTGCTTTCAGTTCTCATTTGGTGTCTTCATGATGCTTTCTCTCCTTAGCTCTTGGGGAGCTGAAGCTTCCCTGAAAGGGTCAGAGAAGAAGGGTGAGGCTTTGAGAGCATGGCTCTTAGATGCCAGTTAATTAAACGGGAGACAGAAACAGAGGAACCGAAGGATGGCAAGGCACCACTCATTTGCCTGTCCAGTTTCTCCAGGTATAACGCTCCTTGAAGTGAACAAAAGAAACTGTGATATACCCCAGGAGCCCAGTTGGATTATTTGTAATTGATTTTGTAGTTTCAATTACCCTTCAGTTCATGCCTGATAAGGAAAAATATTTATAAGCTTCTGGCTGCATAGAAATGTGTCTCCTTGAATGGCTGGAATAGTTGTGACTCTTTCAGTATGAGGACCTGAATGGATTGCTTCCTTAGAGGGAAAATCTTGTAGTCCAGGATATGCTATTGAAGAGAAGGCTGCCTTAGACACTCTTTGTTCTTTTTCAAACAGGTGATTTGGTCTGTTTTTCAGGGGCTGAGATGGGTGGCTGGAGGAAAACTGGCATCCTATAGGGGCTGGGGAAGTGGGGTATTTATCGTCTCCAGCTTGGGATAATGTTGGCATGAACACTAATGTACCTATTTAATATAGTACTTCATTTTACCAATAAGAATGCTGGGGATTTAGGAGCTTAGGTTAACTGGAAGGAGAGCCTGCTGTTCTAAAGTAGAAGGTTGAACTGAGATGAGTCAAATCAGACCCCTAATTCTAAAACACATCTTTCTACTAATCCACAGATGTGGATTCTTTCCTTTACCTAAGCCATGGCTCTTGGGAGTGGGGCATGGGAGCTGTGGGTGATGGGGGAGGGGACAGCTTAGCTGTCCAGGCACTGAGCCACAGACCGGAGAGGGAATGGCCTCAAATTCTGGCCAGCCAAGCTCAGGAATTCCAGCTGCCTTTGGGTCTGGCCTTGGCTGCTTTGACTTTAGGTCCAAAATTAGTCACAGACTGAAAGAGCAAGGTCCCTGGCTAGAGAGTCACTCTCACGTGAGTGAATGTGTATCCCTGGGCGTCTGGATGGGCGACTATATTCATCAGGATTCCCTGGAGGAACAGAATCAATAGGATGAACCTATATATTAAAACAGGGAATATATTAGGTGGGCTTACACGATGCAGCCTAAGTAGTCCACAATGACTGTCACACTGGAGAGGTGAAGAGTCTGGTAAGTGCTCAGTCCACAAAGCTGGATATCTCAGCAGTGTCTGGAGGATTCCTGCTCTTCAGCTCCACCGGAAGGCTGAAGAAGCTGTTTTTAATATCAGTGAGGAGTGGCAGCCACAAGAGGCAAACAGAAAATAAACTTGCCAGTATGATGTGGAGGCAAGCAAGCTTTTCTTTCTCAGACTTCCTTTTCATCTCAGCTGCCACCGGAAAGTGCTGCCCACATGCAGGGTGAGTCTTCCCATTTT
Organism: Typhlomys cinereus; assembly: GCA_023101885.1. Lineage (NCBI taxonomy): Eukaryota > Metazoa > Chordata > Mammalia > Rodentia > Platacanthomyidae > Typhlomys > Typhlomys cinereus. The sequence goes on along the minus strand of JALPQD010000040.1, from coordinate 6,435,332 downwards.
GAATAACCAGACCAAGAAATCCTTTACAGGTGTGTCCAACTGCTGTCCGTTGGTTCCAGGTCCAATCAAGCTGACAACCAAGATTAACTATCATAGCGGCTGTGCAGCTATGGCAAGTCCTTCCCCATAGGCTGCAGCTTCCTGAGCAAGAACTTTCTTGGACATCTGTGTCTCCCACAACTGCAGCTCCATGAAGTCCCTGGGGAGGTACACATTGGACAGTTCTCGATCCCTTACTCTGCTGTGATCTGTGGAGCTACAAAGCAGGAGGAAATCTGGCTCTGCTCATAGGTTATATATGCCTGAGCAGGGATGGGAGCTGCAGCTACACTGTGTGAGGCAGAAAACATGGCCAAGGCCCCAGCTACATAGATGAAAGTGGTGACGTTCTGTGTGCTGAATCTGGTGATCTCTCTCTCTCTCTTTCTCTGTTTACATCTGTATATGAAGGCTTGTGCTCAAGGGTAACCACGTGATCATAGAAGGGACTTTCCTTTCAGGCTTTTCTCTGAGGAGAAGGAAGCAGCCCCTCCCTTCCCCATGGGGATTCCTTTACATAGCTGTGTAGTCACTGCCCTGTGGGAGAGTGGGAGGGAATTCATAATTCCATGGCTCCCGGGAAGTCAGACCAGGCACTTGCTATCCAGTGTGTGTGCCCTAGGTAAACGGCTAAACAAAGCAGCCTGCCTCTTCATCATGGTGCCTTAGCACACAGAGTCTAGAACAGAACCACAGGAACCAAAGCTGTGTTGAGTCCTCTTTGCTTTGCTTTTTCTGAAAGCAGGGGTTCCTTCAGCTTCCAACTGTGCACAAAGCATGCAATCCTGATTCTACTGGGTCCTACTCCTGAGGGAGACTTCTGGGAAAGTACCCACAAGCCAGTGTTGTTTAAAAGCAGGGCATGGTGGAAGAGCAGGTGTAGCTCCAGGCTCTTAGGGAGTCCTGCCTTAGAGACTAGGGCATAACCTAGAAAGTGCCTGCTTGACTCCCCAGAAATGTGTCAGCATTCAAGGAGGGACATCAGGAGTGGGAGTAGGCGTAGGGGCCTCAGAATCCATCTGGGAAGCTGACTTCTTTTGACAGAATGTTCCAAACAATAAACGCCTCTACCACCCACATAAGAATTCAAGACTGAATGCCAAGAAAGAGTGCAGGACCTTTTTGGTGAACTCCCTGCATTTGTCTGACTGAGGCATAGTGGAGAGATGACCTTGTTCAGGGTCACAGAGGTACTTCCTAGGTGAAGGAGGAGGAGATGTAGGCATCCATCCATTCAAAAGGTGAATCAAGAGGAAATACCACCAGGAAACAGAGGGGACTAGAACCACAGATGCCTGGATTTGTGAGGTGCAAGTTTCAGGCACTGGATAAGCCCAAGTGGGGACCCATGGGGCCTTCTGGATTTAGGCTGTCCCTGAAACTTTCTTCCTTCTTACAGCCCTGGGACTCAGATAACTTCAAAATCACAAAGCAGTGCCAAATCATGGCTGTGTTCTGCAGAGACCCTGGAAGATATGGACCAGGCTAGTGTTTACAGTGTCTTAAAACTCGTTAGCAATGTGTTGGGGCAACCGGCAATTGAGAATGGACCTCAGGACTCATGTGATCCTTGCCTGTGTTTTTAACAATCAAATACTTGCTACTCTTGGGGAAGTGGTTGCCATTGTTATTTGCAGTATTGTCTTCCTAAAACCCAGTGTTTCTACCTCCCACAAGTCACCTGCTTACTGTGCCTTTGCTGTCTTCATAGAACAAAATCAGATCCAATTTGTGTTAAAGGTTATAGTCCTATTGATTATCATGGGGATGTAGTCAGAGGAGAGTAGCATAAACAAGGAGGACAAAGCTGCAAGCAGAAGAATCTTACAGACTTTTTTTTTTTTTTTTAAAATAGGCTCTGTGTACTGATTCCATTCTAAAATGAAGAGTGGAGGTACTATTGGCCCCAGTACTGCTTCTTAATGATGGTATCCTCACCTCCATTCACATGCTGCTGTTTGGCTCTGCCTTTCCCAGCAGTTGAAGCTGAAGAAGAGCTAGGCAGCACTGGAGTGCTCTGGACCTGTTTGACATTTGGGTCTCCAAGGACCCCCCCCCCACACACACTTGAGAGTGCTCATTGCTCCAAGCCTTGGCCATACGCAAAGCTAAAGCCATGGAGTACTTCCTCTGTCTACTAATGAAAAAAGGATGTTGGAGTAAAGGGGTCGGGAAGGGTCACATATGACTAGATCCAGAAAGTGTCAGAAAACTAAGCAGAAAGAGGAGAAAGAGCAGCTTCGAGTGCAGACAGCTGGGAGACAGATGCATTCAGAGTGAGAACACTCAGGAGTTTCCTGAGCGTATCAGATCCAGCAGAGTGGGGGCTTGGGACGGCAGAGGAGTCTGAGGTTGAATTGTATCGGTCAGCTCCAGCCTGGATCTCATTGAACAAGAAGACCTTGAATGTGTTAATACGCTGTTTCTCTTCTGACTTCACTCTATCAGGACGCTGAATTGAATTTTTGTTCCCTTTATCCAACATTTCTTGGTGTTCCCGTGTGGGTCAGCTTCAAGTGGAGCACATGAGATGGAAAGTGGATTGTAGTATGCCATACCCTGCAGGTAGTTTGACGTAACACTGAAGGTTTAGACTCGGTCTGACTTTGGATCACCCGTCTCTACCAGTCAAGGCTCTGGTGTGTGGTTTGTAATGGTGCTTGAGAAAATAAGATGTGTTTTGACAGGAGTCTGGTTTTACTCAGTTGTGAAGGCATGTTTGTGCATCTGTGTGCATGCGTGTGTGTGTGTGTGTGTGTGTGTGATTTATTTGATATTTGAAAATAACTTATGACCAGAATTCTTTGCCTTTTTCTCCAGATCTAGAGTACTCTGGAAAGCCTGTGGAGGGAGGCCTGGGCCCTAATGTCTCCCCTCGGTTCCAGTCTTAATTCTCCTGTCATTCCAGTTAGAAAGACGGCTTGGATGTCTTACCTTCTTGTTTCCTTTTCCCAAGAAGGACATACTCTCCATTTACTTCCTGGGATGTTCTAAAAGGCCCTGGGATATAATATATACTGTCTTTAGCTTTCTAAAAAAGTTACTTTCCTTGTTATGATAAAAATCATGTATATGTATATATATACACACAATATACAAATTTAATTTTAATCTTTTTTTGTTTAGAGTCAGAGTCTTACTGCATAGTCTGGATTGGTCTCAAATTTGCAATCCTTCTACCTCCTGAGTGGTGGGATTATAGGAAGCATACCACATTCTTGATCTAACCATTTTATAGCACACAATTTAGTAATATTTAAGTAACATTATTTTTCTTTTTTTAAAACCATATGATAGTTTTATTTTGAATATCTTTTTTTTAAACATTTTTTATTATTAACTTAGTAGGTACACTGGTTCCCTCCCTCCATCCTCCTCCCCCCGGCCCCCCTGCTCCCCCTCCCCTCCCCCCTCTCTCCCCATCCCCTAGTGCCTCCCTCCCAATCCCCGGAGAATACTTTAATGTGCCTGCCAGTCTATTTTTCATCTCCACAACTTTTTTTTTTTAATTTCAAACTCTGTACCATCAACTTTTCCCCTAGTCTCGGATGACCTGTACTGCCATCCAGTCTGCTCTAGTACTTCAGGATTGCCGTTCTACAATGTTCATCGCATTCTGTGTGGCTTATTTCACTTAGCATGATGTTTTATGTTGAAAAATGTCTCAGAATCTTCTCTTTTAAGGTGATAATATTTCACTCTATGCCACATTTTGTCAATCTATTGATCTATTGGTAGACAATTGGATTGCTTGTCTGTTTTTTGAATAATGCAGCTATGACTACCTATTGATATGCTTATTTTTAATGATTTTGAGTGGAATTGCTAGGCCATGCAGTAACTGAGTATTTATTTTTTGAGTGATTTCTATGCTGCTTACCACTTTACATTGACAACCATCCATGTGTCATAGTCTGTTTTTCTTTTTTTTTTTTTTATCGTTACCAGCACCAGCTACCTTCTAATATGGACAATAGAAATCCTATAGAGCGTTCAGTTCCCTGTCTCATTTTGTGGACATCATGATGATCCCAAGCTATAATGAAGTAGGAGGGAAGGAAGTCTCTGTGGGGATGCTCCTGGCTGCCCTCCCTGCTGAACCTCTGCAGGTGGCATTACTTATGCATGTGACTGGGAGGCAGTTCTTGGAGCAGATGGGCATTATTTAAGTGGCCACCCTACTGATCAGAAGGGGGAATGTTGGTTGCACTTTACCCAGCTTCTGCCTTTGAGGTCCACAAACAGGAGACTGATCCAGACACAGGATCTTGATGGGGCTGATCATTTTGTTAAGAAGATAGGAACTGTGCTACGCCTGGACCACAGAACTCTGGAACCTTAATGCTGAGGCAGAAGACTTCTTACACTGTTGGGAGCCTCATTGTGAATACAAGAGAAGAGCCAGAGAGAGGGCTTGGGCAAACCAGTACAGAGCAGAAGGGAAGGAGCTGGGACTAGGGCTCAGAATTCTTGAGCTTCCCTCGCCAAACTTGAGGGAGAGTTCAGTCAGCCCCTCATCTATATAGAGCTTATTATTTACCAAGCAGCAGCAGCAACAGCCACTTTCTAATATGGACAATAGAAATCCTATAGAGCGTTCAGTTCCCTGTCTCATTTTGTGGACATCATGATGATCAATTTTTTTGGTCTTTCACCTTCTTTTCTGTCTGTTGTTTGGCAGAAACTTGTAAGGTTAAATAGATTTGACTGTTAAAAATGAAAGAAGTATTATACTTTAATGAAGCATCATTATTGAGTGGTCTGGGAAATACAGTGGAATAAGTGAAAGCTGTTTCCTTGTTCTACCTTCGTGAGAGTGAGAGATAACCAGGAGAGTGCAAGCATATCCACGTATGTTTGCTTTTCTTCCTGTGAGTAAATGCGAGGGGTAGCACCCCTCCCCTGTGCCGAGCAATTTAGAGAGTGGAGGAATTTTAGAGCCTTTCCTGGCAGGAACCTTGGAAATGGAGGAGTATTTGTGTAATTTCTAGAGTGATCTACATTCTGCATTCTCTCTCTCTCTCTCTCTCTCTCTCTTTGCTTAGACCAGGTCAAGCCACTTTTTTTTATGACTTAGAATTTTTCTTTCTTTTTTTAATTATTATTTCTGCTCATACAAACTTAACAGGTACATCAGTCCCCTCCCTCCCTCCACTCCCCTCCGACCCCCTCATCCCCCCTCCCTTCCCCTCTCCCACCCTATTCCCCAATGTCTCCCCCCAGTGCCTCCCCCCCATCTCTGGAGTATCCTTTAATGTGCATGCCAAACTCTCCTCTGGGTCCTCCTCTCCGATGAAGTGCAAGGAATTAGGGGCATTTCCCAGAACCCTTTCCTGTGTTCCCCTTAAGCATAGGAACACTACTGTGACTGTCAGTCCCTAGCCTCCAAGGATCCTAGTGCCTTTAGTCCATGCTAGACTTTGTGGGGTCAATAATGTGTTGGACATTGCACAGGTCATGCAAAGTCCTATTATGATATTCTGCATTCTCTTTTGCACAAACTAATAACATGAATTCTTGTGTGTGGAATGCCGTAATTTTAAAGAGGTGGTTGCCTAACCCAGAGGATGTACTTTAGGGAAAAACAGCTTTAATAAATTATAAAATTATTGGCATATATGTGTATATTTGCGTGGATATTGCATGTATGTGTTACGTCATGCATGTGAAAGTCAGAGGACAATTTTTCAGAGTTGAGTCTTTCCTTCCACCAAGGGCTCTGCGGATCTAACTTAAGTGGCAAATAACGAGCACCTTTACTTAACAAGCCATCTTGCTGGTCCAAAGATTTTTCTTTAATAAAACAATGTTTGTGTTTATTTCTTTTCATGAAAGTAGATATTCTTCCTTGGCACCCTGAGGTGCTCTGTGTGGGTGTCTAGAACAATTTTTATTAATAGCAGTTGATCTTTAAATAGAACTTTCAGAAACAGTCTCATTTAGTTTTCATGGACCAAATGCATTGTTAATCTATTTTACAGAGCAGTAGAGACAGGCTCAGAGAGACACACCTTTCTCTGAGGCCTGGTTAGAGCTGTGTTTACCCTCTCTGATGTCTGATTCTGTTTGGACTTCTTCAAAATCTTATAGTTGGATGGATGGCCCATTGCAGACCTGGTTGGGACAGGCCTCCTGACAGATATGGAGTCTGGTGTTTTGCTGCGGCTGCACTATCCTACCATTTCTTATGATGGCTGGTTGGTGGGAGTGGAATTGTCTTTTAAGAGTTTGATATTTATTGGCTCATTGTATCCTCAAGACATCACAGTGAGACAGGCCTTCTACTGTCTCCATGTCCTGAAGGAAGTATAGATGCAGAATGGTATACCTGTGGAAGTCATGGGACAGAACTAGGAGAGCTGAATGTTGATCTTCTCTGCCCGTTTCCAGGTTCCTGCCCTTTCCTGCCACTTATATTAGCCAGCTTTTTGTTCTTGTTACAAAATAACTGAGCTAATCAACTTAAGAAGAGTTTCAGAGGATTAGGCCATGGTCATTTGGTCCTGTTGTTTTGGGGGCTGTGTTGATAGAGCACATGGCAGAAGCATGTGGTGGAGGAGGCTATTCACTTCGCTGAGCTGGGAAACAAAGAAACAGACAGGAAAAGGCTGCACCAATAATTCCCTTGAAGAACGTATCCTGAATACCTGAACTTCCTCCCTCAGGCCTACTTCCTGAAGGCTTCACTTTCCAGAAGCACCATGGGCTGGTGAAAAACCTTTAACACATGGGCCTTTGGAAGGCATTACCTGAACCATGGTAGTACTTCACATTACTCTTCTAATAATTTCATGTATTTCCTTCCAGTTTTTCTTCCAGGAAATACATATTTTTATAAAATGGAGGCAGTATTTTATATGCTTACACACACACACACACACACACACACACACACCATACACAAGACATCTGTTTGTAGTTCTTCATATTATGCTATGAACATTTTTCTATAAAAGTTAACATTTTTGAAAATATTTTTTATCTTAAGTCCTATAATTTTTGTTATGCAAAGATCCATGTCACACTGTGGAGAATACACAGGTATGTGACCTGGCCTGACACCGGGTTTGTCTTTAAGATGGCTTCTGAAAGGGGAGACAGATTTAGGCATTTCTCAGCAGCTCTCATTAACAGTCCTAAACTGCATCTGGTCATGTTATCTCTGGTTACATGGAGGAGGCACTAGGCATTGTCAAGGACTCAACTACTCCATCCCAGTGGGGCTGGAGAATCCAACCATGCCAGGTCCTTATAGCATAAAGAGAAATGTTTCATGCTATCCCAAGGGCTCAGAGCCTACTGACTGCTGATGCACTAGGGCGTCCAAGAAGCCTAATCTGTCTCTGGCGTCCATTAGCCAAGGAGTGCTAAGCCAGCATTTGGTCCTGTTAGAGTTATGCCAAGCTTCTGTAACAGTGTCCCTAGACACCAGCTACCCGAAGAACTTCATGTTTATCCAGCATGGTGTCTATCTTCAGCCAGGGCCATTTTTAGAGTTTCACTATAGAGGCTGAAATGCTGACTTTCAGTAGATTTGATTGACCTCTCATGCAGACCCTGTGATTTAGGTGTACATCGTCCTGTGATAGTCTCTCCATGCCTGGAAAGATCTGGGAGAAGTATTTTATTATTATTGTGCTTTACTCTTGGTGGTTGAAGCCCATAATTTGGGTGCATGTATCTGTCTGTTTTTTTTCCCTTACATTTGCTCAATGCCATTATGCCTAGTGTCTAGCGAAGAGAGATTGGCCTTAATCACCAAATGATGGCTTGGCTCTAGTGGGTTCCTTTTTTCCTGTTATCTCTCTTTTATTTACAGTGCTGCAAAGAGTATAAATGAGGCCCTGCATTCTAGGAACCTCTTGGGAGGTGTTTTTGGCAACTTGACCACTTTCTGGCCTCAGTGCTCAGGTCTCTGTTTGACTGCTCTCCTTGCTTTGCCTGGGTCATCAGAGACAGATGCTTTATTTAAGACAGATGCTTGATGACCTATGGAGTTAGGGAGATGCTGCAGATGTTCTTGCTTCTCACCATCGCTTCGTTATGGAGCAGATGTGATGCTGTGGCTGTGAAGCTTGCTCTGCATATATGATACTTGTTCTGTGTGTGTCTCATCTCTTCTGGGACAAGGAGGCAGAAAGTAGTAATGCTGCTCAAGTGGTGTCAAAGTGGGTTTGTTACACAAAAACATGGCCTGACATATTCAAAGGTTTCCATCTAGCTGGGTGTGCCGGACTCTCTTTTACTTAGGTTGAGGGTCAATACCAGGTCTTCATCTGCTCATCGAGGAAAATCTGTTTTGTACTTAGTTTTTAAAAATTAACTTCTCTCTTATTTTTTGACAGTTTTATATATGTATGCAGTGAATTTTAGTAATTTTCATTGCATAATATCTTTTTTGGACCTCTTCTCCAATTAAAACATTATTCTTTCCAACAAGTGTCCTCCTACTTTTATAAGCCTTTCTCTTTCTCTTTCTCTTTCTCATTCTGTTTCGGTCTCTCTTTCATCCTCTGACCTTAATAAGAGTTGCCTGTGTTAGCGTGTGCATAAGCACATACCAGAGCACAGGCCATCTATCCTGTAGCAACACCACCAAAGAAAGTGGTTTTCTTCATCCAGCACTATCATTGTTCTCTCCTGGGTGGGGACTCATGAACTTTTCCCCTTTTCACGATGAAATATTGACAGGCCTAATTTTTTTATAGGTCTTGTCTTGTGTAGGTAACCACAGCTGCAGTTCAGGAGTGTAATGACTGTATCATAGCCAGAAGACAGTGTTTGGTTTGGTAGCATTCCTTCCCTCCCTCTGGCTCTTGCATTCTTTCTTTTCCCTTTTCTGTGATGGTTTCTGAGCCTTGGAGGAGTGGGTGACATAGATGTTCCATCACTTATTCCCTGTACTTGTTCAGTCATTTGTTGACTGCACGTTGACCAGTTATAATTCTCTGTATAAACTGAATTCATTGTCAAAAAGAAAATTCTCTGATAATGCTGAGAGCAGCACTTATCTATGTATTTACATAGTTTGATATGACATCCATTAGCAAAACAATAGTAGGTTCTTCCCCAGGTCCTATGAATTCCCTATCCACAGGTTTGGTTAGATTTACGGTACCCCGCATTAGTTTCCTAGTGTGGAGTGTCTTTAAATCCAATTAGAAAGTGAGTGGTATTCACATGATATTTATACTATTACTGCACCAATGGGCATATTTTGTCAGGCTGGTTTGTAATTGTACCTACAGCGTTCACAACTCTTCTCCAGCAACCTGCATAGCACTTTCTGATATCATGAAAAGTAGCCAGCAGAGAGGAAGCTTCCAAATCTGTTCCAGATTGATTTCTCCATGTCCTGTGAGTGCAGTGTGTTTCACTTACATTGTGAGTGTCGGGTAGGAAAGATTCATGGACCGTGTTATTTTTTGGAGCTGAGAATCCTTATGTACTCAATACCACTCATCATACACAGAGTTGTTATTGGTTGTTTTTAAGTATTTGTTTGTTTATTTATTTATTTTTTACAATTTAGAATAAGTTGTCTTCTTATCTTTTTTTTTCTACCTCACACCTGGTCCTTTTCATGTTATTCCCCTTAATGTACAGAGGTCTATCCAATATGGTGGGTTCTAGCCCCATGTATCTACTTAGATGGAGATTAATTGAAATTAAATAGAACTTTACAATATACTTCCTTAGTTGTCCTACATAAATTTCAAGTGCTCCACATTCACATTATAACAGTGGTTACCATATTGGACAACTTAGAAAATGTACCATCTCCACTAATGTAAAAGTTGCATTGAAGCTAGAAATGGTAACATCCTTTAATCCTTGTCACTTGGTTAAAGCTGGAGGATTGCCTCCAATTTGAGGTCTTTTATGAAATGTATATTGATTTTTAGGTTGGTCAAGGATATAGAATGAGAGACCCTGTCTCAAATAAAATAAAATACAAACAACCCCCTCCCCCAAAAAAACACAACCTTATGAAAAACAAATGGAAAGTTATACTTAAAACTATGCAGGCTGTTATGCTTAAGGGGAACACAGGAAAGGGTTTTGGGAAATGCTGCTGGGTCCTTGCACCTCATCGGAGAGGAGGACCCAGAGGAGAGTTTGGCATGCACATTAAAGGATGCTCTGGGGATGGGGGGAGGCATTGTGGGATGGGGAGGGAAGGGGGAGAAGAGGGGGGAACGGAGGGGTAGGGAGGGAGGGGACTGGTGTACCTGTTAAGTTTGTATAAGCGGAAATAAATAAATAAATAAATAAATAAATAAATAAATAAATAAGAAATTTCCCTTCAAAAAAAAATAAAAATAAAAATAGTGGTTCTGCTTCTGTTATAGAAAAAAAAACTATGCAGGCTGATAATATCTCAAAGTGCTGCAGCCATCTTAGGTGGGAAGGTACATGATACAGGAATTAAACTGAAATTGCTGAAGGGTTGGAGTAAGAGGTGCTGGGATGCGCTTGCCCGAACGACTCCTAGAATAGCACAGGAGAGCAGATCAAGGGAACCATGTGTGGTTGGGAAGCTAGGGATGCTCCAGCCCAGTGCCAGGGGCTGGCTCCAGGAGTACACCACGTTACTCCCCAAAGACTAGGGATTTGGAAGCTGTTAGCAGCCATCCCTGTACCATATTCCTGCCCCATTTGGCTTAGTTTCAGTTCATGTTTTGGTCACCTAGTCTTAAAATTGCATGGGGCGTTCTAGCTTCAGGAAGACTGAGACTTGTCTTTTCCTTTACAAACCAGGAGGACAGTAGAAAGAGGGTAGAGGAGCTGCCGAGCTGTTACCTCTTGCCACAGGACAACCCTTCTAAAGTCCACTACATATGTCTGTGGATGAGCACCTCTAGATTGGAGGTAGAAAGAGCTTTGGCTGATCCAAGACCAGGAAACAAGGTCTTCATTGGTTGTGGGACTTCCTACGTTTAGTCACCGTCTTAAGGAAGTTCAACCTCTGTTTCAGGCTGGCTGCTGTTCTCTTACGGGGAATGTAGGGCTCTTGTTACCACCATGGGATTATAGATGATGAAACTAGATGGATTTAACTCTGCAAAGGTCTTGGGTGATCTGTGCCTTTGTACCTAAGGGACTCTGAGTGGCAGGACTTCAGGAGGACATCCATTTGTAGCTCTTTTCTCCTAGAGAGCTTCTACTTGCTCTATCCATCACCAAGATTTTCATCAGGAATAACCTGCTGCGTTCATAGCAGAAGATATGGAGACCATAGTGCAAGGCCATAATGTTGAAGTGCAATATATTTTCCATATCTGTGGCTTATCAGGGATACCTCAATGCTGTCCAAGTGTCTGAGCATCTGAGTAGTCTGGAAGAGAGAGACTCGAGGAAATACTGGAAATTGCTGGTTGAGCTCTGCTTCCTTCAGCTGGAGGTCTTAAGCTGGAATCATTTAAGCCTGGACAGGGAGTACAAGAAGGAATCAACAAATAAAGAGTGGAGGAAAGAACATTCTAAGTACATGCAAATACACCGTGATTGACAAACACTGTTCGTGTTTGAAGGATGAAAAGAGAGTAGTGTGTAATGAGCTCAGAGATCTTGGTCCAGACAAGACTATTAGGGCTTAAGGAATCATGGCAGAGAGTTTTGATTTTTGAAAGATGTAAATAGGCCTGCTTTCTGATTCATATTTCTAAAAGGTCACTCTGACTGGAAAACGGAGATTGGATTGGGAATGGGCAATCCTGGAAATGAGAGAAATGTCAGGGTTTCTGCAACATTTCTGTACAGGAAATGGACTGTGGCCTGTATTAGGGTGGTGGCATGGAAAGCAGAAATCATTGCTCGCCACTCTTTGCTCAGAGCTTCTTCCTCATTCACTAACTGGATGGAAGAACTCAGTGCTTAAGGGATAGATGGACAGTTTTTTGTCACTGTGAGATAGTACCTGAGACCATCAGCATATAAGAAAGAAAGGTTTATTTCATCTCAGTTTTAGAGGTTTCAGTCTATGTTCCATTGCTTTTGGATCTGTATAAGGCATGGTCAGATTGTGTGTTCTGAAAAGACCCCTCACCTTACACTGGCAGGAAAGAAGAAAGACAGGAAGGGATGTGGTTTCAATGTTCCTTCAAGGACTTGTCTCCAAATGACTCCCACCAGGTCTTGCCTCTTAAAAGTTCACCACCTAGCAACAGTGTCATGGGACGAGGACCAAGTCTTTAGCTTGTGGGCCTCCAGGAAGCATTTAAGATATAAACCATGGCAAAGTTCATGCTTAACATGACATTGTTATTGTTGCAGTTGTTATCAAAGGTTGAACATCTTATGGGATGGAGATGGATTAAGGAAAAAACATGCTGTTTCATCACTGATACCTTCTTGGCTGGGATGTGACCAATACCAAGCTATATTCGTATCTCCTAGGGGGACATTTCCTGAGGTGGGGAGAGACCAAGCAGAGTGTTCTGAGGTCCTCCTTATGTCCTGGTACTCCGGAGGGGAGGCTGTCTCTGTGTGCAGAAGATAGCAGTGAAATCAGTTGGTGCTTGCTGTCCTCAAGGGAGCTGAGCTCCTTTTGCCCTGAGCTTCTGCTCCTGAGCAGAAGCTTGCTGCTGCACAGCTGCTACCTGTTCGCATATGGCCTGGTCCGTTGAGCTGCCATCCTGGGGCTCTGTCGGAGTGAGAACATCAGTGGGTATAGCTCAGAAGCTGGAGCCAGAGCAGACTTAGCTGGTGGCACCAGTTCAGCTGGCAGCCAGAAGGCAGCGCTTTGAATCAGCCTTATAATTTGAAAATTGGTCTCCGTGTTGGGTGGTGATTTCGTACTCGCAGAAGCCATCAGGGGAACAAGGCAGGCTGCCTTACCTTCATAGTGTTATTCTGGTTCAGAATCCTTGCTCCAGAGCTGGGAGTTTCTCATTCCTGGAACTCAAGGATGGCTGTACCACTCATTGTGGATAACCTGACAGCATTTCTAGAACCTGAGTGGGAAAATAACTTGGAGAAGCTAAGGCCAGAGTGGCCTAGAAGTATAGTTCTCACAGAGGCCAACTTGAGCGATTATACTTGTCTTTCCTGTATGAGGCTTTGTTTATAGTGGCAGTGTCCTTAGTGACTTCAAATGCTCCAGAGTGGCTGTTTCTGACCTCTGGTCAGGAGAAGCTGACATTCCAATACCCCTTCCATGGGTCTATGCATATGTACTTTCTTCAGATGCTATTAGCTTCTGAAAGATCATGGTGTTCTGGCAATGGGTCACAATAAGAATAAGAACCTTACGATGGTGGGAGTACTCAGGAATACCATTTGACTCTAGAGAGAGTGACATCAATGACACCTGTCTCATGCTACAGTGCCCAGGATGCCAGGTGTGCTGTTAGTGATGGTAAATGTTTTTCACACTGGTGCTTCCCACCCTCTTCGCAAGAGTTGTCCAGAAGTCCCTGGCCCTTGGTTTAGAAATAAATGGCCAATGTGAGAGGGATGAAAGTGGTTGAGGAAGCCAACGAAGGGCCAGTGTGAGGCATTGCTATTAGAGAGTTGGGGTCTACAAGGCTGTTGACAGGGAAACACAATTACTTTTATAAATGTGAGTAGGACTAATTAGTCTAAGAGCTAAAACAGAGTCTATTAAGTTTTGTCAATGCCAAATAATCCATAAAGGCAAAATTTCACTCCACAGACTGAAGGAACAGAATTAGGTTCCAACCCACTCTGGCAAAGCAAGTTGGGAGATGAGACCACTTTAGACTTGGTCACTCTGGTGCAACAAATGGAAACAGACATTTCTACTTCCAGGCATCTAGGGAGCATCCTGTTGGTGTTAGGGATGCTGTCCATTAAATACAGCAAATGCATCCCCTTCTTCTCAATGCCCATAAAGCCCAGGAGGAGGTGTGTACTGTATTTCTGTGCTTTCATGCACACATGTATTCATGTGTGTGGAATGAGTGAGGGAGCCAGGAAGATGGGAGTGTAGTCTGGCAATGTACCATGAGTCCTGATTGCAGTAGAATCTTCCATTGTCTCATTTCATGACCTTTAATGAGTCATGTGCTCCTTTCTTCTCTGTGTATTAGTGGAAATGCTCTTCTTGATGCTTAGGAGAGCAATTGTGCTTCAGGTGCCCTGACTAATTCAGACTCACCGTGTCAGCTTCCATTTTAGGGTCTTACATGCAGGCCTAGCTTTTTTGGAGCCTTCTTCACTTTATGCTCAGGATCTACATAGTGAGAGCAGGACAGGCAGTGATGGAGGAGACTTTTCAATCTAGGAAAAGTCTGTTCTTCATGAGCACGATATTCTGATAAACACACTCTGCCCCTGGGGTACAGCTGGCTTCCTGGAATTACTGGGCAGAGAAAGGAGGGCAAAGGTAGTATGTGGGAAGTATACTGGGTATATGGCCAGAAGACGGTGCAACAGAGACCCTTTTCCAGGTGCTGTGGAGGGGGACTGAGGTCTAATGCTACAGGAACCATAGGTGGCTGCAGACATCTGGACTGAGGAAAGACTGATGTGCTTGCCTTGATATTCAGTGGGTGACAAGTATGATACTTCTGCATATTTTCCACTCCCTATCCTTCGTGTCCATAGTAGCCAATAGGATCATGATAAGCCTTTTTGATGTGCTTCGAAAAGTCTCAGAATCTCTTCATCTTCATCTTCGACATTGGTGTCAATCATTTAGCCTGAGTTGAAATTTATTGTCTGTTGTTGCTATAATGAGTAGACTGTAGACTTGAGAAGTGTTGCAATTTGCTTGCACTGTTACTGATAAAGTCATGACCAAATGACTTATAGAGAAAGAAACAAGTGGCTTAATTTTGGCTTACAATAGTCTGGTTACAGCTCTTTCTTCAGCATGCCAAGAGAGCTCACACCAGCACCAAGGGCTGAGGGAACTGGCTGCACCATATCCACATCTGGCTGAGAGAAGGACAGTCCTTACTTTGTCTAATATACAGAAGGAAACCTACTTTCTCAAACAGTTCTCTCTATCTGACTCACCTGCCCAAGGACTGGTCCCACTTACCATGGGCTGGGCTTTCCCCATCAACTCTACAGTCTCCTGTAGGTTTGCTCCGGGATTAGCTCAACTACTCAATCTCTACAAATGTGTCCAGAGCTTAGACTCTCAACCGTCAGGTTGACACCTATATCTAGCTATGTCAGGAAGCCAGCAGGTTTAAGCTTTGGGAACAGGGTGAGCATATTGTTGGATGTTTTTGGTTGCATGAGGCAGAGACCCAATCCAATTGAACAGTAATTAAGCTTCCGAAATGACTCAATCCTCTCAGTGGTGGAAGAAGATGGCTGGGACAAAGTGCTACCACAAAGGTTCCATTATCTCCCAGCAGCGTCTCTCTGAGGAACCCACTTCATAAACACACAGGCCTTTGGGGGGACATTTGCTGTTCAGAATTTATCACTGGATGTGACCTTACTTTAGTCCAGCACCCTTACTTTATTGTGTTTCTTTTTGGTCTTGGAGTTCAGGAATAGGGTTGAGTAAACCATATTCTTCACCGTATTGTGCATGTGCATTATCAGTTCAGGCACTAATACAACTTCATTCATTTTCATTCATCCTTATCCCCATTTCTTATCTCCATTTCTTCCTCACTTTCTTTAATAATCATTATATTCTAACGTTGTATTGTGTTTGCCTCCTTTCTCACTAGCTCAGTACATCTGTGTAAGACACATGTATTCTTTCTTGTATGTATAAGACAAAGCAGTGAGACAGTGAGACTTGAGAGAAAAGTGACATGTCCAAAGTCACCTAGCTTACCCATACTACCCCTCACCTTTCTTCAATGACTTGTAAAAAGCTTTTTTTCCAAAAATGGTGCCTGGAATCCAAAGCATGTCCTCAGTTGCCCTATTTTCACTGTATTAATTGTTTTCCTTTTTCTTGTTTCAGGTTCCAACTATGGGAGCCCACGCCCAGCCCATGCCAACATGAATGCCAATGCAGCCGCGGGGCTTGCCCCTGAGCACATCCCTACCCCAGGGGCAGCCCTGTCCTGGCAGGCAGCCATCGATGCTGCCCGGCAGGCCAAGCTAATGGGCAGTGCTGGCAATGCAACCATCTCCACGGTCAGCTCCACACAGCGGAAGCGGCAGCAGTATGGGAAACCCAAGAAGCAGGGTGGCACGACTGCCACGCGGCCGCCCCGTGCCCTGCTTTGCCTGACCCTGAAGAACCCCATCAGAAGGGCATGCATAAGTATTGTCGAATGGAAATATCCTTTCTGCTCTAGGCTGGAGAGGGTGTTTGTGCTGTCTGAAACTTGGGGCTGACACTTTGTGGCTCTCTAGGCACAGGCTTGTGTTGGGGATGTTGAGTCTATACACTAGTCTTCTTGCATTGTGTCAGTGGGCTTGTGAAAGTCAGAGTTCTAGGTGCTTCTTTAGACTCCATGAGCAACCATCTCAGAGGACTGGGCTCTGGAATGTGCTGTCATTACAAGCTGCCCAGTTCCTACCCCTTTCCCCTCAGAATGAGCATCCTTAATCCAAATATCTGAAATCTGAATTGTTCCAAAATCTGAAACTGTGGAATATTGACATGATGCCACAGTGGAAAATATTTTACTGATATCATGTGACAGTTGAAATACAGGCACAGTAAAATTATTGCTGGTTGTGTGTATAAGACATATATGAAACATTGACAGACACACGGGAACCTCTTAGTGATGAATTTCATTCTTAGACTTTGGTCCTATCCCAAGATTTCTCATTATGTCTATACAAAGATTCAAAATCCAAACATACTTGATCCAAAACACTTCTACTCTCAAGCATTTTGGAGAAGGCATACTTAACCTATCACAAGCAACTTTAAAGAAAATGAGCCTATGATATGGGTAAAATATATTGTAGTCGAGTGTACTTGTGAACTGCTCATGTGACCGTTCTTTGTCATTTCATGCTACTCTACACCTTTCCCTTGCTGTGACAGGAGACTGGGGTAGCTCAGCCCTCACCTCTGTTTAGAGTGAACAGGACAGGAGATTCATGAGAACATGATATCAGTGGCTCCAGTCTCAGCTCAGAACCAGGGAACAGTGGTTGTCAGCCTGGGCTGTGTATATTAGATGCACCTGGAAAGTTTTAGCCAGTTATAGATAGATGCCAGTCCCACCTAGACATTTTCAAAGGGGTTCTACAGGTGATTTGTGTTGCAACCAAGTTGGAGTATTGTCTGAGTAAAACACAGTCCAGTCTGTACATATACAAGTCAGCATCTTTGAAGGGCTGGATTGTCACTAAAAACACAGGCCATTAACATTTGAGCATTATGGGTTTAGATTAGGACAGACCTTAAAATCTGTTAGTCAGTCCTGACTTTCACCAGAGATGAAATGAGCTACATGACTCTCCAGGTCACGTGGTCAGGAACAGACAGAGTCAGATCCCTGGGACTTAGTGCTGGATATTTTGGAATAAAGATTCTTTTGGATGGGACCATCATGCTTCTTACCTGTCAGAATGGGAGTTCATTTGTGAGTTCCTAAACCTTGTGTGAAAGATGATCTGAGGATAAAAGAAAGTTCTGTTGAACAGAAAACACTCAGTTCCTTTACTCAAAAGTAACTGTAACAGGATACAGTTGTAAGAAAAGCTTGCTGCCTAGCTGGCCAGTCTGTGCTAAGTGAAGCATAGTCCCCAAATGAGTGGCGAGAGGATGGGTTTAATCAGCCCCATCAGGCTGCTTGTGGCAGAGCCTTGGAATGAGAGATACAGGACCCCAGAGTCAGCTAATTCGAGACAAGGTGGGGGGGGGAAGTTCCAAAGAACTTCCTCTAAGTCAGACATCTGACATCTGTCATCTGTCAATGGCAGTTTCCTTGAATCCAGAATCCATGCATTTACCACACTCATTGCACCATGGTACTAGCAGTGTGATCAAGGACTAAGTGTAACTAGGTAGTTAGTAAGTGGAATTAGATAGTTACTAAGTAGGACTAGATAATTACTAGGTGGGAATAGATAGTAATTAGGTAGGACAAGATAATGAGTTACTAGGTAAGACTAGAAGTTACTAGGTGGAATGAGATAGTTGCTAGTTGGTACAAGATAGTTACTTGGTGGGACTAGATAGCTAGTTACCAGGTAGGAGTAAATAGTTACTAGGTGGAAGTATATAGTTATTAGGAAGGAACAGATAGTTACTAAGTGGGAATTAGTAGTTAATAAGTGGAACAGGTAATTTCTAAATGGAATAATGTTACTAGCTGGAAAAGATAGCTGCTAGGTAGGAATCAGTAGCTATTAGGTGGAATAGAGAGTTTCTAGGTAGAAATTAATAGTTACTAGGTGGAATAGATTACTAGGTGGAATTGGTAGTTACTAGGTGGGACTAGATAGTTACTAGATAAGATTAGGTTATTATTAGGTTTGGTAGGTAGTTACTAGATGAGAATGAGTAGTTACTGGGTGGCATAGATAGCTATTAAGTGAGACTAGATTATTACTAGATGGAATGGCACTAGATAGAATCAATGGTTATGAGGTGGAATAGATAATTACTAGTCAGGAATTAGTACTTACTAGGTAGAATAGATAGGTATTAGATAGAATGGATAGTTATTAGGTAGGACTAGATAGTTTCCAGATGGGAACAGATACTTCCTAACTATATACTTGGGAAGTACAGTCAAATTGTGTTGGGGTTCAGAGGGATCTGAATCTGGGGTTCTTACTGTGTGAGTGCTGCAGCTATTTCTCTTGGGGGTGAAGGTGCTTTCCCATCCGGGGAAAGAACAGAAATGCAGCCCATAGTGATGGTTGTGTGGCCTTTTTAGATTGCCTCCAACACATGAAGAGGTAGCCTGTTGTATCAACCAGTAGCTGATGAAAAAGTGGAGCCTGATGTATCAGCTGATCAGCTCTTGTAAGGGTGGAG
This sequence comes from Typhlomys cinereus, assembly GCA_023101885.1. Classification (NCBI taxonomy): domain Eukaryota; kingdom Metazoa; phylum Chordata; class Mammalia; order Rodentia; family Platacanthomyidae; genus Typhlomys; species Typhlomys cinereus. The sequence continues at coordinate 6,416,401 of JALPQD010000040.1, read as the reverse complement.
CCTGGTGCTGTCACTGGGAGGACAGCTAGGAGGACAGAGGCTGGCGTTAGCACCTCAGGCTCTCCCCTGTGTCTTAGCTGTTATTCTCGGTCCGATTGCCTTCTTTATGCATGGTTTCCTCCAGCATCCACCTGATGCTTTAGCAGAAGATGATGGATGGGTCACCTGTGGAGGACAGAGCGAGGGAAGGCACTCAGAACTCCCCACACTTGACCCTCCTATGGTTGATAGAGGCAGTGAGATGACATCTGATGTAGGAATGCATGTGGGGTCTAGCTTAGTTGATCGAGTCCTTGTCCCACAGGGTACTAGCCATTGAGAACGGAACTTTGCAGCCTGGACTATGGGTCACCATTCAGAGTGGGTGGGACAAAGTTAGGAAAGGGGGGTAGAGCAGAAAGGTTAGAAAAACCTCAGGGAGATTAACACAGATTACGCCCCAAAACTAACTCTGCAGCTGGCTTTCCGAGTCTGGGTCCCAGCCCAACCACCAACTCTGTAACTTCGGGCATGTTAACATGCAACCTTCCTGTGCCTCACTTTTCTCCTTCAGCAGTGAAGGTTACTGTCCGTTCTGTGTCAGGTAATTGGAGTATGTCATCTCAGGGTTTGGCATGAGGGCTGCACGCGAGTGTTGGCTCCTGTCCTTGTTGCTACCTCCCCATCATAGTGGTTTCCATCCATAGTGCCACAGCAGGTTGTGAAGAATAAGCCTGTTGCTTGATCTGAACTCTGGGCCTGATTCTGCTCCTTGCCTGCTGGGGATCTTGGGCAGGTGTGCCATCCATGTTTGTAGAGGGGGAGGTGAATCAGGCTCCTCGTGGTCATTTAGTGGATGCCTAAGGACCCAAGGGCAACGGTACTTTCTATGAAGTTTGCATCCCCAGTTATACCCTGGGATGCTGAGGGAGGATCTGAGTTACTCAGATTCCTCCCAGTTGCAGAACCCTTTGCCCTTACCCTGCATGGCACGCAATGCAAGCAGGAAAGCTTTCTGTGTGACATTGGTACTCAGTATTTGGTGCTCAGGAGACCTGGGTCCAGTCCTGCCTGATCATTCAGCTGTCGAGCTTAAGGATATCTATTAACCCCTCTGGACCACAAAGATTTGACCCAGATTGTCTTTAGTGTCTCTTCCTGGTTTAGGTTGTTATTTCTGAGAGTTTAATTGGACCCTTCGCTCTTTAGGCTCTGTGAAGGAGGCGGGGAACTTGGCAGTAAGACTCCAGGTGGGAGCATAGGTTGACCATACTGTGAGGTTTTCATCTCTTGTTCTAAGTTGTGGATGTGAGTGGGTCTCAGCAGAGGGGTAATGTTACACTAGCTCACTATTCTGTGTAGGAAATGTCATGCCCTGGTGTTTCCATGTGTTTCAAGCATAGGATTCACAGAATACGTTGTTACTGGTGAGCAGACCCTGGGTTAGAGCCCAGACCATCAATACTCAAGGTAGGAGGACCACTAAAGATGGGGCCTCTACAGAGCTAATGCACCTCATGTCATTTATGGAGCTGAGTCTGCCAGGGGAGACAGCTACTGAACCACAGCTCATGTCCTTTCTCGCTCTGGGAGATCTTGAGCTCTCAGTGGGCAGAACACTCTGAACTTCACTATTAAGAGTGCAAAACAAAATATCTAAGTTATGAAAGTCTGCTTTGCCTTAAAACACCACGTCACTGCTCTGCAGGCATGCCTGGGTCACTTGGCACAGTACCGAGCCATGTTCCATAGGGTACTGGAAAGGTTCTTTCCAGGGCAGACAACTCTTTTGAACTCCAAACACACATAAGGGAAATTAAACCAAATGCAATAGAAATGAACAAAAGAGAAGGGGAAGAAGTTTTCAGAAATCTGTGTTTACTCTGGCACGCGACTGGCCTCCACTGCTCTTGACATATTAGGAAAAAATTTTGGCCGGGTCCCACTAGAAGCACTTAAAAAGGCATATGTTTCTTCTCAGAATACAAGGGGCTTGGAATGCATTGTTTAAACAGAATCCTTACAAATCTTTGATTCATTTAAAAGTATATAGATGTATGTTTGTTTCACTTGCATTAATTTCCTTAACTCCTTCCTCAGACCATTTGAAATAATTATTTTACTGACTATTTTTGCCAATTGTGTGGCCTTAGCAATCTATATTCCCTTTCCAGAAGATGACTCCAATGCTACCAACTCCAACCTGGTAAGTCCTGAGTCTTTGTGTTTTGTTTTTTACTATTTTGGTGAAAAATTGAGGTTGGACCACATTATCCTGGTTGCAATGTGTGAGAGAAGTGGGCTGCATGGTTGACAGGTGCCAGAGTCTGGTAGAGCTCAGATCTTCAGTGCCATTTCGCTTCTTATTCAAAGTAACACCTGCCTTATCACTGCCTATTTTCAGAAAGAATATTCCAATCAGGCGACGATGAACTGTGTGTGAGTGTGTGTGTATGTGCATGAGCAGCTGATCCTGTGTGGGTTACAAATGTGCTGCCTGAATCTCAGAGTGCAGGTGTTTGCTGGAATGAACATTCTTCGATCACCCTTGTATGGATTTTGAGTTCCTTTACTCCGTTGGTAGACATTGCTCGTGTGACTGCAGCATCATTGCACGATTGCATGATAATTTCTAGGAAGGGTTTAGGAGAGTTTTCTTTTGCAGCCAAGAGGTATTACTGAGTTAAAGTTGCTTTTTTTTGGGAAAGGCAGCTTTCCATTTGGATTGCAGAGAGGCCAACTTTGGCAATTTTGGGTTAGGATTTGTCCACGGAAAAATTGGAGAGTGTGTTTACTTTTGGCTGAGTGTGAAGTCATTGCAAACGCAAAGGCCTTTGCTTGCTCGTCTGGGCATGTGAGGAAAAGAGTTCTGGTATGCACTTGGCAGCACTCAGGCCGCCTGAAGTTCTCCACCACAAGCCTGCAGAAAAATCTTGTCTCTCTCCCTCCCCTGCCAAGGCACTGATACTCTTCATGTGATTTTTTTTTTAAAGCATGTTTGGTCACCAAGGCCACAATCTTCTCCTGTCACTGGTGCCTTTTAGTTACATGTGATTGGATTCTCAGATGAGGTTGGTTTAGGGGAACAGGAGAATTATGGGACTTTTTCCTCCCTGTTCCTGGGACTGATGCTGCTGATGCTGTGGAGGGGAAACCTTTGACATTTCTTAACAAATCTGAAGCACACACGTTTTAGAGTTCTCTGCCATTTCCCCAGCGTTAGCTTTTGTAAGTAGCCATAGAGCTGTACCGGATAAGGTGTTCTTTTGTGTGTGTATGGTGGAGCGGGGGTTGCTCTGCCTCATGGCTAGTAAGGGGGACAAGTTTCAAAAGACTCAGGGGCTGGGGAGCAAGTGCTGAGTGATACCATGGCTCTGGCCAGGGTGCAGAGTGCTTTTGTTGCAGTGCATGTGGGCATTGCAGCAACCTCAGAACTAGCTCTGGTTACAAACAATTCACATCTGTTCTTGGGTTTATTTTAATTTCCCAAGATAGCCACCCATCATTCCCAGGAGGATTCACAGGTCCATTGGATTCGCTGCCCAAAAAAAAGCCCTGGTCTGGCCAAGAGCCTTAACCGCTGTGTGAGATACAAGGTCTGGTGGGGAGAGCAAGGGGCCCATGTTGAACTGACTCTGAGGGTGGCTGAGTGAAGACCATGGTAGAGGGACGGCGTGAGCTTTTTAAATCATGCCAGAGAGAGATGCAAGTGTTTTGAAACTAGAACTTAGCAAAAAATATCAAGTAAGTTATGCAGGATGAGTGGACATTATGGCTATAAGTTGTTTCTTGATGCGTCTGTGACTCTGACCTCTTGTCCTCTGCATTCTGTAGTATCATTCCTTCCCTGGTGGGGATAGAGGTGTGTGCTACTGACCTGATGGTAGGGGAGGGTCAAGGCCAGCAGGAGGGCTGTGCTCGTGGAGGTAGTCCTCAGGAGTGCTGTGGCCTCGCTCTTCCTCTTTGCTCTTCCTCTTACCTTGACAACATTTTGCCCCTCCCTTTTCTTGGCTTTTTGGCTTATTATGGTTGTGTTGCCAGCTACCCATCTTAGGCTTCTCACTTTCCTTTTTGATTTGTCCCCTTGGACACCATGGTCTTTCTCTTGGAACGTGATTCCTAGGATTTGCTTCTTTAGTTCCAAGCTTCTTCCACATATGGAGACCTTTGGGTCTTGCTGCCCCTCCCAGACCTGCCTGTAAGGAGCTTTTAATCATTCATAGATCTTAGTGAGTTTTCTTCTGGCCTCAAATGTCTTGCATCCTATCCAACCCAATGTAATTCTTTCCCGATGTAAACCTTCTTTACCAATCTTCCCCTTACTTTCCTGTCTTTTGTATGTGTGACTCACTGAGTTTCATGTAGGTTTCCTAAACTAGCATGTTTCTGAGCATTGGAATATGAATGATATATTGGTTGGTTTACCATTAAAACCATGATATATCTTAATGGCTTACCGTTAAGTAGCTCCTCTTCCCTCATATGGCATTAATTTGCAATTGCCTCTGAGGGACGTGATGCTTCTTGAGGTCTTCCCCCTTCCATGGTAAAACATTGATGGGCCAAATCTTGTGAAGATCTTGTGGAAGTAGACACAGACACAGCTGCAGGGAATTTATGGGCACAACAGTCTTGTCATGTCTGGAAGATAACATCTGGCAGTGTCCTTCTCACCCTCAGGACCTTACATCCTTATTGTGTCAGGGCAGCCTTCTGCAATGTTCACTGAATTTTGGAGTCAGGGAGATTTAGATGCCCTGTTTAGGGATGATCATTCTACAATTACTTATTCTCTGTATTGTGGCCAGTTGCGACTGTCTGTATGGACTGTCTGTATTAAACACCTTCCATTGTAAAAGGAAGTTTCTTAGTAAAAGACTGAGAGCTTCTCTTATCTACATTTATAATGATAAGTGATTAGATGGCAGTTTGGTAGCATGTCCTTATAACTAACTTTTAGTAGTTTGTTTCCCCATGTGGCACATGGCTTATGCATCTACAGATTCTCCACATACTTTATAGTATGAAACATGTGCTCATTGTTAAAAAATGGGCATTAAATGCAATAAAAAAGTAGTTGGTTACTTTTATACCATTCATGCCATGATTGCACCAAGGATCACCTCTTGCCAGGGTGCAAGTTGTTTGCAAATAAATCTTACTGTTTTATCATCAGAGTCCCCCTCATCCCACTCTGATGACCATTGCCTTTCTGCTTAGACAATCATGACATTTTTCCCCTCTGGTATCCTCTTTTCAGTCTTTCCTTCTGCTTGTGCATTTGGGGCTCATGTAGTCAATCAGTTGCAAACATTTACACTAAGAACCAAGCACTGCATTTGTGATACCTCAAGAGACAGAACCAGGGTGCCTGCCCTTCATGGCATTCTACACCTGGAGTCATGAGTTCTTTTCCAGCTCCTTGCCCCTCATAGTCCATGCCTGGAGTCCATGAGTTCTCCAGGGCACCCTTGCCCTTCATGGTACTTCACATCTGGAGTCTGTGAGTTCTGTTCTTTCTCTCCTCTGATAAAGACACAGAGGAAGAGAGAGAGAGGGACACAGAGAGAGGGACAGAGATAGATAGAGAACCTGTGGCTAGCAGAGAAAATAATGCATGGCAATTATTTATAAACAGTGAGAGGTTTTAGAAGACACAATTTCAAGGTCAAAAGAAGTATTTGAAGTTGAGGTTTACATATATATAAAATCCCGTGGTCAGGTTTTTTATGGTGCAGTGCTGGTTTTGAGTGAGTGGGAAAAGCTAGGTGACAAGAGGTCTCTTGGCTCATGCCATCAGTTGGACTTCACTGCCGATGACAAGAGGTCCTTGGGGTCTTTGAGAGCATAAGAGGACTCTTTCAGGGTGAGTAAGATGATTCAGATGGTGCCTCACGTTGATGAAGAGAAAAGGAAGCTTTGGCAAGGTCTATCTGACAAGAACAGGCACAGAGTGGAGATAAACTTTCTTAAATTGTGAACAGCAAACTGTTTCCAGGAATATTGATATGGGTAGCAATGTGCCTTCAGTTGAAAGGTCACTTGTAAGGATCAGAGGATGATGGCTTAGATGGGGAATTGACCTAGTGAGGAGCTACGGAGAATGTGTGGAGACACTTATGAATTGTTGGGAAGGTTGGCGACTCACGGTAAGCTTGAGATGGGGAGAAAGACTTAAGAGGTGGGAGAGATGGAGAGCAAGAGCCAGGGGTCTGGTATAACATCTGCCTTAGGGCAGAGATTTTTAAGTACCATGAAACCCAGATTAGACACAGGGAGCACTGCTATTTGCAGAAGGGCAGAAGAATCAGTCAGGAAAAGAGCTGGGAAGGCTGGGATCTTGGAAGCCTGGGAGACAGTGCCAAAACAGACTGATGGTGGTGAGATTAACGATAAGAGGAGTGAACTGACTGAGGTATTGAGTTGAGCTTCGGCTAAGAGTAGAAGTTACCTATCTCAACACAGCGGATGTGAAGCACCATGGTTGAAACAGTCCCCTGACTTAGGACTCTTGATAATAAAGCTTGGGAATTCCTCCTACACCAACAGATTCATAGTTCATTTTAATAAGGAACCGCCATTTCACAGTCCTTCTCTGAGCCACAGCAAAGGAGGGACCAAGATGTGCCTGAAGCTGTGATTCCCAAACACTGTGGAATGAGAATCCTATGGCGAACATCTCAAATGTATCTTCCCTGCCCTGTCACAAAGATGCTGGTTTTGAGTCCAGAAACTTAGTAGTGTCCTTTACTTGATGCTGAGGCAGGGGGCCGTGCACTACTCTTTGAGAACAGTGATCTAGAAAGCTCTCTATCATGTGAGCGGCTCCACCTTCACCTCCCTACACAGTCTGCTTTTGTCTACCCACAAGTTCTTTCTAGGATCTAAACAGAAAGATGACACACGTCAACTGCTGAGAGATTTTTCCCACTCTGTTGAGTGCAAAAGCAGTGTATTTAGCAAAGCATGCTTACCCCAGCACAGAACTTGCAAGCTTCCATGTGCGCTCACTCCTGCTCTTGGTTTCTCTAGCAGCTCTGCCGGCTCCCACCCATTGTGCCCGTTTGTGGAATCCCCATTTCTAAAACTTTACTTCCTTTCCTGTTCAGCAGATGATAATAAATCCAGAGTAGAATTTCAGATTTTATTTTTAAGATTTTTCCCCTCATTTAAAAAAAAGTCAGTTTGTCTTTTCTGGCATAATGTTTGCAGGGACATCCATTGTCTTTATTATCTTTTCTTCACATTAGTGAGACACAGTGAGGCTGAACTGGCCTGTGACATATTTCCTTCTTTAAAAGTCACAGTTTTGGTGTTGGCTACACTACCCGCTATGCAGTACATCATTTATAACACAGCCACTGTAAACCCATCCTGGTAACAGCTGTTGCTCAGTAGGTGGATTATGTGGTGCCTGGCTAACAGCTTCTGCCAGCCAAGAGAATCCATTGTGTGTGCAGAACACCTAGCTCTCTGAATCCTGAAGTCCACAAAAACTTGGCTGGAGTTTGAATGTTAAGAGAATATGTTGGCATTTGGCCTTTTATGGAGAACAGCACCGTGTATTCTGTGAGCTAGATCCAGGCTTTGAGTAAAGTTGGAAGATGAGAATGGGAACAGGGAAGAGCTGTGCTTTTTCTTTTCAGGGTTTGGACTAGGAAGCTTGGGGCATTATACTCCCATGCACTGCTATAAAATTGGGATGATGAAACCTTATCCTAACCTGTCGTGAAGGTTAAAAGAATTCATGGAGGCATGCCCAGCGTCAGAAAATATATCTGTCCTTCAGAATGCAAGACCTGAGGCTGAGTCTCTCCCCCAACCCAACTCACCCTGCCCAGATATCTGTGAGTGCGCCAGGATCTGCAACAGAGACCAGAAGTTGGCTTCTGGCATCTCTCATACAGGAGGATGACTGCAGTTAGGAATGGGGACACACACCTGGGTATTTTGGTATTCTGATTTATAGTGAGGGAATTCTGGAAGGAGAGCTCGGGGACACCTATGAACCCTAACCCTACTTCTGCTGCCACCAATCATTCAGCTCAGGGAGCATTTCTCCATTCCATGGGAACTTACATGGACCACTCCAAGTTCTGAGTGAATATGAGTCTTGCCAACCAGTTCTGAGAAGTGGCTAACAATGCCACTGTGAATTTCCCTCCACAACATTAGAGAGTCTATTTTTAGGTGAGAGAAAGTTTGGGTCATTGCAATGGAAAGAACTTTTTTTTTTAAAAACATTTTAAAGATTCTTTTTTTATTATTATTTTATTCAGTTGTGCATGTGTGTGTATGTATGTGTGTGTGTGTGTGTATGTGTGTGTGTGTGTGTGTGTGTGTGTGTGTGTGTGTGTGTGTGTGTGTAGAACCATGGGCGAATTCGGGACCCACCATGGACGCCTCCACCTCCTCCTTGTTTACTCTGCCCCGGGATTCACAGGCTCCGCCCTACCATGACTACAAATGCAGGCCGCCCCCGCTTCCGCCCGCGTCTGTACGTGGAGTCTAGGATCCGAACTCAGGACCTTCTGCCTGCAAGGCAGAGGCTTAACCCTTGAGCCACCTCTCCAGCCCCCTGGAAAGAACTTTTATAAAGCAAGAGTCTCCCAGAAATTCTTAGTAAGTGGGTCTGAGTAGAATATGCATATGGCATGTCACAAAGCCATGTAGAAGTCAGAGTTCCAGGGACTGATCTGGCAGAGAAGAGCACTGTAGCATGACATCAGGCATCTACCTTCGGTTGTGCATCTTCTGGTCACAGAATGACCGTCATTGTATCACCTGCAGGTAACATTGTTAGCATACACTACTTCAAATTGCCCAGCAACACATTGTACTTTTTAAAAAAATTATTTGTCTTCTTAGATTGGAGATTGAATCCATCATGATTTTGTGCTTAATCCATGCCTAGTGCTTTGACCAATGACTGGCATCTGTCTGGCTTTTTGATAAATGTGCAATTAACAACTAGACAGATGACTGAACTGTGCCAGGCACTGTCCTTTTCTTATAGGTGAGGGAATGAAATCTCAGAGAAGTAAAGGGACTTGGTGAGCAAGTGGCGGAGCTGGAATTTGAACTGAAGACAGAATGAAATCATCATGTGCATTCTGTCTCCATTCTCTGGATGAAGAGAGTGGTTGTGTGTAGCTCCAGAGGCAGGTGTGAAAATGTCTCCAAGATGAAGCTCTGACAATATTAACAGGTATTTTTGAAGAGGTTAATTAAAGCAAAGCAAAGCAAACCAAATTTGTTTCTTTTCAAAGTCAAATTCATTACATTCTGAGTTAACTGAAATTAAACTGAATTATTTTAAGACCTTTCTGGGCCTCCCTTTAAATTTCTTAAAAAAAATTTTTTTTTGTGGTGCTTGAAGCTGGAACTCAGAAACTTGAATATTAGGCAAGTGCTCTATACTTGGATCACAGTCCTGGCCCCATCTCCTGTATTTTAGTATAGTAACAGCAGACACTGCTGGTGAGGCCATCCAGATAAATGCATTTGGACATCACAGTGATCCTGTGAAATGAATATAGTTATTCTATTTTATTAACATGCACACGGAAGTTCAGAGAACATAAGCTATTGGCTTGTGGAACGTTGGATGTGAAGCAATGATGGTGTGTGTAGTTGCGGTGATCTGTCATATTCTGGTCTTGCATCTGTGTCCGCAGGTCTATGTTCTTATTCACTGGGTGCCTCCCTGTGTGCTCCGTGCCCTTGCGTTGGGCCAGGCAGAGGGTACGCAAGCTTTCCTGCTCCTACTGTGACCACAGGGAGTGGGATTCTTCAGAATGTGCTTTGGCAGATGCTTCTCTGTTGAAGCATGGAAATTTAAACCACAGACGTGGTGCTTGCCCCAAGAGCTCCGCATCCAAAAGAAGGGCAGGACATGGCATGGGCTTGAACCTGGACAGGCAGGGATTGGAAAGCACCAGCAGAGAGCCCAGAGTGCCAGTTGGGAACATTATGGCTCAATGGGATAGCAAGTCCTCGGTAGCTCTGTGCTTCATCTAATGATCTCAACCCTCAGGGCGTCTGTGTGATTGGTTGACTCACACTAAATTATACACTAAATATTTTATAAAGGAGGCTGTATCTACTCTGCCTTTTCTCTTGGATAAGAGGGCAGGAGGTGATATTTTGAAAACGATGAAACCTCTTATGCTGTTTTCACCCATCATTTATTTCATATAGTGATGTGGTAGAACCCCATTTAGGTTCCAAACTCCAAGGCATCCAAATATATTTGAAGAAGGTCTGTGGAGAATATAAAATAGAAATACCTTGGATCCTTAAGAGAAAAGTCCTGAACATATTTAATTCTCTTTTGGGGAACTGCATCATCATTAGGTAATTTAGCTAACATCTGCAGTTAATACTGTGAGCCATCAGGAGACAGATGAACTTTGAAGCCTGTCTTGGAATATCATTAGCTTTTGAGATTTTGAATCTACTGCTCCAACACCAGCCTCTCCACTTGCTACGGACCTTTTATTCATGTGCACCGTAAGACTAAGTAGATTTTGACGGAGAACTCAAATACGAATGAAGTATATTAGCCTTGGGGATTCAATAGCATTGATTTTGGCTTCTTAGTGACTTCCCCCTTTTACTCGATCTGTTCTCTCTGGTTCCCATGTGATTGAGACGCTTGGATTCCTGCCTCCTGACAACTTTAATGTCAGCACTTACGCTGCTGGCAGCAGTCTAAGTACACGACATGTGTTAACTCATTTAGTCTTTTCAACAACTCCACCAGACCTCTGTTATAATTACAGTCATCCCTTTACTTATTTATTTGCATTTTTTACTGACATGCAATCAGTGTATGTATTTATTGTAGCTGTTCTCTTCTAAAGAGGGGGGAGGGGCTATGGGAAGTGTGCGAACTTGCTGAGGTCAAAGGCTGGGAAGCAGAGCAGTTGTGCCGAAGTTCTGTTGGGAAAGACAGCTCTCGAGTCTGTGTCCTAAGGGCCAAAGGCTGCAGGTGAGCTCTGGGACTCCTTGGGACCTGTAAGCACTTGCGTAAGAGAAGGGCAAGGAGTATCTAGTGGACGACTGCAAGGGTTCCCAGCTCTGGGTGTCTAGTCTCAAGGTAACCTTCCCTTACTATTCCATGGCATGAAAGACTACTACATGGCCCTTACATGCAATAAGGCTTCACAGAAGGTGCCTGAACAATCCAGATTCTATAGAAACACCACAGAGCCATGGCCAATGACAGACCATATGCTGGGGCTAAACTGATGGTGTCCCTGATTAGCATCAAGATCTTATCACTTTGTTTCCCCGAACTTCAGATTTCTTAGCTGTGAAATACAGATAATACTCAGCGAACCACAAAAAGTCAGTGAGAACATGTATAGAAATGCTTGAAACATATAAGGTGCCCTTGTAGCTGCAATTACTCGTACTACTAAAATGATATAGATATATCTGTCTTGAAATCTTTATTCTGTTTCTTTCTGGCATATTCTTCTGTGAACCTTTTCCCTTAGCCTCAAGATAACTTAGAAATGTAAAAGAAAGAAAAGCCAAGTTCCAAATTTAGTTCCTGACCTTTCCAAGATGGATGGTGAGTGGAGTGGCTGTCACCTGCTTGCTGGAGAGCCGGCTGGACTGCTGGGGCTGAGAAAGTGGGCTGGGCACCTGCCCTACATATGCAGGTTGGAGTGACCATCCCTCTCTTCTGTGCACAGCCACTGGCCAGAAGATTGTTCAGTCCACTTCTTGTTTCCTCTGGGTCTACATTAGCTTCAGAGCTGCTGAACGTAGCTGCTGAGAACAGTTTCCTCAGATGTCAGAAAATAGCCAGCAAGAATGGTATGAAAACCCTGAAGCCTATCTCCTGGCGTCCTGGGCCTGCGGTGAGCACTGTGGCTTCAGAAAGACTTTCTTCCCAGCCTTGTTGAACCTTTAGGAACAGGGTAGTGCACCAAGAAGAAAGGTCGGCTGTGTCCTGGAGGAGAACTTTTCTTGGGGTTCTTGCAGTATACAGTCAGAAGTGCTATGGCCCTCACAACTAGGTTAGACCTCACCAAGAGCCTGAGCCATGGACGTTGGACAGGAATAGGATGACGTTTGCAGGGGACACTATGGAAGGTCCAAGCTCTTTTGCCAGATTGTCGAAAATGAGTTGTGTTAAAGATTGCAGCCTGCTGGGGTGATTCCACTCTCCTTGCTCATAAGAGAGGCTTTTTAAAGGGTACCCGAGAGGAACGACTATTAGCGTGTCGCTGAGCTCTGTCATTGCTATGGTTTCCTGTAGTTGCTACCCCGTGCAACTGCCCCTTAAGTAGAATCACTGAATTCTTTTACTCTGAAGGCTTGGGAGGGATTCTGGATGGAGTCAGGAGAGGAGAAAAAAGACAAAGGCCCTAGGGGGTGGGTCTGCTGTATTGCCTGTGGCCCACATTGCAAGTCTAGAGGGAGAGGCTGAATTCTGAGAAGACCCAGTGACTCATGGCCTTGTACATAGACCCTCTGTCTTGAGTCTGACTGTTTTTTTTTTTTTTAAGGTGGTGGGAAGGATTGTCATAGTTATTCTGTTAATGGTGGCACATCGAGCTTTAAGAAAGGAAAGAAAAAGGAAGAGAGTCTAACCTAGTGGTCCTTTAATGGAGAAACAAGAGAAACAAGGCAGAGTGGTGAAACAGATGTAAGTACTAAGGAATGTGGTCGGTGGGAAGACGTTCTCTGTTGTTGGCTTTTGCTGATGGAAGGATTATATAGCGATGGTTTGATAGTGGCCTTGTTGTGGTGACAGCCAGGGGGAATCCTCAGCTCTGCCAGCAGGTTCAGAGAGCTCAAGAGGACCCCAGTTACAGAGGAACACACAGTAGAGCATCTGGCTTCATCCTTGAGTTGCCTGGGCAGAAGGATCCTGGATTCTGGGCTTTTACTTCTCACCGGTGGTATTGAGAACTAACAGATGGCCTTTGTCATATGTCACCAAATTGGTGGCAGTTTCATGTTCAGACCTAGAAAACAGGGTGCCCTGTGCCTTCTCACCTCTCTTCTCCCTCGGATTTGTGGCTAGGCTTTGCTCGCACTGATTTCTGCTGTGTGCTGCTTACCACGTGCTGGGCTAGGCATCCTGATCCTTGATCTCTTGTATTCAATACTAGTTTCCTCGGATACCTTTCCTGACCCTTAGAAAGAGATTTTATTTGTTCTTCTGATTATATTGTTCATACCCAAGGCCCAGATACAAAATCGCTTCTGAGAAGTTTTCTCTGACCCTTCATGGCTGGATTGGAGCTTCTGGAGTATCCTAGGTATCTCCCTCTTGAAGTGCTTTTTTAGTCTTCTGGCTACTTGTATGTGTCTCCAAGTGCTCCTATAAAAAATACTTAAAACCGGTGATTTAAAAGAACAGAAATTCTTTGTCTTTGATTCCTCTTGGGTGCTCTGGAGGAGAATCTACTCCAGTGCCCCTCCTGGATTCTGTTGCTGCTTGCAGTTCTTGGCATTCCCCAGCTTCCAGACACACGACTCTGACATCTGCTTTGGCCACGTAATGCCTTCTTCCTTGGCTGTCCAAATTTTCTTCCTGCTGCAAAGATCAGTCATCAGACCAATTCAATCCATGGTAAATTCATTTAATATTGATTCATCTACAAAGAGTGTGTATTCAAATACAGTCACATTTCCAGGCTTGGGAGTGAAATCATAAACATACTTTTGGGGAAGGACCCCAATGGAGCACTCACTCACAGGAAATGGGAGCAGGAATCCCATGTATATAGTATCCCATTTCAGTGCCGGGCGGCTAGTAGGGGTCTCCAAAGAGAATGATCGATTCTGGATATGTTGAGACTCTGGCTGTGTTGGAACTATGACTTCACGGGAATACTGTGCTTCCCTGTGATCCTGGAGTCTGATGGGCATAATCTAAGCATTTCAGCCTTAATTCCACTATCTCTAGATTCCTTCTCTGCTCCTCACTTCCTGAGGGACCCCGGGTCAGCATCTTTACCTCTGTTCACCCAGAAGAGAGCATGGTTAGGTGGCTCTTTCATAGTTTGTACATCTGTGAGTTTTGCTTGACAAATAGGTGGCAACTGGGATATCAACATGTTTCTATATTCAATAAATATTTACTGGATGGAATTTGTGTTCCAGACCAAGTGATAGACATATAAAGAGTTTGCTGAGAGGTTCCCAAGTGTTGTAAGGAGGTCTCCAGTTTATTCTGGTCTCAGTCCCAGTATCAGTCTTGGTTCTTGTTCCCAAAGAAGAAGAATTCATATAGGACCTAGAAGTATAGTTAGCAATCAAGACTTTAATTTTGGCAAGCAAGGAATCAGGAATATGATCTAAGTGGTGGAGAGATGGCTCGGGGGTTAATTCTCTGCCTCCCAAGCAGAAGATCTTGAGTTCAGATCCCAGGTCCCACATAAAGAACAACAGGAGGAAACCACGGAGGCCTGAACTTCCAGTCCTGGTGAGTGGAGACTGGGAAATCCCAGAGCAAAGCAAAAAGGAGCAAAGCAATCCAAGATGATTCCTGAAGTCACCCTTGGTCTTCCACAGGACATACAGTGTCACACACACACACACACACACACACACACACACACACACACACACCAGGTAAATAAATAAATAAATAAATTTAACAAAAAAAGAATTGATCTTTAGGAAAGGAGCAGCTTGAGTCAAGTAGCAAAAGATTGGATCCCAGCAAACATGGGACTCACATCTCTCTCGTCTCTGTTATTCTTTCCCTCATGACTCCCCTAGGGTGGGTATTTCCAGGAAAAGGACATGCTTTTCTCAGAAGTCCATTTCACTTAGAGTTGACTCTATTATAAATAGAAGTATAAGATGCAAGAATATGTATAAGAGTCTAAAGTACTTCTAAAGTTGAAACTCACTAAGGGAAAGAGTAATGACACTCTCATATGTTTTCCTGCCAAGGAAGTCTTAAGATTGTTTTAATCTTACCTAGCTAGCACTATCACCCACTGTCCCGTATATTCTATTTTTTGGGGCTCTGAGCTGGTCCATCTGGAGCCACTTTCTTTATATCTTGACCACCAGTTGACTACTACCATTGTGTGTTGTTAGCTTTACATCCTGTTTTAGGGCCTTGAATGTGCCCACCTATTTTTCCTTTGTGTCTTATATCCTGTTTGGTTCTGTTGGTTGGCTCTTCTCAGAGCTAACCTTCTTCCTAACACAAAGTATCCGTTCTTATAGAGCCACATTCAGTGATTATATGGGACCCAGTTGTTGGAGTAGTAAACGAAGTAGCCTCAGTGCATTGTAGACACCACTGAAAAGGTAAAAGAGGCAGCGAATAAGGGGCAGTTAGAGTCGCAAGGTCTCTCTGAGGAGGGAGGTGGCATCCAAGCAAAGATGCGGCAAGGACCTGGGGAGGAATCTCAGTATAGGACATGCATGGCAAGAACTCAGTTGTAACAGGGTCTTATTTATTTATTTTTTTTGGTGGGAGGGGGGCAGGTTGTAGCACCTGGAATCAGCTAGAGAGAGAATGACCTGGAGGCAGAGGAGAACAGACTGGCAATGGAGGCCCTACCAAGGATAGGGTAGGTGACCAGTTAGCACCAAAGGATTTGATGCCTGGAAATGATCGGGGAGGGAGCTAGGGAAGCTGAGCATGACTGCAATTCCCTCCGCGGGAGAGTGCTCTTCTGTTCAGTTTTCCTGAGTAGATCTCCTGAGAGAATATCCTGGAAGTTGAGAGCTGTCCTTTCTGGAAAGCCAGTCTCAGGATCATGCTCCTAAATATGCATTTATATGACATGGAGTTAGGCAGGCTCTTGGAAAGAGAGTTCCTGTTTATTTTTTGTACACTGTGCACTTGGTAACCCAAACTTCATTTGCCTGGCTAGATTAGCAAGGGGGGAAACCTCCAGATTTCTGTGTGTCTGCAAGCAACTTGGTCTCCATCCATCTAGAAGGAGGCTGAGGGCAAACTCACCTTTAGCCTCTTTCAGAGGTTTATAATCGCGTAAATGAAAACCAGCCCTTTCACTTGTAGAGTGCTTTAGATTTGAAATCTCTTGGTTATATTTATGACTACAATATGCCGCTTATAGGGGGTTTGTATTAATTTCTTTCTTGCCCTTCTTCCAATTATTCCTTGGTTAGTTTCCACTTACTGAATATCAGTTATGCTCCAGGGCCTGAGGAAAGGGCATTCAGTTATGAAGACATTGCATCTGCTTAGTCTATGTATGTGGTTCCCAAACTTGTGAGGACAACAGCAAATTCACCTCAATAACTGTTCAGTATCAAGTATCACAAAGCTTGTGGTTCAGAGGAAGCATGGATTTTCCTGGCATTTCTCTTTTTTGCCTCAATTTTCTTAATAATCACTTCTTGCTAATGGTGTTTTGAAGATTCTGGAGAGGCCTCAGATTGTAGAGGATAAAGCTGATGGGAACAGAAGTGCTGACCTGGCTGTGTGCCCTGGGGCAGGTCTCTTAACCTTCTGAGCCTCAGTTTCCATCTGTTACTTAAAGGCTAATTACACCTATTTAACGGCAGGCTTTTGTGAGAAGCATTATCTCATTAGAGAAAATGTTCTTAAAAGCGCTTTGAAATTTTGTGCAGCATTATTCAAATGGCAAGTATTGTTATTTTTATTATTGAGTGCTACTAATTCAGCACTAGGGGTGGTAAAGAAGAGACCATTTGTTATCACAGCTGGGGACTGGGATGTGTATAGACGAGACATGGTTCAGGGAGTCCTGATTTGAACATGGAGAAGCCTATGCTTAGACAGACAAGCAATATATAGGGATCCACGTTTCTTGCTCCAACACTCTAAAGTTGTAGTCAGGAAAGACTTCTCTGAAAAGAGGTTATTCGAGCTTGGTTGTCATGGCATGAAAATCATAGTCGTCTTTGGACCATCCTTAGTGAAATAATGTTCACTGAGGCAAGAGACATGCAAATACATTCTGGTTGGAAGTCAAGATGCTTCATAAGAAAAGATAAAGATAGTACAAAATTTTCTCCTGGGGGCAGAAAATGAAATGCTAGATGTTGTACTGTGGGGATGAGAGATGGTGATGGTGCAGGCTGGAAAGACTGAAAAAAGTCCCAGAGGTGGGATGTTCCTTATAAAGCTTTGCCGATAGCAGTCCTTAATCTTCTATTCTTTCCTCAGGTTCAAAAAGATGGCTTTCCACATGCCGCCCCTCCTTGTCTTTACCTTACCCAGTGCGTGGAGCTTGAGGAAAACAACTTCCTAATGATTTTTTAAAGGGGGTTTTAACTGGGGTTAGAGGTTAGGCACCAGGCAATCAACAGCTCCCAAAGCCACCCAGAACCAGTGGCTCCAGCGTTTGCTTTCTCATTCCCCCAGGATGAACAAGGAATAAGCAAACCAAAAGTAGATGTATTAAGAAAAAGAGAGAAAGAACTACCGAGAGTGGGAGGGATTCCAAGGGAGAGCTCTGGTCATGGAACCTTGCTCCGTGGGCTTTTATGGATCCTCTGGTGGGAAGTGGAGGGAGATTGGGTCAACTTTTGGGATTGGTTGTTTCTGAGCGTACTGTGGATTAAGTTGTAAATGAAGTCCACGTGACCTATACATGTTCCGTCCACCAAACTGGTGAGTTACTCGTCCCTTTAGAGTAGGGGCTGTGTGTGCTGATGGACTAGCTCTTATTCCACCATGACCCTTGCCCTTACTACCGAAGGGAAATAAGCTTCTATTTCATCACCATTCCCTCTTTTTTGCAGAAAGTGTTATGCAGAGACCTGATTGTGATTTTTCAAGTCCTGAGTCATTCAGGGTGAATGTCTCAGGGTTAATGTGACCTAAGCCAGATTTGCATGTGGTGGGAGGAGTAGCGAAGAGGGAGGCTGGGAATAGATGGAGGGAGACTGGGAAGAGAGGGAGGGAGGCTAGGAAGAGAGGGAGCAGAGCTTGCTCAGGAGAGAGGGATCGCTGTTTTCTCTGGGAACCCTGGAACCCTCCATCAGCACAAGCAAGCTGGTTCTACTGAAAGTCGATCTTTAGCCTGTCCCCGTGTTCTCTTCCTAGCTGTCAATCCATAAAGCTCAGGGTTTCAGGTCAAAGACAGCATTGGGAAAGGACAACAAATAGCACGAAGATTTTTCACTTGCTTGTTTACTGTTTCAGTAGCTTCAAAAGGATTGAGCAATTAAATTAACTTTCAGGAAGTAGGGCTGGCCAGAGGACAGGAGTTAGAAGCAGCATGCTGCTGGGGTTAAAAGTAGATGTAAATCCATGTGCCCTCTAGCAGCCTGCTTCTCTGTGACCTTAATACAATACAAGCATTATTCGTAACCATCTCAGGCAGATTTGGGAAGCAAAATGCCATATTTGGGCAAAGAAGATTCTTTATTGGTAGAGGGCATTATCAAAGTACTCTGTCATTAAAGACTTTCCAAGGACCTGTCATATCTCTATGACACATTGGTTTCTTTTAATTCAATTATGGATAGAGAAGGCAGAGAGGTGAGTAGTGGAGGGAAAACAGATCTTGAGAAACTCAGATTTGCCTGGATAATAGAGAAGAGAAAGAGAGGATAGGGAGAATGTGTCCCAAGCTAATAAAAATGTGATTGAAAATATTCTGACCAGACCGTAGGAAGAGGAATGAGAATTGCATAGTGAAAGGAGACCACATCGCAAAACTTTTAGGCGACTATTTTGGATAATTAAACAAGCAGAGGATTTCCTTCCAGGTGAATCATTTGGGAAAGCTCCCTTTAATACTTAGGTTTCCATGTTCTTGATTCCTACTCATGGGATTATCACTGCCAGTAAGCAAAATCCCACTGTAAAACAGTATGTTACAGGCACATATGACTGTAGTTAGGAAAATGCTGGGAACTGAGATTTATGCGACTTCTAGGATCGTATTATTATTTGTTCTCTCTCTCTCTCTCTCTCTCTCTCTCTCTCTCTCTCTCTCTCTCTCTCTCTCTCTCTCTCTCTCTCTCTCTCTCTCTCTCTCTCTTCCTATGAAACCTGTCAATCTTACCGAGTTTGAAAGTGTTATCATTATAAAGTCATAAGAAAGTCTCTGAAGGGACATAGATGGAAGTTCATCACTCTGTAGCACACCAAACATACATGAATTTCTTGGGTCCTGAGCTCCCTCCTGCCAACAAATTTTCTTGGGAGTGTTGCTTCTGCCTTTCCTATTAAAATATTGCACCACAAAGACCTACCGTGGAGATATTGATCCTGTGCAATGGCGAGAAGGTGTTTGAATTTGTCGTGCAGCCACTGTTCAACAACTATACATATTTCCATTTGTGTATTTCACTAAACTTTTCAAAGCCAGTTTAGACTTCTGATTCTGGGGAGTGCATTATGTCCTAAAGGTTCTGTTACAACTTCGTTTTTGTACCCACTTAAACTCACACAAATATTGACCATTAGTACAATTTTAGAGTACTTAGCTATATATCAGGAGCTCTGAGTTTGTAATCTCCAATCTTTACAACAGCCCTGCATAAAAAGTGTTTTCAGCTTTTGCAAGCAAGGAAGCAATTCAGAAGCAAGGTGACATAGCTAGGTAACAGTGAGGATCTGGAGGAGCCAAGAATTGAGCCAAATTCTGTGTGATTCAAGCCACACAAGCTCTGTTCTCTCCAGTGTGTGGAATATTTTGAATCCATGTTCACCCTAAATAATGGTGTTACAGAAGTTTGGGGAAGACAGATGATGTTCTGGTGTCTAAGATGAATAAGCAAGCCCTACTCCTGGGAGTTCAGGCTGCACTTTTGTCCTTGTGTCTTCTGGTTCTGTGTACTGTTCAAGGTGGGTTGCTGAGTATTCCTAGATGTTACAAAGCATTCTGTGTGGACCAGTCATAATAATTTTCTTTGTGGTCTTTCTGCTAATATGTTTTAAAGCATTTGATGTTTCCCGAGGTCATTTGTATAGACTTGGGGAGTAAAGTATTAGATCTGGGAAGATGTGTTTTTGAACCTCAGAAGAAACTTTACTAGGTGACATTTGGATTAATATAGACTAAATTAGAAATCTGAAACACTTGCTTGATCTAAGGATTCACAAAGGGCATTTGGTGTCTGAGGTTGGGGAAGAAAGGACAGCTTTTAACCATCTTGAGATTTCATGCTTTGCTTCTTGACCCTGAGGAAATGTGCAGATGGATGCACATGTTCAGACTCATGCCAGTCCAGTGTGAAGAATCAACCATTCCAGGCTCAAAGCCAAAAGGACTGGCCAAATAGCATGGGAAATGTCATGGTCCCTTCTTCTGGATTCACTTAAAAAGCCCAGGATCCATTTCATTTTGATCACAAGCTGGTTTCTATTAATAGTATTTGAGGAAGCTGGAGTCTTGGAGGATCCTGGCTTCAGGAATTCTCAGTCACACAGAGCAAGCTACTGTCTTTTCAGGTTTTCATGGTGTGGCAGTCTGTACCTTAAATGTCCTGGAAAGGGGCCGGAGAGATGGCCCAGGAGTTAAAACCTCTGCCTCTAAAGCAAAAGGACCTGAGTTCAGATCTCAGATCCCACATGAAAATGACGGATAGAAGTGATGGTGGCCTGCACTTCCAGCCTGGAAGGTGGAGCCTGGAGAACATCAGAACAAAGCAAAATGGTAGTGCCATTCGGGATGATTCCCAAACTCACCTTTAGACCTTTATGGGCAGGCACACACAGCACCCTCTCATATAGATACCACACACACACACACACACACACACACACACCACACACACACACACACACACACACTCACACTATGTTCTGAAATGCTCAGGTGTTAAAGGCTTGGTCTCTATGGTGGTTATTTTGGAAGGTGGTGGACATTTAAGAGTCAGAACGTATTAGAAAATCATAGGGAGTGTGCCTTTCAAAAGGAGACAGTGAGAACCCACATCCTTTCAGACTGTTTTGTTTTGTACACATCTTTGCTGTGACTACAGGCACAATGTGATAAGTTTAAGGAGTTATGGATTAGAAACTTCAAAATTGTGAGCTGGAGTGAATTTTTAGTCTTCATGGCTAGTGACAGAAAGCTAACATAAACAGAATCTTAATTTCCCAATATTTATTGTCTGCCTTATCAGAATATTTTTGATCAGGACTCATCTTGAGAAGAGATGCTAGTTAGAATACAGGAGAGAGATTCCTTTTACTTGAGGGGCAGGACGCGACACCTGGTCTTATGAGAACCAGCCTTGAGTGGAAAGAACAACTGTGCATGGGCATGTACCCAGGCTGGTGCAAACCCTAAAGCAGGTCTGCCAAGGAGTCAGAATCTTCTGAATGGAATGTCAGCAAGCCAGAGTCTCAGGAATGTGAATGGCAGACAGTGCTTAAAGGACCAAGCTGATTTTATAGTCAAGACAGAGCAGCAGGCAGGAAACAAAGTAAGGACTCAGGTTACGAACTGGGGAAACATGAACAGAGACAGCTGAAGGCCACGGAGCCAGTGTGTGCCCGTGGAAGTCACAGGGGTAGTAGCCCCAGGATCTGGCCGTCTTATTTATCAACTCAAGAATTTTCCATGTTGCTGAGGTAGGGACTCAGTTCTAGTTTGGAAGATTGGGGGCTTACAGGTTGAGGTAAGGCAGGATAGCACAGAAAGTCGATGAGAAGCAGCAGAACAGGGCAGGTCTTTGGTAGCCAGAAAGACCACTGTATAGAAACAGAAGGTAGAAGGAAAGTGCCTATCAGTTTCTACCACCACCACCACCAACTACCCAAGCCCTGGAGCTGTACGACCGCTGCTTCTAGTCCCCAGTCTCCCACGATTCCTGGGAGCAGAGCACGGAGCAGCAGAGCGGAAGTGGGTTTCCCCTTCCACGTATGGGGTGCCCACCCATGAGGAGTAACAGGCTCCTCTGTGTCCTGAACGTCAGCTTTGGTGACGTCCATGCATTTCTCGCCTCTCAGACTTAAGTTCCGTTGCATTTCCTTTGAGTCCTGATGAAGGGGCTTTGGTGAAAATCCCATGTGGACTGACCTGTACTGAATGTTTATTTCAATGGAGTTTAAAGGACAATGACACAATAAAGACTTAACTTCCAAGTTTAAGTTTTTCATTTTTCTTTTGTGTGAAGTGCAGGGGGTCCTACCTCTCTCTCTCTTGTTTTCTTGTCCTAACAGCAGCGTTCTTTTAGACACATTTGTAGAGTGCTGTTTGATCAAGTACAGAGCATGTGGATATTCTAGGGAAGATAAGATGTAAAACTCAGTAGCAGATGTCACTTTTGGACAGATGTCAAGGGTCTGAGGTAGCCTGGCTTATTGTAATCTACATGTTCTTTATGTTGGTTAGTGGTTCTGACTGGTTTCTCTGTGATTAGATTTCATGTAAGACAATTATAGAAGAAGGTGAAGGCAGTACTCAAAGATTTTATGAATTCTGTTGAACTTCTGGACTTTGTGCACAACAGATTAGGAATTCCTCTGGTCATAACCAATTTAACTGTAGAAATCAAGGGTGGTGGATAATTGGAGTTAAGAGAAAACATGATGACCATCTAATTTAGTTTCCTGACTGTATAGAATGAGAAAACTAAGGCTATGCTAGATTTTGCTCAAGTTCAAACAAAATGGTCAGTGTTCTTTGAATACACTGCTAGCTGACTGGTGGTAACCAGAAAATGAGAATTTGGGGGTTTCTAACTGAGGACTTATTTTTGTAGTTGAAGGCTGCATTCATCATTCTCGAGACATTTTGCATAGGCTTGGAGTAGCAGAATCCTAAATAGTCTTTCCCCTTTCAGGAGCAACTGTGCATAAAAGACTCACTGGCTTTGGACTCAGTTCTGGTCTCATCCTTTGTAGTAGCCAGGCTAAGAGGTCTGGCCAGGAGACTGAGTATGTCCCAGTCAGAGAGATAACTTGAGTTATTGTGAATGTCATGTAGAAAAAGAGGCTTGCAAAAGTGGTTTGCATTGATGAAGAAGGGAAGTTTATTCCTCATCTTGACCTTCATCATGAGACTGCTACAGAAAAGTAGATGTGACACAGGTTACCTTGGGAGATACTATGTTTGTCTTTTTCCATTCCAAATTCACAGAACAATGGACCCTCTGGAATTTGTCTTGCTATATGGAAGAACTGAGCTTCCCATTTCAATAGCTTGTTTCCTGCTGTGTAGCCTAACCTGTGTTGACTGAAGTTGTAGCTTGCCTCAGGAAGAATTGAACTCAGCTGGGAGGCAGCAAATCCCCGACTGATTTACACTGAGCCTATCTGCATAGATTTTGAACCCTACTCAATGCCCTGTCTCATCGGAATGGAATCTCTCATTGCTTATTGTGGTAATCACCATCTAGTCTGAGGACACCACCACATGCACACAGCTTATAAAAAAGAGGGTACAGACTCCGTTTATGGCAGAATCTGGTCTCTATATCTTTCATAGCAATAGAAGATTCAGCCAAGATCATCTATAATGAAGTTGCTGCACATCGTAGTTGAAACAAGGCTATGTAACCAAATTCTTCCTGGATGTCTTAACAGTGGTGTGCATAGTTACCTGGTTGTGTCCTTGAAGGAAAAGCATAGCATCTCCTCCCTTCCTCCCTCCCTCCCTCCCTCCCTTCCTTCCTTCCTTCCATGTAGTTACATGATGAACTGTGTTGACTGCAGATATGATAGCAGTACCCTGGGGATACAGAGCGACAACACAAAATGGGGCTGGGCTTCTGGCCATTGTTGGAGGACTTTCATGTGAGAGAGTTCCCTGTGTAAGAATTTACAACCAAACTCAATTTATACACTTAGTTATACCCTACATATTCAGTTTTATTTGACTTTAGAAAAATAAAATAACATAGAAGCTAACAGTTGGTGATTATGGTGACGTTCGAGGGACACAAGAAAGGCCAAGTCTCCAGAACCGGAGAATGGAGGCGTGCTGTTTCTATCCCTCTCTTTGAACCCTTCCTTCACTGACAGGATGTGTGTGTTCCATACTCCCTGCCCTTCCCATCAAGGCTGACTGTCATCCTGGTGTCTATTTAGCAAGTAGGAACCACTAGGTGGTAGAGGGAGGGGATGTCTTAGCCAGTTCAGCACAGGTCACGGAAGAGCAAGGATCAGAATGCATACATATTGCTCTCTTGGGGCCCCGATGGATGAGATCCCAGGTATAGTAAAACAGCCCCTTAGAGTGTACTGGGTACTTTGTAGATGAGCACAGAAGGCTCCTTTGTCTGGTGGCTTCAAACTCAAGGTGCCTCTGTCCTCCTTGGTGCCAAAGTTTCTTGCTGGCTTGTAGTTACATCCTTAGTTTCCTTAGCCAGACTTGCCCTGCTTTGAGGCAGAGCTTCTCCCAGGACAGCAGGAAGAGAAGGGTTCTGAAGTATGTCCATACTAACAAAGCTCTCCAATACCCCTCGAGCTTGTTTTCTGAGGTTCCTTCTAGAGTGTAAACTGCTACTTGAGTAGATAAGTGTCATCTTTGCTTATAATACTAGGAGATGTGGGACTTGAGTCGGTAGCATTAAGGACACAAGCCTCTGCCTGCAGTCACTGATGTGCACACATGCAGTGTGATACTGAACGTAATTGCCTCATTCTTCAGGGACAACATGGAGCAATGACATATATGTTCTGTGGAAGCCATTCCATAGCTGCGATACAGGATGATTAACCTATAATCAAGATTAGGCTGCCAGTATTGTTCAGGATTGTGGAATCATGATAATATTCCCCTATAAACAGGGAACCTGAAACCATTAAGGTTTACTTTATGACTTGCACAGTTTGTTTGAGGTGCTGGTGACTAAACCCAGTGAATTCTAGGTAGGGCCTTCATCACTGAGTTGTACTTCATGTCAGAGACAAACGATGTCTATATATGTAAAAAAAAAGATTACATTAAGATCTATTTCAATTTTTTCAGAATTCTAAATTTAGCTTGTGTGTGTGTGTTTGTATGTGCATGTGTGTGTGCTCATGTGTGTATATGTGTGCACATGTATATGTATGCATGTGTACTTATACATGTGTATTGAAGTCAGGGGTCAATTTCAGATTTTCCAGACACCATCTACTTGTTCTTTAAGACAGAATCTCTCGTTGGCCTCGGGTTTGCATATTAGCTGGGTTGACTGGCAGTGAACTCAGCGATCTGCCTCTCTCCACATCCTCACAACTGCATATCCAGCTTTTTGCTTGAGTGCTGGAGTTTCAACTCAGGTTCTCTCCCTTGTGCAGCAAGCACTTTAATGATTGAACCATCATCACCCCAGCACTCACTTACCAAGTTTTTAGTGACTATTTTTCCATTAGTTTTTGGCTTTTGTAGGACTGTTTAGAATGACTGGGTTTTTTTTTTTTTTTTGGTTGTAGAATTTCTGACCTTAAACCATTTCGCTTGTGAAAGAAGTTAATTTTCTGTAGAGCATCATGTCCTGGGGACTCTGACTCACTGGAGAACACTACACAAAATAAATGCACCGTGTTGCTGGGTGACAAGTATGGCCACATTGGGAGACATCACCAGTTCAGAACCAGCACATCCTCTTTTCCAGTGAAGACTGAATTTGACTAGTGTACACAAGCTTTAAGTGGAGGTCAATGAGCCAAATTTCCCTGGAAATCCACTTGAGGGACAATTTCTCTTGCTTTGAAACGTTTCACACTTAAGAAAAAATATTTTTTGGATTAAGATTTTCTTTTTTTTTTAAATTTTATTATTATTATTATTATTATTTATTCAACTGTGCGCATGTGCGTGTGTATATGCACGTGTGTGTGTGCGTGTGTGTGTGTGTGTGTGTGTGTGTGTGTGTGTGTATGTGTATGTGTAGATCCACGGACGAATTCGCGAACCACCATGGACGCCTCCACCTCCTTCTGCCCCGGGATTCACAGGCTCCGCCCTACCAGGACCAGAAGCACAGGCCGCCCCCGCTTTTGCCTGGCGTCTATATGTGGGATCTGGGATCCGAATTCAGGACCTTCTGCCTGCAAGGTGGAGGCTTAACCCCTGAGCCACCTCTCCAGCCCTGGATTAAGGTTTTCTTACTTAGACTTTGAGTCAATTATTTAGTTTTTCACTTTACACATGCCATTTCTGTACTTTTCATTTTTATTATTGGTGCTGAAAGTATTTTTCCTAACATGAAAAAAATAACTGGCTTACATTTATAATAAATCCACTAACATAAGGTTAGATGAAAGAAAATGAGAATATATTCAGTAGGATTCCATTTATTTCAGGTAAGAACAGGCACAACTAAGCTATTTTTGAAATTTATATATGTTAAGTAGTAAGCTATAAAGAACAGTAAAAAATGATTATAATAAAGGACTGTAATCTTAGGTACTCTATATAGGCTGAAACAGAATGGTCACAAGTTCAAATCCTTCCTATGCTAGAGTGGATTTAAGATGATGCTTATAACTTAGTTACCAGTTTCAAAAAAAGCAAACAAACAAATAAGGAATATATGTATTAGTAGGGCATGTGGGAGATTCTAAGTTCAGTTCCCAGTACTGCCACAAAGCAGAACAAAAAACAATGAAAACATTATAGCAAAGGGTGGTGACATTGACTGGGGAAGGAATGGGTTGTGATAGAGAGGGACAAGTGGGAATGAATTCCTGGAAGCCCATTGTGTTCTGTTCCTGAATTAAAGTGAGGCTTTGCTCTATCGTTATTCATTAAGTTGTGAAAATGTTTATCTGTCCTTTTGAATGTATGATGTATTTTATAGAAATAGAATGAAGTGAAATGGATATCAAGAAAAAAAATCCCACTTCTAAAGATCTGCAGCTAAATAAGGCAGATTGAATGCATTTTTCCAAAACCAAACTAAAGTTATGGTGAAGAAATCTTTTTTTTTTTTAAAGCTTAAATCACAAAGACAAAAAGTGGGATGGAAGACATCAGTAACTCATACTCACACAGTTGTAAAAAACACATGTTTTTGAGGGCTTGATTTTATTTGTTCATTTTTTTGTATCTGAAATATTCTTTCATGGTATATTTGGCCCAAGATCTTTGACATGATCCTTAACAACCAAATAACTGCAATCACTTGCTTTATAGGGATTTTTTTTTGGCTGTGTAGAAGTCTACACCCATCCTCTGTTTTTTTTTTTGTTATGATTAATCTCATTTAAGTTGATTTAGTGTACAGCACACGTGTCTGTTACTAGGATTTTCTACACAGAGTCATGAGAACTGGAGGCAAGCACAAAGGAAATGCACAGGCCATGTGGAAGAGACTGGTCTTATAGCACTTCTTTCAAAATAGTGTTCATGTCCTGCAGCAAGGCCTTCCTTGGCCTTGGTGCCCAGTTAAATTTAGAGGGGAAGCTTGAACACACCAGACAGGTTCTGCTTTTGTGCATCCCTGCAGCAGCAGCTAGAAAAGATGGCAACAATATTTTGAAAACTGGAGTAAATGGACAAATGCATGTGTAAGGTATCTGAATGCTAAGCTTGAAAGGAGAAAATTCAGACACATTTAAGCATGCATCTCATCACATCCACAGATTTTGGAGTTAGTGACATCAGATGATTTTTAAACTGGTGGTTGAAAATGAGGTTAAAAATTGGAGAAGTGGTTTAATGGAGAATAAGATCTCTGGTTTCTACTTCTATTCTTTGCAGGAAGTTCCTTTATCTATTTAATCTTGAAAATTGTAGGATTTTCCAGTAATCATAAATCAGAAGCTCTTTGGGTCATGTAGAATATGAGTGGAACAAACATGGCTACCTCTTTTCTCAATAGTTGATTCGATTGTTGGCCTATGGTTCTGTAATCTCCAAGCCGGAGATCTGAATTCTTAGAGAAGATAATGTCAGGAGGAGATATTACAGGGATTATCTAGCAGAATCTGCCAGAAAATGCTGCTCTGAAGATTAGAGATGAGTCCAAACTACCATTCAGAATATCCTTTTGAATTTTTGTTGTTTCACTTTTCAATATGATCGAAGATCCTTAAACACTTAATAAAGCTACGAAGATCCTTAAACACGCAATAAAGCTATAAAACCGAAGAAATCAAATTGAATAAGCAAAAGCTACATATTTAAAGCAGAAATGCAAGAAAGAAGTAAAAAAAAAAAAAGCAGAACGAAACATTCCCCCATCTTTAGAAAGATAAGATATTGCTTGCTTAAAACAGAAGTTAGTTGCTCTACAGAAGGAACATTTTGAGAACAAACAAGAATTCTTGAAAATTAAAAAAATTTAGTCACTCAAAACTGTGAATGGTGTAAATAAAAGGTGAAGAATTTTCAGGAAAGGCCAAAAAAAAAAAAAATCAGACATGGAACAACTGGACAACTAGAGTGAAAGGTTTCACATACTAAATATAGTTCCAGAAAGGGACAAATAAACTACTGGGGAGGAAATGTCAGGTAGTATTTCTTGGAGCAGAAAGACATGGGTTTCCAAGTTGAAGGAGTCAATAAGTACTGTACCACGAACATGCCAATCCAAGGAGCATCATCGTGAAATTTCAGAGAAGTAAGAATAATTTAACAATCCTGATTTAAGAGGAAGTTAGAAGACAGTAAAACAATGTCCTAAAAATTCTGAAAGAAATTATTTCCAGTTGAGAATCAATAAAATAGAATAAAAGCATTTTAAGAGATGTTCTTCATCACAACGAGAGGGTAGACCAAGAGGAACGAGGAGTTCAGGAAATTTGGTTTCAGCCAAGAAGGGGGACAAATAAGATCTATCAAAAGAGATCCTTTCCAGCTATGGTATTGTAAACACAATACACTGATATAAAGTATAAATGGGGAAGATGGAAAAGGGGTGGAGAAAACTAATTCCTCACTTTTCATAATGGGGAATGAACTAAGAAAAAAAATCACTAAAAATGAAGGTATTTAAAGTATGAAATTAAATACCAAAAAGAAACAACCAAGGGCTTAAAAAGATATTTGTTAGGGGACAGGAGAGTGAGGAAGATTGTGTTGATTACCTTTTGTTGTTGTGACCAAATATTAGGCAAGAAGCAATGAAGGGAGACAGAGGTCATTTTGGCTTATACTTTGAGGGTAGAAGCCAACATGGTGGAGAAAGGAATTTCAGAGAAGGCAGGAATGTGAAGTGTCTGGTCACATGGCAGTCAGAGAACAGAAAAGGAATGCTGGGTTTTGGCTCTTTGTCTCCTTTTTATGTAGTCCGGGACCTCAGCCTGTGGGATGGTGCATCTCCTATTTAGGATGATATTCCCACCTCAATTAGACCTTTCTGGAGACACTTATAGATATACCCAGAAATGTGTTTCCATGGTAATTCTAATTCCACTCAAGTTAATCATGAAGATTAACCATCAGAGAAGAGAACTCGTTTTTTTTTTTTTTTGTGATGAGCTTTCCACAGCTATTTGACTTTTATGAATATGTCTAGAAGAAAAAAAAAACAAACTGGAAAAATTACTAGCTTATTACTGATAAGTGGTTATCTGCTTTGGAATTACTTCACATAAATCAATGACTCTTATGTTGCTCATTCATTTATACCACAAATATCTTTTGCAGTGTCTATTATGTACATTGTGATAGTTAATTTTTTTCAGTATGTCTCCTCCCCCATGATCCTTTTCATTGCTTTTATTCTAGACCGTTTTACTGGGACTGTAAGTTTAAGAAATTAGTGGCTTTCTGTCTTTATATTTCTGGTGGATATGCTTGTGGTTCTAATATAGTGTTTGGAAGTTTCAACTGTGCTGCTTCTCGCTCTCCAGTCATAGTCTGTCAGGGTCAGACATTTTGCTTTTCTTCTAAGTGGGGAGAAGTATGTCCCGTCCATAAATTTCAGGAAGGCACAGAACATGGTTTATTTGCTAAGCATGAGCCTTACATGTAGTTGGTGCTCACCAGATTCACGAACATGATGGTGCATCTCGTGTTTGTGTGCTTGCTCCTGCTTCCATGTTCCCAACCATGTACCCTCCTGAATCCTCAAAGGGGTTCTGATAGCAGTCAGAGTGGACTTTGAGAAGGATCCATTACAGCCTTTCCTAGCCTCCAAATACTTACGATTTTGTTTCCTGAAATCTAATTATTTGAGATTTGATACCTTGTGTCTGCAAGAATTTTGGGGATTTTAGGGAAGTGTAAATGCCCCATTGAAAGAATAAATACCATGCATCATTGCTGTTAGGTTTTGAGGATCTCAGTTATCAATTTCCAACCTGGAGTTCTTCTACATTAGCATCTCATAAAGGGTGTAACAGTGGCTAGAGAGTTCTTTTAGTTTTCCAAAACACCTAATGAAAATTACCTATGTATTTCATCAGGGTACCTGCAGTGTCGAACTTTTTTGCTTCCACCTGAAAATGTACGTTACCTGTTGACTTGGTATGGTAGCTCTGCCTATGGTGGCCAGATACTCTGCTTAATGGCTACTTTATCTTTGTTAAACACAGAGGTCAGAGGGCAGATTAACATCTTCAGTGGTTTATTTGGTCGACAGCCTCTTGTTGTTGATATGATATTCATGAAGAGGCACTTTGGGAGTGAAGAGATGTGGAATCCCTCATATTACTCATTACCATTAGACTTTGGAAAGAAAGTAGAGCAGAGGCTGCAAAGGTAAAGTGCACAGATCAGGAAATGCATAGGACGATGGAGGGACGCCAAAGATCCATTTCATTGGCATTTGTCATAATTTTGCTTCAGGGTTAACCTGAGGTTGCTATGCATGGCACCCAAATGTGTCAAAACCTCTCTGTGTACTCCCGACCCTGCCATGAAACTGCTTGGTGGCAGAGATAAATGTTCTAGCGAGGCAAATGAGCCCACAGGGATTCAGATTCTCAAACCATGAAAGATGATGGAGATTATGACCTACTTTCCTGCTTTGTAAAAGTCACTTGCACTTTTCTGGGACATTGCCTGTCCTGTAGAATGATGTGCAAGAATTTTGTTTCCAAACAAAGGGTTTCTGAGCGTGGCAACAGAGAACCCAGCTGGGGACTATGCACATGACTCAGCGAGCCATCTACCTCTTGTGTGACTTGGAGCAGAAATGCTGGGACTTGTGTTTTGTGTCACTGATTTTTGGATATAGAAGTCATCAATAGATACACCCTGACCTCCAAGGCCACTTGTGACTTCTGCCACGTGCTTTGGTACTTGGTTTTTCTGTTTGTTTTGATACATTCCAATTTTGCGTTTCCAACCAGATTGTGAGGTCATTGATTTATTTACGAGCCACAGTTTTCTCATGTAAAATGAAGATATAAATGTTCATTTTGCAGGTTTGCTGTATTAGGAGGTTGGTTTAATTTTGGTCTTAAATTTCCCCATCTATCTTCTTTAGAGAGCTCTCATAGAAATGACTTCACTCCCAAATAACCATACCCAGCAAAAACAGTCTCCAAATTGAAAGGAGATGTTTATGTTCTTAAAAAAGATATATACCTGCATTAGGACTTCCCACTCTCTCCCACTGAGACCCAGCCAGTTTTACTGGAGGTGGTTCATTTGTCCAGCCATGAGAATCTTGGCTTTTCTTCTGTGGAGAGATTGGTCCTGTCCAGTTTTCTTTCTTTAGAGAGACTGGAAGCAGGGCTGTTTGGGGGGAAATGATCTATTATTTCTCCTTATCACAAAACAAAAACCAGACAGAAATAAAAGGAGGAGGGCAGATCTGTCTTTAAGGCACAGTAATATCCATCCATGGTGGTACATAATAAGAGCCATATCCCTGCGAGGAGCCCTGGAAATGAGAGGGGAGAAGAGGGACAAAGGAAGTTGTGTTGGACTTGCCTTCCTCACGAGAGTTAGAGATGACGTACAACAGAACCCTTGCCTGTTTCCTGGCCTTTCGGGGGGTTTCCAGAGGATAGTTGTTAGTAGTGGTGCTTTTATTCTCAAAATCGCTTTTTGCTGAGATGACAGGTCCTTATCTTTGTGCATTTGTGGTCTGTTTCATCAAGAACCAACACAAAGCTATGGCTTTCTTGAAGATCTTTGGGAAGCAGAGCACTTGCTAACCATACACATGGAAAACTCAAGAATGTGTCTTCCTTATTTAAAAGCAGGATGAAATTTATATGGTGTTTAAAACTGACGGTATATTCCCTTATAAGCCATTTGGGATGTGTGTCAGGTGGGATAAGAATATCTCTTAAAAAAATTGAAGGCATGATGCCAAGTTGAAAAAGTAGATTATTGAGACAGGATACAGGCAACTGGTCTCCACATCTAACACTTCTTTATTGTCATCTGTAGCACTGCTTCAGCACCATTGATGACAACCTAGAAATAGTCACATTCTTCTTCTTACCCTTTGTGGGAGACATCGTGGCAGGCATAGCTTTTTATGTTTTCCAGAAGTAAAGAAAATGGCTTTCAGTTTGTGGTAAAGGTTTGAAGAGAAAGTGATTCAGGAATGAAAAGGTTTGGTAAACATGTTTGCATGGCTGGGTCTGGCCTTTCCTCTCCATCACCTGGATTTTAGATGGGATTTATAAGGACTGTGGTGACTGTGTATTTTCCTTGGCCTCAGAGAACCCCAGTTACGATGATGGCTTGTCAGGGTCATGTCCCCAGTGTGAAGCAAGAGCTATTTGTGACTCATCCAAAGTGTAACTGGTGCCACCTGAGTCTGAGGATGGAACAAAGTGAAGACTGACACCATGTGCAGTAGATACCAAGAACAGCATCTTTTTCTCTGCGTTTGCCAGAGTAATTGGAAATCCAGGTTGTCCACTGCTCTGCTGTGTTTAGTCATGTTGCTTGATTTTCATTCCATCGTCAGGCCTGGAAGGTCCCTCTGTCTATCTCAACCCTATTTATCTGAAAGATGCTGCTTCCTCTATAGAATCTCTGCTCCCAGAATACACATGGCCTTCTGCTTCATCACCTGGCTGGTACTTTAATAAAACTGCTCTGCAATCGCTACAGCAATTTTGACTGTCTTCTCTGGGACCAGACACAGGGTCTAATTTCTGTCTTGTCTCTTATATTGTCTCGATATGCTGGCACTGCCATTGGTGAGTCACAGATGGGAAACCAGAGAGCTGGTTTTGTCCTAAGGCAAATCCCATCATTTCTCTGAGCTTTGCAATCTTATGTGTACAATGAAAAGGGTGGTGGTGATGGTCTTGAGGAACAATTTCAAATCTAAATCCTAGAACTAATTACAGATTGATAAGGAGATTTTTGCCATCCTTACCTGTCTATATGCTGCCTCCCATGGCAACATGTCAAACTGTGTTTGACTTGTCATCTGTTCCTAAGACTTGGCTCTAAGGAAATTTAAAGACAAATTGTCTTCAGATTACCAGAGGGAAGTCATCAAGAAGACAGAGGATTGAGAAGTGTTTAGATGCTGAGATATGGGAAACAGACAAACCTTGGGTTAGGCCCTAACCTTGCCACTTAGTAGTTGTGCTAGCCTGACTAGATTACTTTGCTATTACCACTCTTCTCTTTAGGGTGTTGACATTAGTCTCACGAGATAATCAAGGACTAAATATATGCATGCACAATGTGTATATGGTGTAAGTACTGACAAGCAGTGGTGACAGTCATAATGATTACAACTGGGAAGGGGGGGTTTCCAATCCTCAAGGGAACATTTTCTAGTTTGTACAGATTTGCTTTGTAAGACAATGCCTTTATCATTTTAATAAGCAGTGTAATGATTTGAGAAACACCATTTCAGTTCTAATAAGAACACAAGCAGTGCTAATTATGCACATGATAGTGTTTTAATAAAGTTCAGTGATTTATGGAATTGGGAGAGATAAACATGGATCGACTCTCTGGAGCCTTAGATTGCTGGTGAATGATTCAGTCACTTGTACTTCCTGCCAACACAAATAAATCATACTCAAACCTTTGCTCCTTAACCAAATGGTGAAAAATGGAACAGATTCAATGATAAGCAATTGTTTCAATGAGATACCACATTCTTGAGGTGTTTTCCTAAGGAGACAGTCTCTAATTTGTTTCCAAAGCAGCGAGACCCACTATTATCCTTGTTTAGCTTTTTCCAGATGCTTTGCTTTTGAGTGCCTGAAGCCTCTCAAGTATTAAGATTGGAGGATAGCTTGGGGATTTAAGCAGTTAAGGGGAGGGGGGGAAGACATGGGCTTTGAGGCAGAAGTTTCTACTTGCTTTGTTTTGCTCTGAGATGTTGGTGGAGAGTCACTAACTAACCTTGGACATCTCAACCTTGTCATTTGAAAGAAATCAACAGCAGGATGAATATCGCCTGGCTTTTATAAGGAACTGAAACAGTCAGTGATCCTTTTGTGCTTAAGGAAGAAAAATATATGTTGAGTGTTAACTTTTGAATAACTTCTGGACAGACTCCAGGAGTGTGCATGTGTGTGTTAGCCTAGAGTTCAAGTACTTATAAAGGGTCTCAGCATACAATGTCTTCATTAAGCAGAAAATGGTCTGATCAGAATTATTTTAATTAGAGTATCTTCTTTTGGTGATGAGTGAGTTCTACTTAGGAAGATTTTCGTGTTTTCTGTCTTTAATCCTGACAACTGATGTTTAACTGAGTTCAGTATTGACTCTTAGTGCTAGAAAGATTGATATGTAATAAAGGACAACCAAAGAGCCAAATTCTGATACGTATTCTAAGAACAACAACATCAAAAATAGTGGAAATGGTCTCCATGGAAAGAGCACATAACTAATGAAGATCTAGTCTTGATAAAACAGGGCCGGAGAGCTGAGATGGTAGACTGCTTATCAGGCTTTGGTTCTCTCCTTCCACCCTGTGGGTTTCTTGGGCTTGAACTCAGGTCTCCAGATTTGTGAGCTCGTATCCACTCAGCTAATCTCACTGGCCTTAAGCTGCTTATTAACATGCATGAAGCCTATATAAACTGGAAGTGTTGGTACACGCCCACCACCCTAGCATTCAGTAAGTAAAGGCAAAAGGATTAGAAGTTCAAGGTTATCCTTGACTACATAGAGTCTGATGTCTTCCTGAGCTATGTGAGATCCTGATTCAAGCCAGCCAGCTAACCCACCAACCAGGACAGGTGAAATTTCAAAGCGTCTTTAACCCACCAGTCCCATCAGGGGTCCAGGGATTTCTCAGAGACCAACATCTCTGGGCAATGTGTCATGTCAGCTCTCTGAAAGTTCTCTAGTCCCGTTAAGGCCCAGCAACATTTGCAGTGTTCAGTGATGGTCCTGTGTGTTGTGTTTGACAGTCTTCTCCCAGCACGTACCCTTCATTGTCAGCCCCAGTGATGAGCAGGGTTGGTAGGATCCCTGTGTGGTCAGTCTCTGGGGTCTTCACCTGCATTCTTTGGAAGTTGGTAGAAACTGAGAATGAGCAGGTGGCTTGTGTTTATCCCATCTTTAGGTACCTGACCAATTTCCATGTTGTTTCTAGGGTTAGGGTTTTCATGGTGACTTGACATACTGTTTTAATCCAAAATGCCTCTTTAAATTAGAAGTAACATAACTTGCTTATGTCAAAAATGATAGGATGGAAACTTTTTTGGGAGGGGTCTAGTATGATGGTCAAAAGAGCTTACCAATTACTAACTTTGAAAATAACTTTACCAACATTTTCAGGGTTTTTTTTGGTGTGTGTGTAAGGCAGTATTGGGGGTAAACTCATGACCTTATGCAAATAAGGTAGGGACTGTAGTGCTGAGCTACATTCCAACCCTAATTTCAGTTTTGTCATATATAAAAATTTATAAAAACAATAATAATATCTATAGAATTGCTATAAAAATTAAATGAAGTGAGAAGTCAATGAAATTAATATTGGTAAATGCTTAGCACTGTGTCTGCCTAGTGCCAAAGAATCAGTAAATGGTATCTAATCATGTTCATTATTCTAAGAGGAAGGTTTGTACGTATGTTGGAACTGATAATTATGAAGAAATATGATACATCTTAAGAACAGGAATCTCTGGGAGAAAACTGGTCAATAGTTTGCTGCTGATTTTGGGAATAGGCTGGGATGTAAGCATTTTTTTATGCTCTTAAGTGTCTGTATCTTTCTTATCACAGGAACAATCCATGCATTTTCAAGACATGAGAACGATACAAAGTGGCTAACCATGAGTCAATGATACTCAAGTTTTTAGTATTTTTGGTTCCTTTAGTCATTGCTTCATTCCTTCAATGCACATTTGCCATCAATTCTGTGTTGTCAATTGATGTTATGGATAAAAACAATCAATGCCTTATCCTCAAGAAAACTGTGTTAGAAAGTTAAAAGACATTTAGAAAACTCAGGAGCTGTGTAGTAGTGAAGGAGAGTCAGTGCTGAAGTTAGAAGAGTAAGAGGATTCCAGGAGCAGACACAGGGATGCTAGCAGAGATGGTTTCATGTGCAAGGACTTGGTTGACAAAGTTTCTCTGCTAATTCAACATTTAAGTCATCTAAGTATTTTTCTCCTTTGGTTAATTAGCCTCTTAAGTATATGCTATATTTTATATGTGTGCTAAAGTGTGTATTGTGGACATTATCAATGATATATCATGCAGTCCATAAGAAATTATGTTTTGTTACTCTGAGCAGTGTTATTTTTTTATTTTAGGAGGCATTTAATTTGACTGAATGGAAACATGAAAGTGTATGTATCCCATAGGAGGCATAATCTGAATTTTTTTGGTCAGCTCTAATAATATTAGCTGTATTGCTTGGACTATATGCCATGCATTCATTGCTTATGTCTGTATGGTATTTATGTGCAGAATTCAGAGCTCACCTGGTAAAGTAAAAAGTAAACTCTGCTTTACATATGTGTCTTTTTTTAAATATACATTCTTTATTATTTCCACTCATACAAACTTAGTAGGTACACCAGTTCCCTCCCTCCTCCCCCCACACCCCCTGCTCCCCTTCCCCCTACTCCTTCCTCCCCATCCCCCAATGCCTCCCCCCCAATTCCCAGAGAGTCCTTAATTGTGCATGCCTGACTCTCCTCTGGGTCCTCCTCTCCGATGACGTACAAGGACCCAGTGGCATTTCCCTGAACCCTTTCTTGTGTTCCCCTTAAGCATAGGAACACTGCTGTGGCTGTCAATCCCTTCCCTCCAAGGATCTTGGTGCCTTTAGCAGATGCTAGACTTTGTGAGGTCAATAGTGTGTTGGACATTGCGCAGGGCATGCAAAGTCCTATTATGATTGCTTCAGTTCTAACTAGTGTGGAGAATCTTGCAAATCATTGCTCCTCCCATCCTTTTGCTCTTACAATCTTACCGCCCCCTCTTCCGCAAATGTCCCTGAGCTTCAGGATGGGGAGAGATTAGGCTGGCCTAGTTCTAGGTGGTTGATATAGAGTCTCTGAAGTTCTGGATTGTGATTTGTTGATTTTCTTTTACAGTTTTGCTGCTCCTGCAATGCCCTTCACTCCATCCTGATGGGCACTGTATGTCACCCCCTGGCCAGAGACAAAAAGCTGTTAAACTGGAGTCTTGTTATAATAGCACATTCAAGGGTAAATGTAATAAAAGCAGGAAACCTCAGTGAGGGAGGGGTCAATCATCCATTTGCAGAATGATTACTTTTTATCTGCCAGACTATATGCCCTCCCTACATATGTGTCTTCAACTAATAAGTCATCCATCATATAAATGTCAAGCAATGTTTTTTGCTTGCTTTTTTTTATTTCTCAGCAATTTTATTATTATTATTATTTATTCAATTGTGCGTGTATGTATATGTGTGTGCGCGCCTGTGTCTGTGTGTCTGTGTGTCTGTGTGTGTGTGTCTGTGTGTGTGTAGAACCACGGACGAATTCGGGAACCTCCATGGATCTCCATCTCCTTGTTTACTCTGCCCCTGGATTCACAGGCTCCGCCCTGGACCAGAAACGCAGGCCGCCCCCGCTTCCGCCCAGCGTCTATACGTGGGGTCTAGGATCCGAACTCAGGACCTTCTGCCTTGCAGGCAGAGGCTTAACCCCTGAGCCACCTCTCCAGCCCCGTCAAGCAATGTTTTTGAGACACAATTCTGATCATTTTACTGTTGTGAATAAAGCTCTCCACAGCAATCACCAGTTTCACCTGGTAAAGCTCTTTGTTCTTTGGTATATCTCATATTTCCCAACTATCCCAAACTTTACCTTTTGGTTTTGCAGGTTTCTATAAGTTTTAGCTATCTCATATAGTACCAAGTGACTTGTTCTTTGAAACCTGGAAAACTCACATAGTATTCTCTTTTCCTAATTTTTGTCTGTTTAGTTGCTCTTTATTGAAAACAAACAGCTATTTGTAATTTTTGTTGGACAGTAACACACAGGGGATAAGCTATTTCTGATGTGGGAAGCAAAGTTTCCATGGGAATATTTCAAGAACTACAAGTAACTTCAAATTTTTGGAAGGA
The DNA here is from genome assembly GCA_023101885.1 of Typhlomys cinereus. Lineage (NCBI taxonomy): Eukaryota > Metazoa > Chordata > Mammalia > Rodentia > Platacanthomyidae > Typhlomys > Typhlomys cinereus. Next base: position 6,378,160 of record JALPQD010000040.1, on the reverse strand, counting down.
ATTGTGTTGTATGTGTATTGCAATGGATTGGAATGATACACATCTTAGAGGATGACAGAGAGGATTCACCAAGATTCTTGTGCGTAATGGCAAGAAATTTGAACTTTATCATGATTGCTGTGGAGAGCTTTATTCACAACAGTAAAATGATCAGAACTGTGCCTCAAAAACATTGCTTGACATTTATATGATGGATGAGTTATTAGCTGAAGACACATGTGTAAAGCAAAGTTCACTTTTTACTTTAATAAGAATCTGACTTGCTGATGGTTAACATTGTCTGTAGCTTGAATCACTTGATCTTTCTGGAAGTGGGGTAAGATTGTATTTGAGAGCTCTATACACAGACCTCTGAGCCCAAGCTGTAACTGATGCCATTAAGAAAAAAAAAGGCTTCGTGGTATTGTGATAACTTACAAATCAATTAAGGAAATGGGAAAAAAGCAACACATATGAACTCACTATAAGTATTAACAACCTTTGATTTTTCTTTGTTTTTTTTTTTTTTTTACTTCTGATTGTGTCACTACAGGTATTTAGTCACGTCATGGCTATGATTAATTTGGCATTTTTTTTAACAGTTCTATTAGAAGAGATGGGCTTCTAGGAATGCAGTGGTAGGGGGCTTTTATACTAAGGTGCTGGAAGTGGGAAGGATGGAATGCATCTGTAGTCCATTGACACCCCCCCTCCCCAGGGCAATGCCGATGGCAATGGAAAGGCATTCTGAACCAATATGAATTTCTTGGCTCTCAACCAATGGGCAAGTGAGATCCCCTGTGAAATCTCCTTGGAGAGCAGGGAGCTCCTCTTGCCTTCTGTGAATCAGAGTGGGGCAACACTCTGAGAAGCTATCTCTGTTCTTGTTAGGGAGAGAGCCCTGGGCCCAGTGGCTGTCTTTAACACTGACATGGTTTACTTTTCAAATCTCCGGGTGCTTACAGAGCTGGTGTGATGCCTTGGAAACTGATGATGTAGTAGCTCATGACTCCTGAGTACAGGGAGCTACATAGAAGCAGTAATTCCTCTGAGCTTCTGTTAGCTTTTCCTCCTCAGAGTGCAAGACCCTGGGTAGTGACTGGCGAATTAAATCTTGGCTTTTCATTTACATAAATACCATTTTTTTCAGAACTATGTGACGTCTTATATGACTCCCAAATCTTGTCTCTGATGTATGCCCAGTATGAAGTAAATGGATGCTATGGTTCTACTTGGCCTGAGCATATTTAAATGATTCTGATATCATCTATGTCCTTGGGAGGCCTGGTCTTGAGTACCTGCCTAAGTTTCTGAGCTGTGTGACTTTGTACCTGACAAGGTATTTGTAGACTTGGTGTACCTTTCCCTGTAGACTATTTTCTTAGATTTTGTAAAAATACCAGGAAGTAGGAGAATGTACTTGTCAGATCATACCACATGTTTGCCAGCTTCTGTTTATTGATTCTGATGAGACTGGACCTTTAGTGGGACCACTCTGCTCTTTGAATGCATTCTGAGACCTGGTATCCTGTTTCCTTGCCTTTCCCTGAAATTTCTGCCATCGCAATAACTCATAGGTCGAAGCACTGCTTCCAGATGCTTATTCTTTTGGAAGAAGGCAATTAAAGAAGTGCAGTAACTTGTTCATGATATTCCATCTGACTGTGAATAGAAGAAATGGTATGTGTGGGTAAGTTTCTCAGGGGAGATAGACTGACCCCAATGGTACACGAGGGATCAAGGAATCTCCCCTGACTGGATTTTACCAGGGTCTAGGCTTACTTTCTTATACCTTTGTCCCCAACACTTGGCCTCGGTGTTTGGACACAGTGGATGGAAATGAGCACTCGGGACCAGCTGTGGCTGGCAGTTAGGTCTATGACTCTTTGTCCTGACTTTTGTCTGGCCAGGGCTGAATCATTTCAGGATTCTTGGCATTTTTGGATGAGGAATTTTGGTTCAGCTTCATTCTTTTTGATGTGGCTTCTGTCTAACTAGGGCTTTGAGAAAGGAGGGGGATGTCTTTCCTCATATAGGAAGCGTCTAAAGAGAAAAGTCCATTTTAGAACAAAAGAGATAGGAGCTGGAGCACAGCCTAAGAAAGGAGAAGCCTGGCTGCCCTGCCTCATGTTCGCTTGAGTAAGCCAAGCTTGCTTCAGAACTGGGTCTTGGCCCAGGATGGAGAGTATCCACTAATGAGGCAAGTGACTTCAAGAAGATCAAAATAATTAGTCAGTTTTTGCTGTGAACGTGAGTCACCATCTTAAAGACATCATGTTCCAGCTGGAGAACTAGGGGCTGAGGTAGAAGACTTCTGGCTCCTACTCCTTGGGGTTGCCAAGTGTGTCTGAGAAGCCTGTGAGCCGTGAAGAGTAGAAGCAAAATAGAGTTCTGCTTGCCCTTGGGTTTCTCTCCTTCTTCTACGATAGAAAGGGAAGTGAGGAACTCAGCACCCCATCCAAGGATGGGGTTCGGGAATGATGTCCCGGATACAGATGTGTGGTCTGGCAGAAAGGAGTACAGTTTGCACGGCTTCCCAGGCCTCTGATTCTGGACAGGGCTTGACAGGCCTGAAGAGTCTCTTTAGAGTGTTTGGTGGACATTTTTTCTACTTTGGGGCAGGGAGAAGAGCTGACTGCTCTCCCATGATGTGACTTTTGAACTTGCTACCTGGCCTTAGGGGATAGTTTGTTTACACAACATAGCTTTTCTACAGGTTTTCCAGATTGGATGAGTTGTCATGGGTCTGGAAAGCTGAAGTCTGGCCAGGAGCAGGGTGACCTGACAGGGTCACAAGTTTCTGTCTCTGGCCAAAGTTAGAGGTAGTTCTGATGGAATAGAACTTGCCTTGAAAGTGAGCATGCTGGCTCTTAGCAGCAAGCCTGGGACTTACGCTCTCATGGGAGCTGGCAAATATGGTGGTCTCAGCCGACCTGCGCTTTCCTGCAGGTTTGGTCATGGCAAAGTGGAGTGATGAATGGTCAAGGGAGAAGCAGGCAAAGTTCCTAGTGGAAAAGTTCACAGGCAAGAACCTACCCTGGCACTTCCTGGGTAGGTTACCTTAGGAATTATCTGATCTTCTTTCTCTTCTCTCCTCCTCTTCTTTCTACATAATTTGAAATGCCTGTTGTGTTGTTAAGTTCTGGTAAATGCAGTGGTGAATAATATAGAAAAAGCAGATGATCTGGTATGAATTAAAAGATAAGGAAATGGGGCTGGAGAGATGGCTCAGGGGTTAAGTCTCTAGATGTCAAGCAGATGGACCCGAGTTCATATTCCAGATCCAATGTAAAAAACACTGGGCAGATACGGTGGTAGCCTGTACTTCTGGCTCTGGAGAAGAACATGGAAAACCTTTGAGCAAAAGTGAAAAAATGGTAGAGCAATTCAGGATGACTCGTGAACTTACCCTTGAGTCTCCACAGGCACATAAAGTGTCCTCTGATAAACAGACACACACATATACACAGACACATACATACACACACACAAAAAAAGAAAAACAAAGGTAAGGGAGGCAAGTAACTAAATTAAGTAAGACGATTTCAAATATCCATAAGTATTTTGAAGAAAATCAGGTTAAGAGTTAGCATGTCTGGAGTATGTGACTACTTTAAACTGTGTAGGAGAGAGGCCTTTGCAAGGGAGTTCTGTGTTGTCTGCAGTCTCATGACAAAGAGAAGAACCTCTATGGGTATGGGAGGAAGGCCTTTGAATATGGGAGAATTGCAAGAACAGTGGTCCTGAGGTGGGCAAGACCCGTCTACAGGTGACTATAATGTTTTTGATTGTAAACAAGAAAAAAAAACCTCTTGTTTTGGGCCACCTAAATGTTGTGTTCATTTACTACAGTGCTTAGCACTATCCTAACTGTTAATCATACCATATGACTCACTGTATGTACCAGTTCAGACCCAAAGCAGATGTGAAAACTTGAGTGCAGAGAGTAAAGGTTGTTATGACTTCTGTACTGGAAGAGTCAAGGGATGTGTGTCTATATCCAGACTTGACGTCGCAGCCCTTCTAGCTGTGGCCCTGAGGCCCTGTCTCATGGAATGTCAGCCGGGAGGCAGCATTTCCAGACTTTCGTCACATCATCAGGAACTCTTGGTTCTCTAATTAAGCAGTAATGTGCTTGTCCAGTAAGTACCATATGGTTGCAGTGAATCAGGACCAAATTATCTTAGCTTTAAAAATTAATATTAGTAAGTAATGATTACAATAAAACGCAGCAATTTTGTGTCTGGATTTTCTTTTTAATAGCTCAGAGTGCAAAAGTATTAAAAGGAATAGCCACATTTTGCCAATTTCAAATAAGGGATAAAGGAAGACACACAAAGAGGTTGAGGATATAACTTCAGACTTGAAGAAAAGGCTCAAATTCTTCTCTGTATTTTTTTTATTCAATTGTGCGTGTGTGTGTGCGTGTATGTGTATGTGTGTATGTGTGTGTGTGTGTAGAACCACGGGCGAATTCGGGAACCACCATGGACTGTCTCCACCTCCTCCTTGTTTACTCTGCCCGGGGATTCACAGGCTCCGCCTACCAGGACCAGAAACGCAGGCCGCCCCTGCTTCCTCCCAGCGTCTATACACGGGGTCTAGGATCCGAACTCAGGACCTTCCGCCTGCAAGGTAGAGGCCTAACCCCTGAGCCACCTCTCCAGGAGTCTATACGTGGGGTCTAGGATCTGAACTCAGGACCTTCTGCCTGCAAGGCAGAGGCTTAACCCCTGAGCCATCTCTCCAGCCCCTGTTGGTATTTTTTTTTAACCCCAGCTACATAAAGATTGCTGATCTTTTTTTTAATTATTTTATTTTTCTAGTTTCACAAATACTTATCCCTGCTTCCCTCCATGTTCCTCTCTCCCATTCCCCTCCCTTCCCTTCATCAATCAATTCATTCCACTCTCTCCCACTCTCCTGCTTGTCTGCTTCTATGAACCCCAGGGTTGCCTCTGGCTTGTCTACTCCTGTGGAGGTTCAGGCTTCTTGTGGCATACCAAGTTGCCTCTCTTGGGATCTTTCAAACAATAAATCAGAGTAGTGACAGACCTGGAAAACATGGTTATCAGTCACAGAGGGGAGGAGGCACAAGTTAGAGACGGAAGTTAATGGCATCCTATGTGCCTGACGAGTAGAAAAAATATCAGAACAGACTAACACCAAAGGACTTTGCCTGAGGAGACGACACAAGTGGGGACAGAGAAAGGAGAAGATAGGGAGCCTTGCTAGCACCTCACAGATGGAGTAGAGGACATGCGGGCAGAGAGGAGAGGGAAAGGATTCATTAGGGATGAAGGAGCTGTGAGTGGAGGAGCGACGTGGTCAGGAGATTGGGAGATTGGCATCAGTGCAAGAGAGCGAGCAGGATGTTCACGTGAGTGAGGTGAAGAGTCGGGACGCTGATGTCCAAGCGAAGGGTAAGAACAGTGAGTCAGGTGAGATGACCGTTGCTCAGGAGAAAGCAGGGTGATGGTTGCCCAGGTGAAAGGTGTGTTGACAATTGCCTGATGACTGTTGCCTGAGTGAAGGGTAGATGACATTTGTTTAGGTAAAGGGTTGGGTCTCTGCAGGGGAGGTGTAGGGTAGGGTGACAGTTGCATAGGTAAAATTGGAATAAGCACTGTACTCTTAGGAGTAATAACAGAAAGTGGGAGAACTTCAATGTATCACTGGAAAGATGGGTCACTAGCTTGGTCATGTAAGTGAGATTTTGCAATGGGCTTCAGGGGCTTTAGGAAAGGTCTGCCGGCCGCAGGCTTCTAGATTATGTTTCTATTTCCAAGGAAGGTCTATCACCAGTAAGAGTTTTTTTCATGAACTTTTTTTCCCAATGGGTTTTAATGAGTTGTCTGTTAGGTACTTATGATTCAAATGATGATACAATTTAGCATCTTTCTCATTTTAGAAAGGTAACACTATGATTAAGAACATGGGGAGAACAGGGTATGCTAGACTTGATCAGGTAAACTGAGACCATCAGTCATCCTGAGGTGTGTAGTACTTCATTTGCAAAGAGACAGTAAAATGCATGCTGTATATGTAGGGTGTTTTCTGCCCAAGGTGGGACTCCTTGTCTCCCTTCCTGAGCCCATCCTCTTTTTTTATTTAAGTTATGATTTTTTTTATTTATTTCTTCCACTCATACAAAGTTGATAAGTACCCCATTCCCCTCCCTCTCTCTACGCCTCCCTGGATCCCCTTGCTCCCTCCTCCCTTTTCTCTTTCCTTTCCCCCACTTCCTCCCTTTCTCCCAGTGCTCCTCCCCATTCCTGGAGCATCCTGTAGTGTGCATGTCAAACTTGCATATTGTTGCTCCTCCCCATCTTTAGGCTCTTACAATCTTTTTTTTTTCTGTATACCATAGTTCATATGACTTTAAATTTTTTTATTATTATTTCCGCTCATACAAACTTAACAGGTACATTGTCCCCTCCCTCCCTCCACCTCCCCCCGACCCTCTGTGCCCCCCCCCAATCCCCGGAGCATCCTTTACTGTGCATACTAAACTCTCCTCTGGGTCCTCCTCTCCGATGAGGTGCAAGGGCATTTCCCAGAACCTTTTCCTGTGTTCCCCTTAAGCTTAGGAACACTACTGTCCCTAGCCTCCAAGGATCCTAGTTAGGCTCTTACAATCTTACCGCCCCCTCTTCTGCAAATTTCCCTGAGCTTTAGGATGGGGAGAGATTAGGCTAGCCTGGTTCTAGGTGGTTGATGTAGAGTTTCTGATTTTCTGAATTATAGTTTGTCGATTTTTTTTTTCAGTTTTGCTGGTCCTGCACCGCCCTTGGCTCCATTCTGATGGGTATTGGATATCACCTACTGGCCAGAGATAAAATCTGAGCCTATCCTCTTTGTTTGCTTACTTCACCTTATTAGGTGCCTCGGTTTCCCAGTAAAATGAGGACAATAGTTGTAGCCTCTCTCGCAACTGTAGGGAGCACGAGATGAGTGAATATGACTTTGTATTAGACCAGTGGCTGTCACAGAGTGAGCACATGTATACATCAGTTATGTCTATGATTAACTGAGTACCTTGGTAACTTGCCCGGTTTTCTGCACTTTAGTTTCCTCATCTGGGAAACAAGAACAGTAACATCTGGCTTTTAAAGGACTGGAATTCAATTAAAGTTACCCCATATAGTCTCCTAGAATCAGCAGTTGACATCAAAGGATGGGTTTTAATACTTGCCAGTTTTAATACTTGCCATGCAAGTGCACAAATTTATACTGCACAATCTATTTAGATGTGGTTAAAGACACCTCCTTGTAGTGACAGAGGAATTGCCCAGGAGGAAGGGAGCAGATTCTCAAGGGATATGTGGACCTTACATGGGAAAGAGAACCAGGGGTCCAGAAAGAGAGAGTCAGTGTTCCTGACACCCTCAGGGGCAAGCAAGAACCCCAGAGAACATGGCGTTTCCTTTGGATGAAAGCCAGGGGTAAGTCTGAAGAAGAAAGAAAGAAAGAGAGAGGAAGGCAGGGAGGGAAGGAGAGAGGAAGAGAAGGAGGGAGGAAGAGAAGGAGGGAGGAAGAGAAGGAGGGAGGAAGAGAAGGAGGGAGGAAGAGAAGGAGGGAGGAAGAGAAGGAGGGAGGAAGAGAAGGAGGGAGGAAGAGAGAGAGAGAAAGGAAGAGAGAGAGAGAAAGGAAGAGAGAGAGAGAAAGGAAGGAAGGAAGGAAGGAAGGAAGGATTTCTTTTTTTTTAATCTAAGTACTGACAAGACCCAACTTTGCTTAACTTTCAAGATGCGATGAGATTGAATACATTCAGGACAGTGTAGTCATAGTCTTAGATCAGAAGACTTTCCTCTAAACCGGAGAAAGGAGGTGCTGGACTTCATGCAAAGTTATAATCTGGCCACCTCCTAAACCTTCAGAATTTTATCTCACTCAAAAGTTGCAGGAATACAGAGTTCTTCTGTGTACTCTGAATTTTACTTTTACTTCATTAACTCCTTTTATAAAACAGGAAGTCATCTAAAATGTTTCTGTAATGGAAAGTTTCCAGTATAATTAAAATACAGAGATTTACCGGTAAGTTTCCCTGTTCACCTTCCAGAGCCAGCTTCAGCGATTATTAACCTTTGCCGATTTGGTTCTTAGTGTTTCCTTCCAGACTATTCTTTCTCCTTGGAATGTTTGAAATCAAAATTTAGATATCATTTAAATTTCATCTGTAAGTACTTTAGTATGTACCTCTCACAGATGAATATAATCACAAGCAGCAAGACCTAGGAGATCCTTATTATCATGTCAGACCATATTTAAAATTCTCGTATGAGCTCAGAACATCTTTTTTCGGGCATGCTGAGATATTCAAGCAGGACTTTGTGCGTACTAGAAAGAGCTTCTTTCACTGAACTCCACCCCAGGTCTCAGAGATATCTTTTGATAGTTTGACTTAGGACCAGAAGAAGTACACATGTGTGCTACTTCCCCTAATGATATGCTCACTGGCATATTGTCCTTGCTCAATAAGTGCTCAGATATATGCCATTAAGTAACCCACATGGGACTTATGGGCCCATACACATAGAAGGACATGAGAACAAGAGAGAGGCAGGTAAGAAAAAAGAAAGTTTGTGGTGGAAAAAACTAGGAGGTTTGGGTTGGGTAATAGGGAGGTGAAAATGATGTAAATTTGTTGTGCACACATATGGATCTCTAAAAGAATATAAATACAAAGAACATATCCGTGTGCTGTTTGCTTCTGTGCCTTGTGGATTTCTTAGGATCTGTGATGATCTCTATTTCCCACTGGTACTGCCATTTGTTTGTAGAAGAAACTGGATTATAATGGCCACATTTTGAGTTGTTTGATTACCTGTTTATTTTAGCTTAATTTGTTCCACATATTTTGTACACAGAGGCTAGATTCAGGTCTTTTTATTCTGAGGGCAGGTCAAGAAAGTGTGGTTTGGGCCATGCTCTTCCTGTTGACCTCAGAAAAACACTCTTAGAGATACTAGAGCACCCTGGAGATTGCCTGAATTGTCCCTTACTCCCACAGTTTCAGTATCTGTGGAGGGCCATCATTCTGCTAATGCATTTTCTGATTCTACCACTCCTTAAACATTTAGTAGCTGAATTTCCCATGAAGAATGCTTCCTTATCAACTCTTGTTTTGATAACAACTTTTATGACAACTATTGCTTTTAAGTGTTAGTGAACATCTGTATCCTCACCAAAGAATTGGTATTTGCTAACCAGGCCAAACGAGTGTGAGTTCCTCAGGATCCCAGAGCTAGGCCAATGTTTGTTATAGGATGGGATATTTATCCATCTCAGATCATACAAGTAACCACGTGAAGTAGGTTATGTAAGAAATGCCCCATACTGTAAGGTACTGTCCCAGTGACCTTTAGACACAACTTTTTCATCCTAGCAGCCTTCTCAACATTCAGAGAGCCTTTTTTTTTTTTTTTTTTTTTTTGCGGATGAAAATCTATCTTGCCTGGAACCCTTGTGTCTTATAGGCTGCTTAAGAGTTTCTGATGCTTAGCAACCAGGAGAGCACTTGCTACAGGCATGTTCAACCCCCTGTCAAGTAGGTGTTCCTCTTGTTTATCCTCTCCTTTCCTGGGTCTGTGTATGCAATGTAAGCAACTAGAGACTCACTCAACTCAGTAAAAGTGTGATCTTTAAAAATTAAAAAAAACGAGCTAAGATCTAATTCAAGTAGGTTTTGCCTCAAAAAAAAAAAAAAAAAAAAAGAAAACCTTTCAAGCTCCCCTTCTTAGGACTTGTGGTCATTGTTTCTGGTGCTTCCTGGCATCCTTCTAGATGCTTCCTCAGACCCCAGGATGTGGATGAAACACATGAATGAGGTGAGCCAGGTCAAAGGTCAGTGTTGTCTGCAGGTTCTGGAAACAGAAATGTGGGGCTGGGGAGATGACTCAGCTTGCAAGCAGATGAACTGGGGTTTGGATCCCCAGATCCCACGTAAAGTGCCAGGTGGATATAGCAGCCGCTCTGTAATTCCAGCCTCGCAATACAGAAGCTGAGAATCCCTGGAGTAAACTGAGTAGCAATCTTAGCCTTTTCCGTGAGTTATGAGTTTGACAGAGACCCTGCCTCAAAAGAATTAGATGGAAGAGTTATGGAAGATGATTTCTGCTGTCAGTCTGGGAACTTTATATATACATACATACTCGTGAATGTGCATTTGCACATATGCATGTGCCCATACATATGTGAACATGCATATTCATGCATCCATATATATCTATGCATCCATGGGAAAACTGTCAGTCATGCTATGGTGACATATGGTGTTTGAGACGTCCCCCACCCTCACCCCTATTCCTTTAAGTAAGCCCAATAAACTTGTTGATTTATCAAACTCCATACTCATTACCTTAATCTTTTGTAAAACTCCTATGCAGGGTGGAAAGACTGTTGTGTGTGACATATCCCTAGGGAAAGTATTCATATAACCTCCAACCTCAACCTTGGTTGGAGGAAAAAACTCCAAGATGGAGGCTGTGGTTCTCATTTGCCCTGAGAACCCCAATATCCACTAGAAATCTGGCAGGACCTGAGCATAGTGAGCCTTGACAGAGCCCTTCTGCTTGCCATAGAGGCAAGTGTCCCTGAGGATGAGTCGGTAAAGCATGGAACTAGGGAATGAGTCACTGGGTAGAGGAGGCTGCGGGATCTTCTCTGTTCAAAGATATTTAGGTCTCGGTAGGCTTTTCCTACTGGTCCAACTTACATGTAAGTTTGGGGCACGGGACTGCTGTCGATAAGCTCTCAGGTAGAGTGCAAAGAGCTTCCCTCCCTTCTCCAGAGTGTTGCTTTGTTGTTTTGAAGCTTTTCTACAGATAGGGAAACAGTAAAACCCAAGTGAAGGGGGCTGGCTATAGAGCCACACACTGAGTTCCAATACGGCACTGACCGAATCCAGCTGGGGGTCTCTAGTGAGGTTGTCAAATGAGATCATGGATTTGCTAACTTACCAAGTATTTGTGGAATGACTCCTGTGTGTGGCTGGTGCTGGGCGAGATCAAGTGTGGTGCTGACATATGAAGCCAGTTACTGGAAGCCAGCACATCTCTTTACATTACAGTTTATGTGTAAATCGTGGTGCTGAGACAAAGTCACGTCAGATAGGACATCTCAGAGTCTTTGTTCTTGTTCACTAAGTTACTGAGAACTGGGTCCACTGGAAGTTTACTAGTGTGAGCCTCCAGCACAGTACTGAGCTGAATCACACAGGAGAGGATTTGAGCCCCATGTTTAGATTTCAAAGGTAATGGAAGTGGACAGGCAGCTCGAAGGACAGGCAGCACATGGAAAAACAGCCAACCAATGAACCAACCAATCAAACAAACCTACAAACAGGTGTTTTATTCTTGTTTTGGTCAGATTGTTGAAAATATAGTATAACACTAAGAGATATTCACAGATGAATAGTGAATAGGCCAGAGGGAGAAAAGGAAAAGTTGTAACGGTCAACATTTTCCAGTTGTTATAAACCAAGAAACTGATACACATGGTATTATTTAATTACAGCTAGCATTTAATCTCCATCATAGCCCTGTAGATATGATTGTTGCCACCATTCTGTAGATGAGAATACTGAAGTTTAGAGCACTGAAGGAATGTGTTTGCAATGGATATCATCTGCCCAGGGCCCATGCTGAACAACCTAGGACTTAGGCAAAAAGATGCACTTCCGGGGAGTCCCACAAGGAGGTAGTAAACTGTGTCTTAATTAGTCGTTGATTGAAAATTGACCTAGAGGATAGATGTTAGGGGTTCAGTGGGAGAATCAGATGGAGAGGTCATGAGTTCCCTATTCCTGAAAGGCCTCCAGCAGAGGTCAGGTGACTGTCTGAGATATCAGAAAGGGAATTTTAAGAATAGAAAGGAATTAGCCAGATGATGCTTCTTTCCTTTGTGTATTTTATTTGCATAGGGAATCTTTGTCCACAGCCTGTTGTGGAACAAAATTGCACCACGTGACACAAGGATGTTAGGAGGCACTTTGACACAGTAGGGAGAGCCTTGAGATAAAGACATGAAGCCCGGTAGCAGTGTTGGAGGACACTTATCCAGAAGCCACAAAACAGAGTTGAAGCTGCCTCCTCACAAGGAGGAACTTCGAAATCAGCCCGTCTTGGTTTCATCCTATGCATGCCCCTTTGCATCTGCCTTGCAGGTCTCTTATCCTCCTAGTGATGCCACTTAAGGGAAATCACTCCCATTTAAATGGGGAAATATTCCTTTACATACTGATGAGGATCCGGTTGAATGAGTTAATTTAACCAAAGGAAGGTTCCCCTTTCTTTCTGACTTTGGAGGAAAATGGAAATCTTTATCATGAGGTCTATGAGATCCCCCCAAAAGCAGAGGTTCCCAAAGACCTGATCCTAGACTGGTGCCCAACTATATCTTAGTTGCCAATACTGGCTTCTGAACTACAAAGTTCTATGTGTTGATGGTGTGTGTGTGTGTGTGTGTGTGTGTGTGTGTGTGTGTGTGTGTGTACTGCACAGAAATTAGGTAAACTCTAGAAGTGATTTTGAGGCACAGTCAGGTGGGGAGAACTTTCAGAAGTTGAAAATACATTGTGTATGTCTAGCTATCCTTTTCCACTGTAGTGTTGGTCTTTTCCCCCATGATCTTGGAACTGGCTGGAATCTGTCTACCCAGCACTTTGAGAAGGAATTGGACCAAATGTCATTAACTTGGAAAAAGATCAAAATTCAAAGTTCGAGATGTGATTTCTATTAAATGCAGATAGTTTTTATTATTATCATAGAGTGGAAAAAATCCCTAATTCAAACCAGTCTAAGTAGGGAGCCACCTTACAAAAAGAGGTATATGTGTGTGCGTGCATGTTTGTGGTGTGTGTGTATGTGTGGATTTCTGAATGAACCATCTAATTTGTTTATCAGAATCTCAGTGCTTTATGACTCCATAAATATTTAGAGGCACCCTTATGTTCTGTGTACTCATGGGTTTAGAAAGTGATGTGTTTTCTTATGCCAGAATATTCATGGTGGTTGATTGTCAGTCTTGTGGGTAAGATGTTGGGGACATAGAGGCCTCTCATCAGCTGTCCCCAGAGGTCCTTATGATACTTAGTTGTAGCCAGCAGGAAAAGTCAACATGGAAAACGTTTAACCTGCCTCTGGAGCATGTTAAATATGTTAGCAAATTGCATCCCGGTAAAAAAGAGACAGAAACAGAACCAGTCTGTGCTTGGTCTGAAAGCTTTTGTAATTTTCCTAATTGGGTCATTCCTTGTCTGAAAGGAATGTCCTCACCACATTGTCCCCTTCTGCCAGCTGCTCCTCATTTCCTGGCACGGCAAATGCCAGAGCGGATGTGGTTGCTTTGAAGGATTTTCAGGTGTGCCTGTGAAGACCTGAATGGGAACAGGAGACTGACTTCATGTTTCCAGTCAAGGAGACATGTTCTTCAACCTTTGTTTTGAGGCTGTGAGACTTGGACCTTCATTCTTAGTACATCTCTCAAGATGCGAAGGTAGTGCTGGGGAGAAACTCTGGCCCCCTGGCCAGGTCATTAAGTGAGTCACTGAAGAAAGAGTGAGTCCCAGGTATTTATTGTCACCGTGGAAGGCCTGACACCTGTTAACTTAAGGTAAGCTTGTGTTAATTTGTCATCTTTGTAAAGACCTGAGGGTATAATCTCCTTTGCTATTTCCTGCTGGAGCTGCGTGTAGATGGCATTGACCTGAGGTTATGATTTGGGTCTGCCCATTAGCTGTGCTACACTGTGGCAGAGTCAGTATGTACCTTGGATGTATTTCACATAACTTGTTCATTTGTTTGGCAAATACTTCCTGCTTGTGTCCTGTGTGCCAGGCACAGTTGCGGGAGTTCTGGAAGTCCATTGAGGAACACAGCTAAGTCCTGCCATAGTGAAGCTTATATTCTGTTGAGGAAGACAGATGGGAAAGGTGATGAGGGGAAGTAGGCAGAGAACTTTGTCTTTTAAATGCTTTCATCTGAGGCTCTGTGTCTTCATATTCCTATTTCCTCTATCCCCAAAAGTATTCATTAGCACTAGAAACTAAATGACTCATAAAGGGCTGACATACCCCCTTCCCTAGGTGTCTACCTTTTATGTGAGGTGAAAGTTTTGAAGAGAGAAGCTCTGAACAAACTTCCTTAGAGGCCTGACCCCACCAGAAGCCCTAGTATTAAAGGATCATAGTCTTATTTTTCCTGGGTCAGCTATTCTTAGAGTTAAACAGAGCCATGAGCGACCCATTATGTCTCGCTACATAGTAGTTCAAATGTCACCATTGCCATCCTCCAAGTCACCTCTCCCTTGGTCTCTGGATTTTGTCACTCCCACCTTACCAGTGGTAGCTCAAATTCTTCTCTGTTGATGTGTGGCAGATGGTTCAGGGCAGGTAAAGAAAGGTCCTGCAGCAAGATGGAGTCAGTTTCTCCTTTGGCCTGTCACTCCTCATATGTCTCTATTGCTACCCTCATGCTTCTTTCCTTTCATAGCCCAAAGTCTCATTGAGTCCTCAGGATCCCTTGGCATGACCTTATCTGGCTCTTGGCTGACTCCTGTAGACTGAGTTCTGCTTCTCCAAATTCATGCATTGAAGTCTTAACCTTTGATGTGTCAGAATATGACAGTGTTTGTAGATAGGGTTTTAGAAGAGGTAATTGAGTTAAAATTAGTGTTGGCCCTCATCCAAAATGATGAGTGTCCTTCTGAGAAGAAGAGACTTAGGACATAGATATGCAGAAGACGATTCTGTGAAGACACAGGGAGACGACCCCATCTCGCAGCCAAGGAAAGAAACCTCAAAAGGAGCCAATCCTGCTTACACCTCGACTTCAGACTTCCGACATCCAGACTGCAAGGAAGTCAGTTTCCGAGACCGAGGCCAGTCATTGTCACAGCAGCTCTAACACACAAATGCTACAGAGGTCAGAAGAGCTTCGTTTATCTGGATGTCCATGTTTGTAATACAGCAGGCTTCCAGGGGACTCCTTGAAAGAGGCCTGACTTCCTGCAGCATCGGAGACTCGGGTCTTCACAAGATGTGTGTCCTTAAATGTCTGTGGCCCGATCGCTCACTTTTCTCTTTCAGTCACTAGTTGTTCCTTGAACCTAGTCTGTTGATGGCTTGCTTTGCCTCTGATTTAGAGCAGACATTGATCAAATTCATGGCAGTAGCTGTTCCCACTCTGTTACTGTGTTTTCTGGTGAGCGTCTTTCAAAGCCTTGCCTTCCTGTGGGAAAGTGGCACAATCCAGGACTGTCTAGAACTAAGCAATTACAGTAAGGTTTTTTTTTTTTTTTTTTTTTTTTTTTGTCTGTAGGATACTGAGCATACAGTAGTTTGCTGGGTTTCCTTCCCAATCTTCCAGTCATAACCTCCACTGTCTCTCAAAGGGAAGGCTGATTTCTATGTTTCAACTAAAGCAGCTGGGTGAACATAGGTGCCTTCCCCATTTCCCTGGGGAGAGGTGTTTTGCAGGAAGTAGGCTCTTTAGTAATAGCAGGCCAAAAGGAGATGCCATTGGTGGAGAGGATCAATGATCAGTGTGCCCTCTGCACAAAATAATTTGAATCTCATTTTTATCTTTAACTTTTTTTGTGTGTGCGAAGACGAACACAGAGTCTTGAGAGGTATGCATTCTACTACTGAGCCACACTCTAATCTCTTAAGTTTTCATCTTAAGGAAATGAAATAGGAACAGAAAAATAACTCTAGATGTGAAGGTCTGAGGGATAGGCAGGTTGAGATAAAGCAGTTGTAGAGAGAAACCTACAGGGACCCAGGGACAGTAAGATGTTATAGTTCACCTGCATTGTTGCTGGTACAATCACCATCCAACAGCTTTAGGGAACAAGGGATTCATTTTCTCTTATGATTCCTGGTGACAGTTGTTTATCCAGTTTGGCAGGAGAGCATGCACCAAACACCAGGAGCAAGGGAACTGGCCACACCATCTCCATATAACAGTTGAGAGAGGGATGATCCTTACCTGCCAGACCAGTATGTCTGGCAAAGTGTATACAAGGACGTCCCCTTTCTCAAACAGTTCCCTCCATTTTACTCATCTTCTTGGGGACTAACTAGTTCCACCTACCATGGACTGGGCCTTCCCTATTAGCTAGACCATCTCCTGCAGGTTCTCTCTGGGCTTAACTCAACTACTAATTCTCTACAAATGTGCCCAGAGCTTGAACCTTCAAACATCGAGTTGACACCTATACCTAACTTTGACAGAGGTAGACAAGAAAGAAGGAACAGTGTGATGATATTGTCAACCTGACACCTAGGAGTCAAGTTTCTAGCCATACCTGAGAGATACTTTCTAGATTAAAGCTGGTCTCTGGTAACACCTGTAAGGGATTGTCTGAGTCCATTGTGGACAGGACCTTAGGTAGGGGATTTGTACCGTGTAAGAATGAGGAGAACTGAGCACTCTCAAGCATTCATACACCAATTCATTGCTTTCTGCTCTGGTGCATAGATGCGATGTGACCAGTTCCCTTGAGCTCCTGCTAATGTGACTTCCTTGCCATGAAGAACTGTAACTTGGAATTTGTGAGCTGGAATAAACCCTTTCTTTCTGAATTTGCTTTTATTGGGAATTTTATCATAGCCATAAAAAATGAAACTAAAAGAAATGAGACAATAAATGGATGGAGTGAGGAGCACAGACAGGAAGAGAAAGAAACAGGCAAAGCAAGGAAATGCATAGTAGACATTGCTTGTTGTATGGATTTATACAGACTTGCTCACACTCGTGCTTAGGATTCAGTTCTTACAGATTTCATAACTATCAAATGTAAGAAGTTGTTATGATTCATGTTTGGAAGTGTTACTCAAAGGTTGGTTTATTGACTGTTTTGCCCCCAGCATATGGAACTCTTGGGAGCTTGTGGGTCTTCAGAATCTAGAGTGTTCCCTTGAAGATGATACTGGAACCCAGCGTCCCTTTCTACTTTTTTTTGCTTCCCATTCCCATGGGGAATATGCAGTTTTGTTCTGTAATGATTTGCTTCTGTCATGGTGTTCTCCTTTACCTCCAATCCAAAGTGACAGGGACAGCCAGTCATGGACTGAAACTTTTCAAATCAAGAACTCAAATGATACTTTTCAGTCTTTAGGTTGCTTATTGCAGATGTTTTATCACAGCAATGAGAGCAATGACATGCTTTCAAAGGTGTGGGAAATTGCTAAGTATCCCACACAGATGATGATACTGAATTGATTGCCTCATATCTTCTGGAAGAGGAGATGGTATAAATTCTGAACATGTGTGTATCCAACAGTTTAGATTTTCAGAAGAGGAAATTAAAGAAATGGTGGTGGGAGGGGAGAGGGTGGTTTTCTTGGAGTCTTGGCTCTAAGCCTTTGTGTGGATTTGGCACATGATGTCCATGCAGGATTCTTCTGTGCACCACAAAGGAGCCTAATCCCGATGTGGTGAGGACCTTGAAAGGTCCTTTGTGTGCAAATATTTAGCACCACCCATGACCAAAGGAACAAGGGAAAAAATGACTTGGGATGATATAGGGAGCTGGAGGAAGCTCTGACTCATGCAGAAGGATCTAATCCACAGAGGCAAGAAAGTCCCTGTTGTATGGGGGGTTCTTGGCTTCTTATTAAGGAACTGATGTTGGACTCTGGCTGTGTTGCCCAAGTCAAGGGATTCAGGTCCCAAATTTCAAGGGCCACTTTGAGATAGAGAGCTGATATCCATCTGGAAAGCTGTCAGTGTTGAGAGGGAACCAGTAGGGGAGAGAGAACATTTGGCCGTCCTCAGTCACAGTGACTCACCTGACATAAGAAAAATCCAAATAAAACAGCACGAAATGATATGACAGTCTCATTAAAGTGACATGCTCATTAAGGACTCTGATAATGAGTGGCATTTAAAGAGGAAGGAGAAGAAGAAAAAAAGACCCAAGGCAATTTTCTACAGGAAAGTCGGTGACCCTTGAAGTTACTGACAAGAGAATAGAGGAAGCCTTGGTCACCCCATGACTGGCCTCTTAGAGACTGGGCACTAGCACTTCTTAAGCTCAGATGACAAATTTTGGGTGATTCTATTAATGTTATTGTACATCCTATCAGACTTTTTTCTTAGTTTTGGAACAAGGTACCTTTTGCATTTACAGTGAGACAATGCAACTTCCTTTAAAATTCATTGAGAAAGGAAAGGCTTTTTTTTTTGAGTATATTACCACAAAGTAACTTACTCCTTATTGTCTAATTCGTAATATTTTACTTCTGTGTGAAGTGCTGTGTTTAAATACTGCCAAATGATTGAAACGAAAAACTAGAAAATACTGTAGGATGGTGTATGAGCCATGAGAGATTTGTGCCAGTCAGTGTTCTTCTAGATAAGGTTTGTTATCAGGGTATACCTGCTCAGTGGAGGCCTGTAGCTCTGAGAGAGGAAAATGTTTCCCCCAATCCTGTGCTTTCGGCCCTGCTGTGCTTTCTAATCCCCTTCATCCAGGCCTTAGCTATTTTTTAGTCCATTCTGGGGCTTTTTTGTTGTTGCTTTTTTTTAGTTGTTTCTGGGTGAGGGTAGTGTAATGTGGGTTGACTCAGCTGGACTTTATCATTCACTTATGTATTTATTATCTGCATAAGGAAGACATATATTAAGTGTGAAGCATGCAGAATAAGTATAATATTGGAAGAGATACTCCAGCATTCTTTTGACATTGAAGTGCAACCAGGTAGTGAAGAAGGGTAAAGGGAGGTGAGCAAATGGCTGTAGAAGCTTTGGAATGAGTACATCTTGGTGGCTTCACAGGACAAAGGTTTATATTTTGCTCCCATCTATATTTCAGCTGGCATCTTTAGGGTGCCAATAGAAGTTTTTCAGAATTCTTGTTCCTTCTGTCTTGGGCCTTGGCATCTTCCTTTGAATGTTCTTTAGGTGACAGATGAGAGACAACAAAGGGTAGGGGAGATTATACCCAAGTTTTAGGATCCAGTCTAAGAAGTGGCTCATAGCGTCCTCCAGGTTCTCTTGGCCAGGACTCAGCTCCTGGCCCTGCCACATCCAGGAGACTGGAATGGAGTCTATCTGTGAGTCCAGAATGTTTGATTGACATTAATATTATGTCCATTGGAAAGACCAACTGGCTCATGCTGGGGAGGTCAGGGTAGCCTTTCAAGTGAATGGCAAGGTCTGTGTAGAATGTGGTTGGAGAAGCAGCAGGATACCAAGTGCTGGGTGGCAGAGGAAAGGAAGGCTGTGCTTTCATGCAAAACTGTACTGGTTTTAGTTCACAGTGGCAGGATGTTGGCCTGACCCACAGTGTACTAGGCATCTGCTTCCACCTTCTCTGTGATGCGGATGGTACCTGGGGATCACACCTTCCATGATCGTTACTGGATCTTGCTTTGCAAACTGAGGAGACAGCTTATCTTGACAGGGAATATAGGGTGAAAAGAGCATTTCTAGCTGTGGGGGCACGAGCAGTTGGTCGCATTGTGTCCCACACTCAAGAAGCAGAGAGAGATGAATGCTGGTATTCAGCTTGTTTTCTGTTTTTCTCATTTTCATTCTGTCCAGGATCCCTAACCGTGGTGGAATGTTGCCATTCGCATTCAGGGTGTTTTTCCTTGGTTGGTTAAATGGAAATGCCCTTCTAGACATGCCCATAAGTCTGTCTAAAACTAGTTCAGCTGAGAGCAAAAATCAACCATCAGAGATTTATCTTCTAGTCAAGACTTTTTGTCTCCTGCCATTTCATGGACTCATAAGGTCAAGAGGAGACCCCCATGGTCTGCTCCACAGGGAAGACCTTCTGCAGCAGCCTTCAGAAGGCTGGGGTTCACCCAACTTCTGGCTCTCCAGACCTGGAATACCCTTTGGAGGTTTCTCCCCGAAAGAAGAGTTTCTTCTTTTACCTTATACCTTCTCCTTGTAATTTTGCCTTCAGAGAGGCCACATGCCCCTTGCATCCCACGACAGTGGCTAGTGTGTATCTTATTCCACTCCTTTAGTTAACATCCTTATCTCTGCTATCAGTGCTCTGGCCCTGGTCACCCTCACCTGAGCAAGAGTGCTTGTTTTGATCTCAATACTTCAGTCTAATTTGTGCCCCAAGGAGAAAGAGGCTCTTGCTTCTTATTAAGTAGGGGTCAGCTCCCTTTGATCAATGCCACTGAGGGTTACATCATGCAAAGTTACATTCTTGTCCTTCTTACTCCTCTTCTTCCTCTCTTTTCTCCTCTATCTCCTCTTCCTGCACAATCATATTGCATGGTTTACTTTTGTCGTACATGTGTTGCTAATAAACTTTATTTTGTTCTTGGATTGCTTCTTTTCTTGGATTTTTTTAGGTCAAATACTATTCGTTGACAACATTGCTCTCTGATCCACTCTATCTTCCCTTCCTCCCTCTCTCTTCTCCCCTTCCTCCTTCCTTTCTTCCTTTGTCTTCCTTTCCCTCCTTCATCTCTGTGCTCTTCTCTTTTCTTAATAGTGAACTCAGTGTTACAGTGACTGGAGGGGTTTGGGTCCTTATTGGTTTGAACTGACTTTTTCCCATGATGCCACAGATGTTCCCCCTAGATCTATCTCATTGTCCAAAGCAGGAACATTCATCCCCAGAGCCCTGACCTGTCCTGGGATACTTCAGGGAGGAGATTTCTTGCCCCTCCTATGAGTATTTTTTTAGATTATCCTCTGCAGACTATACTGGAGAATCTGAAAATCCCATCACCAGAGAAAAATAAGAATGCTGTCCAAATTAAGGTCTTTTAAGGACACTGGGGACATTTTATTCCCAAGAGCAAATGTTGACTAAGATATGTTTTTGGCTAAGATGAGGTCTGGGAGAATGTCTGAAGTTACTAAAATGAAGAATATGTTCTAAAGTTTTCTGAGAATGATTCGTACGTGCTTCCTTGAATGAGATGTGTGTGCTTACATATGTGGTGTGTGTGTGTGTGTGTGTGTGTGTGTGTGTGTGTGTTTAAAAATCACTAATGGTAACAGCAGGTGGACCATGACCATTGGACACTATGTGCTGGGTGCTATGCTGTTGGCTCTGTACATCTTGTAGCAAATCGAATTTCAGCTCTTCAGAGAGATCACAAACCTGCCCAGTTACATGGCTGGAGGGCAGAGAGCTAGCTGGAGCTGACACTAAGGAAGGTTGGGAAGGTTGTGGTACCTTCGGGAGGTGGAGCATTGCTGGAGGGAGCCATGTCACCAGGGGTGGGGCTTACGGTTTGGTGGCCCAGCCTTGCTCCCCCTTAGTTGGCTCTTGCTTACTCTGCCATCCTAAAGGCAGTGGTGACCTAAACTGCCCTTCTGCTTCTCCCTCCAGCCATGTTTTATGCTATATGATTCCCACAACAATGAGCTATATATATCCTCTGGAACTGGAAGCCAAGTAAATCTCTTTCTTCCCTTAAGTTGTGTGTGAGTACAGTGTCACAACAATAAAAAAGCAGCTACAATACCTACTTAGTGTACTGTTCTGCTACATGTTTGGGAGCCTACCTTGGTAGAATAAGGGTTCCTTTAGGACTGTGGAGAGTTTGAGGACCTTTTGACATTTCTTCTAGTAACTGTTGGTTTAGTATTTTTCCCATTTCCATATGCATGTGTGTATAAGGTACATACATGCATGTGTGTATGTCTTTTTTTGCATATATGTGGGAATATGTGTGTGCAGGTGTGGCATGCATATGAGTATACCTTTGTGTGAAGATGATGTTAGCAATCATGCCTGCTTGTTCTTACTATTTTGAACTTGTGTTTCTGGTAAAACCCAGATCGCTCCATTAGGGTAGTCTGACTAGCCAGCTTGCTCTTGGGATTCGTAGACTTTACCTTCTGGGGCTAGAATTGCAGGTGGGCTGCCACATTTTGTGTGGGATTCGGGGATTCAAACTCTATCCTCCTTTCATAAGAAGTACTTTAATTGCTGAGCCATTTCCTCAACTTCCGCCTTAGCAGTTTTGATGGAATTCATGAAATTTATCTGGAAATGCCTTTGTGCTTGAAACAGGCAGAGCACACTGCTTCACTGAAATAAGCCTGGACAAGGGGTTTGGGGAATTCCTTTGTTCTCTATCACTTGGGCCCCTGTGATCAGCCTGCTCACACTTAACAGTTCACTCTTAGCAGGAATAGTAGTAGTTCAGGTGATACTTCTCAGGTGATACTTTGTGATAGCGTACAGTCAGGATTTCCCAGCTTAAGTGTGATTAAAATCTGAATGAGGCCTGATGGCAAAGATATTTTGAGTTATTCCATATGAGATTAATTTGTAAGTAATCCCTAGCTTTTTAGCTGCTCTTCTAAAATTAACTGGCATTTCATTTTTCACACTGGCCATCTAAACCATAACCCATAAACTCAGTGGAAACATTACACAGTTGCTGTGAATCTTAATGTGAAGCAATAGTTTTGCAAATGAATAATACGGAACTGCAGCTGAAGATTTCCTCTGTCTTGAACCACTTTTAGAAGAAAGGCCTGTAACAATTGTAGTTGGAAAATAGATATATTTCTAATGAAGTATAAAGAAAGGTATTCTATTAGCCTGTAGTTTGATACAAGGGTACAAGAAAGTAATTGTGTCTGGGCTGTCAGGGGAGGCTGGACTGAGATCATGGGCATCAGTGTTCTTTAGCTAGAGCCGTGTGCACCTGATGTTACCTGCACCTTTGTGTTCTGGAATATTGTTCCCAGTGGGTTTCTAAACCCACACATACTTGCTGGTCCAGAGCTGTTAGGAGAAGCCTGGGTGATAGGAAATGAAAGCCCTCAGGGTTTCTCTGTTTTCCAGCAGGCCAGTACATATTAGTAGCTCATTTTTTTTTGCTCAGAATGGATGGTTAGCAGCTACCCAGGATATTTTGACCCTCAAGTCAGCAATCCCATGTCCATCCTTAAGATGTTCTCTACTGGGGGAAGCTAGTCCCAAGGATGCTTCTTTAATAAATAATGTCATGATCTAAAGGTAGGGACTCAAGCTATTAGAGCCAGGAATATGAACCAAGTTCTTGATTTTGTTCAAGCCTCACACAGCAACCCAGAAGAAACTTGAATCCCCCGCTGCCTCTACTATATTCCTCAATTGAGATTGAGCTCCACACTTGAGAGTACATTTGTCCCTTCTGGGTGAACTCCCTGTCCTCTGTCATCCAGCATTCAATGTCCATTGGAGCTTCTCATTGGCCATTGAGAACCTCCAATTAAATCCAAAGAGCTACTCAATTTAAATTCAAATTACACCCCAGGAAATCTGACACAATCTGTGTTTCCCATTGATTTAAAAATTAAGACTCGAAGATATAATGTAATTTTTTATTATGTAATAAAAGTCTATTATGGATAGCAATTTTCAGTGAGTAACCTAATTTTACTTATTAATGTTCATTTGAATCTCAGATTACATTATGTCTATACAATTACCAAAACCACATTTTTTCAAATATCAGTAATTTGGAGATTTTTTTCAAGATCTTCATTCCCCCAAAACATTCTGATAAGTAATGTTTCCCCATATTTAAGTCAATGATTGAATAGACCAAATGAAGGAAAATTAATTTTCACTATATGCAGCAAATTGAGATGAATTTTTATTAATTTCAAACTCTAGATGTTTTTAGGACAAACCCCAAACTTCAGTAAACATACACATTGCAAATTAGCTCAGTGCAACAAAGGTGCTATATAGATTGACAACATTAAGTTCTTCCCATGCCAAGTCTCGATATCTCTGGGAACCTGCCTATTATGTACATTTTCTGGGTTTAGTAAGTTTAATTCAAATTTACTATCTATCTATCTATCTATCTATCTATCTATCTATCTATCTATCTATCTATCTATCTATCTATCTATATCTATCTTTCATCTATCTATTTATTTACCTATTTTTTTTATTTTGACCTGAAAAGTCTCTTCTGAAAACATCCTTCTGTCTTTGGATAAGGTGGCCTCCAGGTTAATGGGCTAACCAGACTCAGAGTGTGTGGTGGGATTGCTATTAACAGTTATGAGCATTGGAGGCAGAAGCACAGGCTGGCCCTATAAGGCCAACATTCTAGTGCTGTACCTCTGTCTCCTGTGATTCAGTCTCAACTCTGGCAGCCTGGTCCTTGCATCAGGGCAGATCACAAAGAGTGTCACCTGCCCCCCTGACGCCTCTGCTATCTCTGCCTCCCCATAGAGAAGTGGCTTCTGAGGGGGCTTCTGATGGTTGTGACCAGGAGAATTCCTTGTCTCCCTGGAATCAGAGGCCTCCTCTTAGAGCTATTTAAATGTGTTCCTTGGGCCTGAGGATGACTCACCGTTTAGCAATTAATTACAGCTTCATATACTGTAGGCACTGCACAAATGTGGGGGTGTAATCTCAGTATTGCACAATGTTAATGAGTTTCTTCACATTGCCAGACTGTGAAGACTTGAGCTAGGTTTGGAGGAAAAGGCAAATTCATGCCATGGCTTTGATAGGAAATCTGTTGCTTTATCCATACCAGGTTCATCTATGGTGAGGCAAGGAGAGACAGGAGGCGGGCAGGGTCAGGAAGGTAGTCCTAAGGGAAGGAAGAAGCCAGACAAACTGTCAACAAAGTGATGCTACTAGTGACCACTGGGTATGAAATCCATTGTCACATGTCCATGGAGAGGTGACATACATTAAAAAAAATGTGCCTTTATTTTTTGTGCTTTTTCTTAAAAGATGTTATCGAGATAAGGGTGCATTTTAATATTTACTAATTTGTATTTATCAAATTATGTTTGCTTACCCCAAACTCTTTCATACGCTTTTCCTGAAATATGTGTGTTAGCCTGAGCTGAGGCATTGTTCCTGCATATCTCATGTTTTCCCCTTCTGAATTGAAGACTGTGCTTCTATATGTTACAAATACATTTTTATGCCACGTGGAGTGTTCCCATTGGTACTAGGTGAGATCTTCCAGCCTCCATAGCTCACTTTTATCCTCTGTGTTTCCTTCCTTCTCTTCTTGATGCACTTCTGCTGTTAGTTTAGTCTACTCCTTCCCCGAGCACAGCTATTGCCTATCTCTTCCTCTGTCAGCTCTCTGTGCAAATGTGACCACCCTGAAGAGCTTCTGCAATCATCTGTGTGACATAGTCATTGTCACCCACTTGTTCCTAGTACATTGGAATTACTTGGTCCTATTTCTTTCACAGCATTTGTGACTATCTGGTGATCTAATTTATGCATATTGTTGTTGTCCTCTGTCTCCACCACACTGCAAGCCAGTACCAGTGACTTGTAGAAAGTTAGGGTGAGGTTGAGTGAATGGATGGGCTACAACCCTCTGTGACTCCAATTTTCAGATTCGCCCAGCTGCAAACTGAAAAAAATTGAAAAAGTTAAGTCTTGTCATTATTCCCCAAACAATACAGTATGACAGCTATTTATAATCCATTTGCATAGTAGCATGCACTATTAGTCAGTTGCAGATGATTGAAGGCTAATGAGAAGATACGTGTTAGTTGCATACAAAGATGCAAGGACATGGCAGCCCTGGAGTTCAGTCCAGTTCCTTTTCAGATGCTAAGAGATAGCTGTTCCTTCACTTAACACCCTCATAGTGCTTGCACAGTCTGTCAAGGGGTAAACCTTTCAACGGATATTTCTTGAGTTCTTGCAATGTGCTAAGCACCATTTTAAAGAAGGGGTATTTTTGCCCCATCAGAGGGCAACTGTACAGGTGTGTTACCTGCATCTACTGGATAGAGGTGAAGCTACTGCATGCGTAGGGCAGTGCGACGAGGAAAACTATCTGACCTGAAGTATCTGTCATGGGAAGGTGAGAAATCCTGGAATCCGAGGATGGATAATAAAGGAGCAAATTACTTTTATAAAACTTCTGTCCTGTTAGGGAATCAGTGTCAATAAATATTAAACACATATGTTTAATATTTCTATTCAATGTTTAACTATTCCTAGTTCCTCTTCCTCCTCCTTTTCCAGCACCTTTTCCTTCCCCTCTTTTCCACTTCTTTCCTTTCTTGAACTCAGGTCCTTCTGTTTGCAAGGCAAAGGCTTTAACTCCTGAGCTATCTCTCCAGTCCCATAGCTCAGGAGTTAAAGCCTTTGCCTTGCATATTCTTCTAGACAGAACACTGGAAGAATACATCTTTTCTCCCCCCAGTATTAGAAATGTCAAAGAAATCCAGTTTAAAAACAACACTTTGAGTGTATTCATCTTTGATAAAGTTGCAGGGTTTTTTTTTTTATTACTTATGTCAGGTTGGTTGTATATGGCTTCTTCATGTGTCCTCTTCAGCTTTGAGTTAGTGTTCCACATATCAGGAAGGTCTGAAAGAAGTATTTCCAGGACTTGGAAAACAGCAGGTTGACTGTGTTAGTAGGACCTAGTTTGCCTGTTTGTTTTCTGCCCCTTTTGTAGGGCAGCTCTGACCTCGGAAAGCATCCCGGAAATCATATGGCTATGACCATTTTTATGGCATCACTGGTAAAAACAGAGTTGAAGGATTAATGAGGACAGATTTTCTTTGAGTAAAGAAATCTGTTCAAATAGCCAACAGTAAACTGTACCTTGTTTCATTTTCCAGTGGCTGGGCACTCACATGTCTGGCAAGGGTTGTCTTGGCTTGCTTGGCCACATTAGGATTTACCTGTAAATCTGGCAAAGGGGTGGATGCCCAAGTGATATTTGGGCCCTTCTGCAAGGAAGAAGGCAGGATTGCTTTAATGTTTTCATTGTCTTCCTGGGAGAGACTCAAAGGGTACTAACTCAAAGCATTCCTTACAATTTGCAAAGCATGTAAGGGCTCTTTTCTTTATAATTTATAATTAGAAAAATGGCAATAATCTGACCTTGGCTCCCATGCCCCATTGCTTGATCTGCATCTTTGTAATGCACAGACATTGTTGAGGATAACTTTTGGGTTGACTTATGGGGCCTTCGTGACCATCCAGATCAATCCTCCCTCACTTTTGACTTTAAGGCATAAGCTGCTGAGTGACCTGCCTAGTGCTTCACAGTCTGTCCCCGCAGCCTGCCATGCCCTTAGTGCTCACAGCTCGCAGTTTTACCATCTTATCTCTACTTCCATCATGCTTGTTTCCTTGTTCCCTCCAGATAATCAATGCTGTGCTGCACTTGTAAGTTTTCACTTGAGTTAAAACCTATACAAGAGTGAAAGAACTCTGTAGAGTAGCCATTTACATCTCAGCATAATAGCTATTTCACATTTTAAGTCTTCGTTTGTTTTGTTGAAAGACAGCATGCACATTTATTTTTGATTTTTAAAATAATTTCACCAAGTATATTTTTTCAACTCAACAATTTTTAATTATTATTTTTCTACTTTTACAAGCATATTGAGTACTCTCTCTACTTCCCTCTATCCCCCCTCCCTCCCATCTCCTCCCTTCCCTTCCTCAATACTTCCCACTCCCTCCCACCCTCCTGATCGTATGCTTCTATGGACTCCAGAGTTCCCTCTGTCTACTCTTGTGGGGGTTCAGGCCTCTATGGAATATCAAATTGCCTTTCTTCGGGCCATCTTGCTGATAGGGGCATTTCCCTTCACTCATCCAGCTCTTTAGTTCCCATAGTTTCCACTATTGGTTGTCTATGGGGGCATGTTGGTATGTCAGTCATTATGCAAGCCTGAGAAGGACAAATCTCTCTGTAATGAGTTCCTAGATGGAGCAGTTCTGCCTTGATTGGAATGTCTTGTCCAACAGTGAACCTTCCCATCTTCAGGTTCTTACAATCTTACCGCCCCATTTCCTGTGAGGTTTCCAAAGCCTTAGGATGGAGATAGATTAGGTGGCCTGAGACTGGGTGAGCCTTGCTGAGTTGCTGGTACTCTGCATTATGGTTGGCCGTTGTTGCGCACTTCACTAGCATGCACATTTATTAACACATACAGGAGTTATTTGGGGTTGAATACCTTCAGTTCACTTCTTGGTCCTTCACAATCATGCCATCCCATCAGAATCATAATTCTATCTCAAGGCAAACTTTCCATAACCTCTTCACGGTCTCTGTAGAGAAGAAAACAACTTACCCCACCCCACCATCTTTGGAACCTTCATGTAGTTTAAAATTTTCTGTGGGTAAATTTTAAGCTTTGTTCTCTTTTATGAGCAGGGAGTGGGATGAGGCCCAAAGTAACAGGCCGTGGGCCCAGAGGATCTTCCAGTCCCATGGATCAGGTCTCTGCCTAGCAAAGTAGCCCCATCCACTCGGATCCAAGGTTTGTGCATGCTGAAGAGACAACTTACTTTTGAAATGCCAAGTGCTAACTAACAAGAGATCTAGAAAGTGGCTGTTATACTTCAAAAGGGGGTTTTATTTTGTTTTTTTTTTTTTCCAGCTCCTATGAAAATAAAATCATCTTGGGGGATCTGGGGGTTTAGAAAGTAACTTGATTTTCATGCTGGGACTATGTGGCTGTGTTCTGAATGAAGGACGTGTGATCTGTCCTCTCAAGGAAGAGAAGCCTCCAAACTATTCAGACCACTAGGTCACAGAAGCAGTAGGCTAGTGCAAGGATGGTTCGGGACTTATTGTCTGGTCGCCCTCTAGCTCACGACAGTCCTTAGGTGGCAGGTATGCATATTGGACTTCTTAAATTATTTCTCAGTTGGGGAGATTCTATGGTGCTATATCTCTCCCTTAGAGTGCTGCTAGGATTTAGTGTCTCTCATTTGGTACCACTAAGGTGTAGCATCTTTCATCTGTGAAATTCTGCCATAACTCATTAATGGGTGTTTACAGTCATTGGCTTTACTCAGTTCCCCACCTAGGTATCATGACAACCAGAAGTGGTTTTACTTGCGTTTTGTCCTCCTATGGATCATATGGTTCCTATAGATAGTATCTGCTAGACACGGAGTTAGTTGAGTCAATTTTGGAGGCTCCCATTATTTGTCCAACTGGCCTCTTTGCTGCCACTGGTCTTGCAGGAATAGGAGTTTGTGCATACTGAAAGCTCTTCTCTTTTACATTCATCTAGCTGCCAGCATGCCGTGTCTTTGATCAGTGCATTAGTGGCATGGATTTGACTAAGTTTCCTTGTGCTTTCCTTCTCTCCTCATGCACTGATCCTTTTGGGCAAGCAATTAAGAAACACTTTTATACCAGAGAGCTTGCTAAACAAAGCCCAAGGGGATGGGGTAGGGCATTGTGACTTCAAGGATCTGCTTCTTGTCAAACCTTTAGGCCAGAGCTCCAGGCTCAGTTCCTCAGTGCTGTGTGCCATGTGACGTCCACACAGCTGCCACTTCAAAGGGAAGAAGCAGGGTTAGGGAGGCTGGGCAGTTTCTTGAACATCAAATGGTGATTGCAAAACAATAATTTGGTGAGTTATGAATGAATCAGAAACAGACGGGTTACATTTCTCTCAGAGTGCTTATTTAAAACTCCACACATACTACATATACTCACACTCCGCCCAAAGAACATTCAACCCTTCCCAGGGGAAAGGGGTCTTGGCCACATGTTTTGGAAGATTTGAAAGACTAGCATGCTTTCCCAACCCACAAGCTCCTGGGCTGCCTTCTCTTCCGCCTTTCTGCCTGCCATTCTTCCTAGAAGGAACTCATTCCTCTAGGCCTTTAAAAGCTGGGGTGAAGCCACACAGTAAGATTCTCCATGTTAGCCTGAAAAGGCTTTGTGTAGAATGTGGTGGACTGTTTCTTACTCTCTGGAGAAACCAAGTTCTTGCATTCTTATAGGGGAGCTAGGCTGGTAAAGCAAGCATTAGGGAAAGGAGAGACAGGAAACAGAATTATAGGGAGGGGGAAGGCTGACCAATGACACTCAATCTCACTGTTTCTTTTGATCTAGGTATACGTCTATTTGAAAAGACTTTCCTAGAATCCTGCTCTGAACCATCTTTCTCTTGGTTATGCACTTTTTTCCAATAGCACTTACAACAGTTTGTCTCTGTGTCATTCGTTTGCTTGTCTGTTGCCCCTGGCAGATGGTAAGCTGCACGACTTGAGATCTTTGCAGTGTTCCCAATACTTAGCTCAGCGCTAGCATGTGAGAAATTGATGTTGGATGGACAACTGGCAGTGGTTATCTTGGCTTGATGCTTTTGGAGCTGAAGTCGGAAGCCCGTTTGACGATCTCAGTCTGTTCAGGCACCTGTGACGAAACACTGTAGGCTAGTGGACCATAAACAACTGAAATTTGTTGCTTACAGTTCTGAATCTGGAAAGTACAAGATCAAGGTGACAATAAATTCAAACTGCTTCTTGGATCACAAAAACTGTCTCCTTGCTGATTCATGTGAAAGTGGAATGAGATGACCAATGTCCTTTCTTTCCTACAATAACACTTCTCATAGAGAGTCTAGCAACATTAACCCTTCACTTTCTTGAACGATGTCTTGAAGTTGAACATTTCTTCTGCCCTGTAGTTTATTCTAATTGATCCTGTCATCTGCCACATGGCCTACCTGATTAATAATACATAGTTGTATATCATGGATATCCATTATTTGATTATGGGTTTAAAAGATTAGAAGAACTACAGATTTATCCTGTACATGGTTTCACACATCTTTGTTTTGAATACCCAGATTTACATTTTACATGTAGCTCTGAATACAAAATTTAAGCTGATGTTTAAGTTTGAAAAATTTAAAATTACAGCCTCCATACTCTTGAATCGTATTTTAAATACGTCAGCAGAACAAAGGAATCTCTTGTTAATCTGTGTTAACACAGGGCATATGCATTAGGGATGTTTCTGAGCTAGACTAACATCTAAGAAGTATTCAGACCTTCCCAATATGAGGGTCCTAGACATGTGTGTTGAAGGATTTGTGAAGCCATAATCCTTTCCTATCCTATCATGCATTGAATTGGCTTTTCTTCCTTTCCTTTCTTCTGCCTGCCATTCTTTCTTGAAAAAGCTCATCCCCGGGAAAATGAAACCAGGTGACAAGATTTTGCTCATATTTCTATAAAGCTGCACTGACTTTGACCAAATGGTTACAGTGGTTGAGAAGATCTTAGGTCAGATCTTAATTAGGTCTCATGTAGTGATACCTTTGTTGCTTTGGACATTGTTTCCCACCCCACCTAGCCTGGAGAGGCATGTTCAGCACTAGCCCTCTGCTTTTTGGGATAGAGGCTGAACACAGTAGGCAGGGGAGGTGGTAGGTGGGGTGTTTGAGAGGCTTAGGGGAATGGCTGTCAACCAACAAATGCAGAAGATATGACTATTAAAGGCTATGGTACTCTTATCCCCCATACTAGCTAAGATTTCACATTCAACCCCTGAGGGCCAGGCCAGTAAAGCTATCGTGTAGGTTGTTCATGCTCCTTTATTCATCTGGAGAACATGCTAGTTACTAAGTGAAACCTACCCTGACCCTGACTAACAAAAGGACAAAGGTCTTCCCTCTCTGACAGTGGGTGTCACACATCCTACTGCCCCTGGTTCTTTGTCCTTTCACTTCTGCCAGTAAGAAGTAACACATTATGTAAGACTCACTGTTATCTTGGCTTTTCAGAGTTATACAATTATTAATTAAAGCATCCACTTTATGAATCTGTGTGGTTTGAAAGTAATTCAAAGTAAAAAAGACACCAGTGATCCTCTTAAATAGCAAGCAGGCATGGACCATGTATTTGAAAGTTGTAGCAATAAGAAATTCACTGGGAGGAATTGGTATATACCTGAAAATTGATGGTTCTCAGAAGATAAATTCTTTCTGGGGTTAGGGATATGGCTCAATGGAGAAGACCTTTGCCTTGAAAATTTGAGGATTAAGAGTTTAGATTCCCCATATAGACATATGTTCTCACATATAGCTCGGAATCCACATAAAGATGGAATCCTCAGTGTGAACTGGCTAGCTTAACCTCGCCAGTTGGTGAGCTCTAGGGTTAATTGAGAGACCCTGCCTTCACAGTGAAAGTAAAGAGCAATCTAGGAAGATATTCAGTATTAATTCGAAGTCTCTACAATCACATGCACACATGTGTGTCTACACACATGCAAACACGTGCATACACACACCCATACACAGAAAAACAAAACAAAATGAAAAAAAACCCAGTGGATGAAGACACATTGTTCTGTCTCTGTGTATGCACATATGCATATGTGCATTTGTATGTGTCTGCTTGTGTATGTGTATGTGAGGTAGGTCTGGGCTTCTCTGAAGACCTGGTAGTACTTTGTATGGTTAGTAGGTGACTTGTGGTAGTTGTTAACTGCTGCCAAGCAGTGCCCTGAAGACTGTTCTTTGTCAATAATAAAGATCCCATAACCACATTTTAGACATACAATAGAAGGAACTGAAATCTAAAATAATTGTCTTGAGTTTCAGAAAATTCATCTGTGGAAATCTCCTTTGGAAGTATATCTGTACTTCTGAAAGGTGATCTGATAGGCGAACAGCAAGTCAGACTCTTCTTTCAATCAGCAGTACCTTAAGTTATTCACACATTTCTTTAAAATAGTAATTGTTTTGTTTTCCTAAATCTCTAAGATTTCTCCAGTCCCCAAAATCAGATTCTCAACTAAAACCAGAAGGTTTAAAATCCAGTATTTTAAGTGCTACATACTCTTAAAATGTGTCTCTGGTATGTGGTTCACAACAAATTAGCAAGTCACGCTACATAAAATACAGGAGCACATGCTGCAGAGGCAAGGCGAGGAGGGTGAAGGGGGGAGGAAAGGAAACAATTTACATTTTACTTCCACCTCTCACTATATAGTTGGATGTTGAAGCTGGGATTGATCGATAGGCTGATGTGCCACGTGGTGAGTCTGATCAGGTAGGAGGATGCTGAGAGTGCTACTTGCAAATGCTTCTTGACTAGCACTGAGGACTTTAAAGGCATTGTTTCCCCTTCCTATAGGAAGTCTGGGGTTGCTGGAGGTACCTGTATCCTGAAGCTTGAGAATCTGGCAGGTGGTTTGGCTTTTAGCCAATTCGGATGGTGCGCATGCTCGCATTTCTTTTTGTGCCGTGTGATCTGGAAAGTAAGAAGCAAGGCAAATGTGATAGAGAAAAAAGGCTCAGTTAAGGTTGTCACCACTCGCTTGCCCCACATTTATTTTGTGATCACCTCTTTTTCATTATAATTATAAAGAATTGGGGCAGGTAGTTTTAAATCAGTATAAGTAGATCTAAACATCTTTATTAATCAGAATTGGAACCATTACAATCAACACATTCTTGCCAAATGAGAATTAAGTTTGTTTATTCTTTAAGACTTCCTTCTTTAGGATTCACCAAACTCCAAGAAAGCATTTTCTGCACCCTGCTGGTTGTGAATATGTTTTCCATGCAAAAAGATGTTTGTTTGTTTGTTTGTTTTTGGTCATTGTCAAGATCATTGAAGAAATGGTAGTCAGTTGGTGAGAGGTCAAACAAATATAACTGATATGACAAAGCATTTTGGCCCAATTTATTCTACTTTTGAAGCATACATTGTGTGTTGTGTGGTCAGGCACACATTGTGGAGCATTGGAATCTTTCTGTTGACCAATGCTGGCTGTAGGTTTTGTAGTTTTTGGTGCATTTTATCCATTTGTTAACATACTTCTCAATGTGTGCTAACATTCATAATGCGATGGTTTTTCTGGGATTTAGAAAGCGCAAATGGACCAGACCAGCAGCAGCAGATCACCAAATAGCGACCATGGTCTTTTTTGGTGCAAGTTTGACCTGGTAAATGCTTTGGAGCTTCTTTTAGGTCCAATCACTGAGCTTGTCATCACCAATTGTCATATATGACACACTTCTTGTTGCACACCACAGTCTGGTCAAAAATCGTTTGTTGTTGCATATAATAACAGTTCAATATATGGTTCTTTTTCACCTTTTCACTTTTTCTATTTGTTTCATGTACTGAACAGTCATGGAATGGTTTCTTTGGCAACGTTTTGGGCGACTGTAAGATCAGCTTCTATGATTGCTCTCATTTGGCCGTTACATTCTGATGGCTGATGACTATTCTACTCATGCTCAAAGATCTGTCCTTGAACCATCACTGCACTGTACATTCATTAGCAACTCCTGGGTCAAATCCATGGCTGACACGAATTGTTTCTGCTCCCATACAACCTGTTTTAACCTCGAGTAATAAAAATCATTCAATTTTTTTTGTCTGAAATCATCTGCAGAGTATGCAATAGATGTAAAATAAGCAGCAAGTTAAAATTTTGTTCAAAACCACAAAGTGGTAAATGTGAATTAAAATGATTATAGCGTAACCACATTATGTAAGAATTTATTTCAGTATTGAATGGGAAATTTCAACAATGCAAAATCTGCAGTTAATTTTGGATCAACTTAATAGGTGCCAGTGCTTCAACAAAGTGATTTTTGTGGTCAGTTGGAGTCGTGTACGGTGGTGTCTCTCCAGCATGTCCTTTTCATGTGAACTTGGAGCTGTAACTGGAATTTTGTGCTTTTCAAGGGAAAGGTACACAGGTGAGTAGTGGTAGCAGGCTGGGATCCTGTGCATCAAGGAGGTGGTTTCCTAAAGGAAGAGTTGTCTCTCAGGGTATGTTTTAGCAGAAAGGAGCCCAACCCACTTGACAGATTCTTACTTTCCAGTCAGTGTAGAATCCATTTGCCTGTATTCTGTGTTCAAGGGGATACCCTGCTGAAAACTCAAGACCAGAGTAGGTGTCATGAAGATATCTTGAGCCTTGGAAGAACAGTATGCATCAGCAAATCCACAGCATCAGAAGCTTCGAGCTTTTGCTGCTTGACAAGATGCTACTTCCTGTTCTGACTGTGTGGTGATCATGTTTTAGCAGCACAGACACATTCATGGGTCAGGTCTGGCCACACGAGCATCAGCTTTGTGAACACTTGGTCTCACTCACAGAGATCTGGGACTAATTTCTTTGGTAGAGAAGCAGCATGTCCAGAATCCTTCCTTTTCTATACACAGTTCTAGGCTTTCAACAACATAAATGTATATAAATGTGTGAGCCACTATGATGGATTCTTTCTATTAGAATTCTGCTCATCTCCATAACGTATTTAGCTGGTTGAGCTGATTATTTCTTCCAAGAATCAAAAGTTACTTACAGATGTTGTCTGGTTTGGATGTTGAATTTGGAGTCACGGTGAATAGGACATGCTCTCTAATCCCAAGTACTCTAGATCCTTCTTTCACCTGCCTTTTCTCTCCATGATTTAAAAGTCAAATTGCGCAAACCTGGGGAACTTGGAATAACCAAGAGCAAAGAACCAATGGATTATTTATCCTTTTCTCCTGGTTATATATTTTATAGTCAATTATAAGGAAAGCAATGGATTTGTTTCCTTCTTACATTGGGGTTAAAAGTAGCCACTGTTTGCATTTTCTAGGTACATCAGCTGCAGCAGGAAGAAAGAACCTAGGGTGCATATTGCTGCCCAGAAAGAAACCAAGAACCTAAATGCTATTGCTAGCTTTACTCAGCATGCAGTTTCAAGTACTCACCTTCCATCTGAATTGATTGAGCCAATGATACTTTAGGGAAATTAGGTCAACTCTTGAGGAAATCTTATTATGACTGCTTACAGAGGGAAGTATTGCCATCAAACTTCTGGAATTTAGTCTTAATCTATTTGATATATGACCTTGCTATATATATGTATGGTAACTCACTGTTTGAGGAGAGAGACCTAGGTAGGGAGTAGAATTTGGTTCTTAGGTGTGGAGTTTAAAATTTTGGGGGGAGAAGTTCTTCACCTAGACCAGATGGTCCTATTGCTAATGTTCTTGCTGTTTTATGTAGAATGCCTGCTATGTTTGAGTTGGAGTCCTCTCTTGCTCTCCCTCTTTCCTTCAGTGTATTTGTGACTTTTCTATGGTGCATCTAGGCTGACAGGAAATACTGAGATTAGCAAGGTCAGCCAGGTAAATATGATTTCTGACATCCTGGTACTTTGCCTGTTGGTTGGGATAATATGCAATGGATGTATGTAGCTATTGAGTACATAATATCTATCTCTTTGAGGGTCTGATACCAAAGCTAAACTAGAAGACCCTGAATATAATGTAGCTCAGAGATATCTGTCAGTTACCAAAATTGTTTTTTGGTTCACATGTCCTGCCTGCCTTTTGGGACCATAATTATTAGAGCGGCTTCTGTATGGCAGTGTAGCTATAAAAGAAACCACAAGCTTCTGAGTCCACTGTTGCTTGAGCATTTCCTGGTTGGCCAGGAAGAGCACCTGTCATGTCATGTATCTCAGCAAAGAGTGGGTGACAGTCATAGCAACTTTGGTTCCTTCTTCGCCTGGAGATGAGGTTAACCCCGTAGGCCAGCAACTCCCTGAGTGAGGGGGTGAGCCCTCTGTTTTAGTTTCCTTGGTGTTTGAAATGTGCCTTCACCTCCTTCAGGTGCCTGGTTTCCTGTGCCAGGTGCTCTCGCCTGGGGCTGCCTGCTGTCTGTCATGACTTCTAGGGTCATGTCATAGTGGGGGCTGGCTGAAGAGAGGCTTGGTGGAGGAGGAGGAGGCGAGCTTAGTGCCTGTTACCCACGGACATCTAGACTAGGAAGAAACATAACAGCTTTATTTTTAGGCTTTGCTAATTTTCACTCTTCTCCTAGTTCGCTGCTACCTGGCAACAGCTTATTGTCATGGCAACACCAATGTTAATGAGTGAATCTCTCTGTGTGTCTGCCCTACCCAGTGCTCTGTGGCAGACACTCAGTGCAGAGCTATCTTTCAGGCCATCTAGGGCTCAAACTCTGCCCCTCTGCAGGTCTCCCAGACCCTGTCAGATAGGAAAAGAATGGAGCAAGAGCCACATAGGACCTGTGGCTCTATTTACATAGTTACTGATGGACCTACCAGCTCCATACCCTACCTCCTATTGACCTGTCCCCTTTACTTCTTCAGTGGGTTTCTCATGCTGGGTTTGAAAGGGAATTTGAGCTTTTTTTTTTAATGGCTGTTGATTGCAAAGCTCTGTCCCCTTTGTTCCTACCATGAGATAGACAGGTGTGATGCGAGCGCAGTGTAGATGACCTGCACCTTGGCTCTTGGGAAAAAGTCAGTGACCCAGCCCACATCTCTATTCTCATCTCACCATCTGCAGCCCTTTGTTGTTTTACAGTAACCCGAGAGATAGGGCAGAGATCAGCTCCAACTTCTTTTTGCCTCAGTTTCCCATCTGAAGCAACGGTTGTCTGAACTTGCAGCGACCCTTTCTGTCAGTGTTACTGAGCAGGGTTGCATGAGGTATTCTGGGCTCTCAATCAGCAGTTCTGTGATATGAGTGACTTTTTGGACCTCTGACTGTTTCCTCACTGTAAAGTGCAATAGTGCCCTTTTCTGAGTCCTCCAGCAGGTCAGCGCATGTCTAGTGCTTGATGTAGTGTCTAGAATAAAATCATGGTTCCATAAACATGGTTTCTATTGTGTCATCTTATTATTTGACTTACACTCTAATCTTGCGAACTAAGGACTATTCTTACTGAATGGTAACGACAGGATAAATAGTCACCGACAATAATAGATAAAATGGTAGAGTAAAGTCTAGGTGTATCATACCTCAACACATCATGCACGAGCTTCATCCTTCTACTCCATGCCTCTGGAGTTATCCTCTTTTTCTGGGGGTGGCTCTGGGGATCCTCAAGAATATGTCTGAGCTTTGTGTACTTCTTGGATTAAAGGTGCTATGTGAACAAGGAGTGTTGCCACCATGACTAAGTGTTGCCTCTGGAGAGCTCATAGCTGTCGCAGCTGCCTTGAGGGTGGCACGGCAAGGCTCTGAATGAACTGTGGACTCAAAGATTTCTGCAGTTACCTCTTCAGGCCCAACCTGATTCTAGGATATGGGTCCTTGGCACTGCTGCTCTATTGGACCAGGGAGTCAATCTAATATGCAGAGACTCCTGTTAGTGCCTCCAAAATTCTCAGTGATGTTTTTACTTCTTCCCCCAGAATAATAGTTCTTGTATGTTTTCTGAAGGTCTCATATTCACATAATAAAAAATAAAACATGCACAAAGTGTGCTTGATGAAACATCCCGCTTCTCCAGTCTTCATGGAGAGAAACCTGTCAAGTGGGCATAAGTGTATATTGATTTTTAAATATGGTCTTCCAGGAGGATGTTCAAATTCCCCCTCCCCACACTTGCCAAATGTATCTGTGAATACTTCATGTCAGTCAGTATACACTAGATTCATTTTCAGCAGACAACAAAAAATGTATTGTTTTTCCTCGTAAATGAGGTCAAGTATGCTAAGAAATAAGCTTCAGAATAATAGTTTGATAATAATAATAACTTAAGTGCTAATAAGCTTTAGAAAGTCTAATGACCAGTTAATAATAGGGAGCATTCTTGTTTACCGTGATGATAGTATAAATGCTTTCCCTTAACTAAAAACTGCTTTTTTAACCTCAGTTTTAAATCTGGAACGCTAAGTCACAGGACCTCTTGAACTGCAGTGGACCCTGTCTATTTGAGGATGTCCCTGTGTCCTCTCAGTCATGTGGTGCATCTTCTCATGTATAAACTCTTGGGTTTCAAGCACCAGCCAGGGCTGGAGGACCACTTCCTATGGGGCTTCATGATCTTTTGTCAGCGGCATGACTAAATGGTCCCTGTGATACCCAGTTCTTTTATCATTATACCCCACGGCTGGTGTAACTCCATGGGCATACAATTGTGATTAGCACACGGAGTTTATTGATGTGTGACATACACTTGAACTGTATCCTTTCTATTCTGAGCTACTATTTTTTTTAAACCTACAAATGTCCAGACATGTCTCACTCTGTCTAAAACCTACTAAAGAAGAGATGCAAACGAATACCCAGCATCTCCTAATCCCCCTTTCCTTCTATCTCTCTGATGTGACAGGGGATCTGTCTAGGATTCAACTTGAGTTGGGTCATCATGTGACAGATGGGATGAAACTGGAATTCACTGGTAGTGATGTGACTACATGACAGGCCTCTTGGCCAGCACCCACGAGCTCCTGGGTTCCATCCCTAACACTGTAGAAACAGAAATAAAGCACAGCCAACCAGGAGAATCAGGGTCTGTGAAGTCCAGGTGTTTGGGAGGTCCTTAGGAGATGATCATAGTATGCTATGGTGAAATAGATCCTTCCCAGCTGCATGTTTGGAGTTCCCTACTCAGAGATATGTCAGAGACCTGTGGATTGAATTTCTGGGAACCAGTCAGGATTTTAATATTCATTTTTCTTACGTATTCCACACTTCTTCCCCTTTGCCTTTGCTGTGAGATTTCAGGGTTATTGGTCTGATGAAACTGTCATGGTGCCAAGCAACAAGTTTTGCTGATAGCTCAGCACCTTTGTGTGGCCGAGTCTCCCTGAGTATGGTGGGGGAGAACTCAGAGGTGGGCGTATGCAGGTTCAGCCACATTCAGGAAGGCCCTGTTCCCCAGGTGGAAGGAGTGTCTCCCCCATTACTTGGGTCCATCTTATCAATTTCTTCTTCCACAGTGTGACTGTCACATTCCTCCTGAGCATTCCATTTCATGATCTTTCTATTTACCATGGTCCCAGTTGCTAAGCACATCTGGACCCTCGGTTCTACCAGTATTCGTTTGTGCTAGAAGGGTCTGGAGCTTATTCCCTTTGGAGACCTCAGGCTGTTCAGACCCTCCCATAGTAGTTGTTTTCCGTGGTTCCAAGTGGGCCAGTGCTTGGTATCTAGAGACCATGGCTGTGGCTTTGCCATACATACCCTGTCTCTCTAAAGAGGCTGAAGAGCCCACGTGAACGGGAGCGCCTGAGCACCCTAGACCTTCCAGTCTGAATCCTGGTGTATTGCCCCTTAGAGGTTGGGGTCCCATCTCCCTTGCTTGTTGAGGTTTCTGACTCATTTGCTCCTGAGATCACAGTGCTCCCCTTTGGTAGATATCACTGATGCCCAAAACCCAGTTTTCTGAAGTCGCACATGTGTCACTGAGATACATTTTAGAGTGTCACATAGGGAAGCCAGTTCAGAGGAACATTGTGGCTAGAAATGGACAGGCCCGATGCCTAGTGAAACAGCTGGGAGTCTTAGGTGAGAGGGAGGAGGCTTGGGTAAAGGTTGCTTAGTGTAGCTGGAAGACTGTAGGGAATGGCCACTTTTCTTTCTGTACCTCTATGAGGTGCCTTACCTGGCCCCGTTGTCTGGAATTGCTTGTTTCCCCTGATTTTTAATGATCAACTTGCAGTGACCTTGAGGACCGAAAAGGCCTCTCTTACCTTTCTGCTCTTCTCTATGTTCCTTCTAAGAAAGAAGCGGCTCTCACTGCACAATTAGAGATAAGAGGCAGAGCCTGAGGAGGTAGCTGTGAAGCAGCTTTCTTAGCTGGAAGTGCAATCAGTTAAACCGCTAGGGTAACTGCCTGGCTATCAGGCCCTTCGGGGTTTTGATGAGGGAAGAAGTTACTCACAGGCCAGAAATTTTCTAAATCAAGAGCCCTCAGAAAAGATTTACAACAGTGGTTTTCACTCCTGGCTCTCCATTAGAATAATCTTGGCAGTTTCTTAAAAATACCCATTTTCTCTACCTCTACCCAGAGGTATTCAATTCAGAGATCATTGTGGAGCTATGGCTTCTATATCATTTAGACATGCCATAGATAATTCAGTGCCCAGCCAGGTCATCAATCAATAGTATAGAGGTGCTAAGAGACAGATGGCAAAAAGGAAATGCTAGCCTTAGTAGGGGCAGCAGGGAACTTGCTGTGTTCGTCAGACTTCACAGTAGAAGGAATACTTTGATTTTTAATGCATTTGGGTGGTCTGAGAAGTATATTTCAATATTTTCAAGTTTAGCTGCTTAAAATATTTGCATGATCAAGTTTGTGTTAACGTTATTCATAATAGCCCTGAAGTAGATGCAGCCCATGTTTTCATCAATGCATCAATGAATAAACAAAAATCGTATGCATATCCAGTGGAGTATTTTTCAGTCTTAAAAAGGAATGAAATTCTGACACATGCCACCACAGAAATGTCCCCAAGGGCATTATGCTAGGTAAAATAAACCTGTCAAAATGAAGAAATGTTTCATTTACTCGAAGTCCTAGGAAAGACAAAATCATGGGGAAAAAAGTAGAACGAGGGCAGAGGCGATGGCTTAGTAGGTGAAGTGTAACACTTGAGTTCAGCTCCTCAGATTTCAAGTACAAGGTGGGGGCAGATATAGTCCCTGCACACTTAAGGGAAGAAGGAGATGGAGATCAAAGAATCTCCAGAAGCTCATGGGCCAGCTAACTTGGTTTCCATAGCGATGGTGAAGCGAACCAGTCTCAAACAAGATGGAAAGGTGAGGAACAACATTTGAAACTCTAAAGGTTTGGACATTGTCACACACACACACACACACACACACACACACACACACACACACACACAAAGTGAGACACAGAGAGAGAGAGAGAATGAATATGGGGGCTGCCAGCAAGGACTGGGAAAAGGGGAAATATGGAATTGCTGTTTTATAGGTAAGAATTTCTATTTGGCAAGGTATTCTGGCAATGGCTTGATGGTGGTGAAGATTGATAGCCATGTGAACTGTGAGATGTATACTTAAAAGTGGGTAAGATATTAGATTTATTTTATGTGCATTTTTAACACAATTAAAAATAGTTTCAAGTGAATAAGAATGATACTGTTTTAATATTTTGTAAAAATGATATTCATAGAATAGAAAATTTAAACACTATCTTAGTATTTAGACATGTGTTCTTTTCTGAGTATGTTGAAGCACACACTTTTAGATTTTGTTTTGATCTAGTTCTTCGAAATCTGGGTTTTCAGTTGGTCTTGCTTGGTTGACACCCCTTCTTTACAGATATGACTGCATTTCAGGGGAGGCTCATGTGAGGTGATATGCTAAGCAGAAATATGTAGGATAGTCAGGATTTGGACATGACCTTCAGCCTGATTTGTGTCTGAGTTCATTATTTGAGGGTCACTTTAGACATTGCAGATAAAATGTTGTTCAGTGATTACCTTTGTAGATTGGGCTTGAGGAATCGTCAAATGCTTCCAGTTATGCCTTAATGAATATTTGTAAGTATTTGTGCCATTCTTGTCTCTTTTGTCTAGACTTTTCAGTGCTGGTTGAGAAATCTTAGTCTAAAGCAGGGCAAATCTTGTAGCTGTCATCTGATCTTGTTTCTGGGGAAAAATCATGAATGTTTCTGGGACCCAGTTTCTGCACTCACATTGGAAGTTTAGGGACTCAAGGTTCCTCCCACTCATCTGCCTTACCAGCTTTGCTTCTCCATCATCTTCCACTCTCTGGGGGAGGGAGGAAATGCACAATCCTTGCAGCACACTGGTTAAATACTAGCTGAGAGCCTCCCAGATACTTGACTGTAGTATTCACACTGAATACTAATGATTCCCAACAAGGTACAGCCACATCCTAGACCTTGTTCCTCCTCAATACAGAGAAACAACATCACTGAAAACCTTCTTTCCCTCCCTTAGGCAGTAGTTTGTCAATAGTGCAGGGCAATGCTCTGGGTTGTCATGGAGAAGAGAAGGATTCCCCCCCAGAAGACAGTGTATAGGGCAACAGATAACCCCTCCATGGCCCCTGCAGTGCTTATCCTAGTCAACTTTCAGGGGCATGTAAGGAAGTCCCAAGTCCAACCCATCATCTAGCCCACCAAACTGCTTCACATTGCCATATGTCTTCCAATTCCTGTGTTTTTTTGTCATTTTTTTGTAGCATGATGTCAAAGTTATTCTCCCTTTTTGTGCCTTCATCTTACCATTTAGAGGTCTTGTTGAAGTAGGAATCTATTATATTACTTTTCTCATCGTTGGGGCAAAATAATAGAGAAGAGCAGCGAAAGGAAGGAGAATTTGAGGGAATATAGTCCGTAACATTCAGGAAAGGTGTGGTGGTAGAAGCCTGAGATTGGCTGGTCACACTAAGTCTGCAGAAGAAAAGGAATGTCTGCTGCTTAGTTAGCCTCCTCTTTCTCCCCTTTTTATTTGTTTCAGGACCTTGGCCAATAGGATTGTGCTTCCCCCGTATTAGGGAAGATCTCTTCCCTCAGTTGAACTTCTCTTGAGACACCTTTATGGACAGTGTCAGTACTTTTCAAGACAGAGTGATAGGTATGTCTCATATGAGATTCCAAATCCACTCAGTGGAGAGATGTGTTTACATCCCATGTACACACAGGGCATTGACTCTGTCCTGGTGTACTCCTTCCTTAATTTACCTGGTCAACTAGAAATCAAATGTGTATTTTTGTCCATACATTATTTTAAAAAATAGAGAATGAAATATCGCTGAAGAACATTATCCCTCCTGGGCTATAAATAGAAATGGCCCAATTGAGTCTGTGTCTGGTTTCTTCTTTGAGAGAGCCTCAGCCTGCTGCCTCACAGTATAGCTTTGTCTGTTGGTGCTGACATAGAGGGGAGATAGCTCCTCTCTACATGCTGGGAGGATTTCTCTCTAGAGCTCAGAAGCTCTGAAAATAACTTCTCTCACACGCCGCTGCGCCTTCTTATATGTAGAAAGGGTTTCCAGAGGCTGGATCTCATGTTAGCAGAGGAGTAAGGATACACACAGCACTGTGTTGTCTGGTCACTGCAGCCAGTTGAACTGATGAAGAGCCAAGTAGGGGCTGGCCTTGAAGAGCACGCTGTGACCTCAGAGGAGCTACCGGATATCGTACCCATCATGAGAATCTTCTCAAACACAGCT
Source organism: Typhlomys cinereus (assembly GCA_023101885.1). Lineage (NCBI taxonomy): Eukaryota > Metazoa > Chordata > Mammalia > Rodentia > Platacanthomyidae > Typhlomys > Typhlomys cinereus. The sequence continues at coordinate 6,334,528 of JALPQD010000040.1, read as the reverse complement.
ATGCTGCACAGTGCAAAGGACTCTCTGCTTCTTGGGCATTGACCACAGTGTGGTTTTTATACCCTGTGCCCAGAATCAGTCCAAGATGGACTGGATGTAGACTACATGGAACTGATACACCATTCTTAAATTGGTAGTGCTATAGTTTCCCTTGGCTACTGTGATTGAAAGCACTTATTTCCAGTCAGATACATGCTAAAATCCTAACTTTGACCCTTGCTTTTCCTTGTTAGTAGAGTGGGCGGGGGGAGGACATTGCAGAGAGTGGTGTGGACTCTATATGGGAATGTGCGTGCTTCGCCAGGTAGGGTGGTGGCAAGCAGTCTCCAGGTACAGGCCTTGACCTGCTTGCCATGAGACTGAAAAGGTGTGGAGGAACTGAAGAGGTTAAAATAGTTGCATGTGCATGCCCTGTTCTGTGTGCAAGCTAGAGATGTGACTTACACTTATTTTATATACATGTAATTTACATCTTGTTTGATAAACCACGATGCCCTTTGCATAGCTTATCAAACTAGACAAAATACTTTCCATATCAAGTATGTAATGCTTCACATACGAGAAGTGTTCTCAGTGCTTTTCAAGTATGTCGTAATTTCTTTCAGTCAAATTATCTTTCTTCTAAAGGTGACTTTCTAGAGGGCTTAGCTTCAGGAGTCTGCTAACAGGGTCTTATTTTCTAGTGTGGAAGGATGGCTCGCTGACATTTGGTTGGATTCTACTGTATCACTGGTGGAAGAGAGGCAGATGTGGTTTGATGGGGAGCTGCATTTCTAATTGGCTTCAACTCCTCACTGCTTTGGTATCTCTTGTCTTTCTTACTTGTTCTTGAAAATAGCTGGTGTTGTGTTTTATAATAGACTGAACTTTAATATTATGCTTGGTGAGGGAACTACTGAGACTGGATGAATGCATCCATCCATCCATTCAACAATTGTCTATTGAAGAGACTGTGAACCCGTACTGGGTACCATTTCTGTGTCAGGAAAGGGACAGAAAATATAGTTATAATCTTTACACTATTATAAAGAAATGAAAGAGGATTAGAGCAGGATGGTGGGATAGAGTGACTCTAGGGAAAAGGTTCTTTAGCTGCTGGCCAGGAAAGGCCTCTCTGAGATCTGGAAGATAAGAAGACCCAAGTCTGAAGAAAGGAGAAGAGAATTCTAGGTGAGGAAGCAGCAAGCTCAAAGGCCCAGAGGCAGGGCAGCTTCTGCATGTGTTGGAAATAGAAATTCCAGACTCAGGTACAGCTCGAAGGAGGGATAACTCCAAATGTTGTATACTACTATGCAATAACCATGAGTGACAATTAATTTAAGATTTCAAACAACAGGTAGAGAGGATTTTGACTATTTCCAACAGATTGGAGTGATAGATATGCCACTTATCCTGACCTGATCACTGCATACAATATGTTTATCTTGAATTATCAAACTAAATACCACAAGTATTTATTTTTTCATTTTTATTTTTTCCTAGTTTGACAAACATTGGGAACTTATCCCTGCCTTCCTCCTTTCCCCCACTTTCCCATTCCCCTCTCCTCCCTTCATCAATTCATCCCACTCCCTCTCACCTTCCTGTCTGTCTGTTTATATGGACCCCAGGGTTTCCCTCTGGCTTGTCTATTCTTGTGGGGGTTCAAGCCTCTGTGGCATATACCAAGTGGTTCCTCCTCAGGCCACCCTACAAATGAGGACATTCCCCCCTTCATTCTTCCAGTCCTAGTTCCCAAGATTTCCACTGCATGTAATTATCTCTCCTGAAATCCTCGCTAGTCTATGGGGGTATGTAGGTATGTCAGTCTTCATGCAGGTCTGGTAAGGTTAAGTTTCATTGTAGTCAGTAAATACCATAAATACATTACCTTGTTTAAAAATAAAAAATTCTGAAAAAAAGAGGAAGGGAATAGCAAAACTGATACACAGCACAGTGAACAGAGAGGATGGTAACACTTGAGGATGGGCAGAGGGCAGATCATGGCAGGTAGAGAGGCCACATGTTTGCTGCTTCTTTCTTTGCAAAAGATCATTCCGCCTGTGAATTAGGAGCTGGACTTGGCAGGGGGTGATAAGCCAGATGGGAGGCCAGCCTGATGGGAGGGATAGAGGCTGCTTCCAGCTGCCAGCAGTGGAGGAGGGACAAATGGAAATGGGCATAGCTTTTGCATGGGATGAAAGGCATGTGCTCCGGAGGGGAGCTGCCAGGCCATACTAGGCTATGGGAATCCTGGATAAGGAAGCCCTCAGGTGACCAGGCAGAGCCTTGGCCCAGAATAAATACTGATGATGAGAATGTGGGGTTGGATGTTGTGGTTGATGGCAGTGTAAATAGCTCACTTTGGAGGGCGATTATAGCTCATGAAAGCTCATAGGCTTTTAACTTGCCTTCGAAGAGATAATCAGAGGTACCTTCCAACAGTACTTACCAGGATAATCTTGTTCTTAGTGGGCTAACTTGGAGCAATTTAATTATTATTTTTTCCACTCATACAATCTTAATAGGTACCCCGGTCCTCTCCCTTCCTTCACTCCCTCCCTCCCTTTCTCTCATTGCTCCCTCTCCTCCCTTCATTCCTGGAGCATTCTTTAGTGTGAATGTCAAGCTTCCCTCTGGGTCCTCCACTCTAATGAGGTGTAAGGACTCAGAAGCATTGCCTAGAGCCCTTTCTTGTGTTCCCCTTTAGTATAGGAACACTATTGTGGCTGTTAATCCCTTGCTTCTAAGGATCCTAGTGCCTGTGATCCATGCTAGACTTTGGGGGGATCAGTGCTATGTCAGTCATTGCGCAGGTCATGCAAAGTCCTGTTATGGTTACTTGGCCCTAACTTGTGTGGAATAGGAGCAATTTAAGTATTGTCTATTCTTTAGTCACACTGTATTCTAGAACTTCTTCTCTTCTGTCTGGAAGAATATCTAGAGATAGTTTATCTGTTACACTCCCATTATTCATTCTGTACTGTTCCCTGAGGGTGGCACAAGGGATAGAGATCAATTTCTTCTCTTGTCTCACTTTGACATCTTGGGCACTTGCATAGTTTCTTATCCATTTTTGGATGAAGCAAGGACAACTTGGCTTCCTTCTTTAAGTGTGTGTCTCTGTGTTGGAGATAATTAAATTATAAAACACCTTGGGGCACAAAGATAGGAGGCCTCCTGCAAACACTGCTCTGCCATTGCCAATATTGTCACAAGGGACGAAAATGTAATGTTTGCTTATTGCAAAGTGGTTTTCTGATGTTTTGGTCAACAGGATGCTGGTGCCAACTGTTAGAGTGATTTTTTTCTAGCATAATTTTTAAAGTGCTTTTTCTCATGCCCAAATTTTGAAGGACTGGAGAACTTGGATATTTGGGACCATGACTTTTGGTATTAGCCCTCTAGGGTGAAGAGAGTGAGGTCTGTCAACGCTCCATCTCTGATTTGCTTTTTGGCTCACTTTGCCAGAGTACTTTTGATATGAATAAGATAAAGTGTGGAATCTTTTTAGCTTCTACAACATTAAAAGCATTTAGTTAACCTTTATGTGGATTATATAAAGAGAATTATGAGGACTAGATCACTGTTCTGCTTTAATATACTATATACTAATGCTTTCTTTAGAAATGGAAACTAAACAACTAAAGTGATCATTCAACTCTTAAGTTTTATATTTTATAAAACAACAGCTTAAATAATCTATAAGAACTGATATTGAAAGTAATCTGATTCTGTCAAAATATGTAAACAACAAACTGGTCAAGAAGATCTTGGATGTCTAGAACTAAATGATGCAAGGACCTTATTTTGTGCAACTCTAATTAATAAATGCTGCCTACTGGGACCTGAACGAGGAGCCCTGGATAGCAGAAGGGAGAAAGAGAAAGTCTTTCAGAGAGTTTTGCCTGATATTCTAGTATTTTTGGCTTCTGTCTCTCTAACATCGCAACCAAGATTCAGACGCTGAGGCTTAAAAGCCTGCTGTGAGGAGGTGTCAATAGAATATCAGACACCAAATTATAAGTCTTCATGGAATTATGGGCACTTGTGAGAATGAGATTCTACTCAAGCTGAACCTGGATGCAGCCTTGGAGAGTCAGGCAGTGATATAAGCGTGGTCACTAAGCTGTCAGAATGATTTTTTTCAGATCTAAATGGGTGAATGGTGAATCCCAGAGAGAAGAATATAACTTGCTTCCTCAGTTATCTTGATTTTTCTTAGCAAAGGTAACTCCCAAGGTATGTTAATTTTACACTTTGTTTTCTCTCTCTCTCTCTCTCTCTCTCTCTCTCTCTCTCTCTTTCCCTCTTCACAGAAGGGCAATGAAATCTGTTAATTCAGTTATGATGTCTCATATAATTTATAGCATTCTTTCAGTGTTTTTCTCATTTGACATTTAAAAAAGCTAGTTTCCCCTCAACTATAACAAATTATTTGAGATAATTAAAAGGGACAGGTTTACTTTGGTTCAGTTTTAGACATTTTTAGTTCATGGATGTTTGGCCCAATTGCTTTGGACTTGTTGTGAGGCACATCATGGTGGGGGTACGTGCTGGAGGAAGCTGCTTACTTCATGGGTAGGAGCCAAAGAGAGGAACAGACCAGCACCCCACAATCCTCTTCAATGGCATGTTCTCAACAACATAACCTCCTGTTAAGCCCCATCTTTTTATGTATATAAATGTTTTTAATTATTATTTTATTTTTCTAGTTTTATAAGTATTTATTCATTCTTCCCTCCATCCTTCCTCCCTTCCATTTCTCTCCCTTCCCTTCATCAATCCATTCTGTTCCCTCTGTCTTCCTGCCTGTCTGCTTCTATGGACCCCAAGGTTCCCTTTGGTTTATCTACTCTTGTAGGGTTTTAGGCCTCTTGTGGTATACCAAGTTGCCTCTTTTTGGACTGCCCTACTAACAGGGGTAGCCTTCACTCATCCAGCTTTAATTCCCAATGTTTCCACTGTGTGTTTTTATTTCTCTTGGGTTCCTTGATAGTCTATGGGGGCATGTTGGTATGTCAGTCATTATGAAGGTCTGGTCAGGACAAGTCTCATTGCAATGAGTTCCTAGATGCAGCAGTCCTGCCTTAATGGAATGTCTTGTCCAACAGTGGACTTTCCCATCTTTAGGCTCTTATAATCTCCCAAAGCCTTAGGATGGGGTAAGCCCCATCTTTTAAAGCTTTCCAGAAGCTTTACCTTAATATTATACTTTCCCAAAGACATTAACATTTCACGTTTTTAGCACTCACCAGGGAAACTTATCCAGTTACAAGGCTTTTTCATAGTCTAGTGGCTCAGTTGTTGACTTTGTGATCAGAGACATCAGAGTCTGAAGCCCAGTTCCATCTCTCCTAACTTTTGGAAAGTCACTTAACCTTCCCAGGAAACTGATGAAAGTGTAAAGTGATGATGATGGTGTCATCCTGTTGATCAAGTGAGATCATGAGAAGTACTGCACGTGCTTAGCACGGGCAGAGCTACCACTACTCAGCTGTGCTGTCTCTTCCCTCCTAAAGAGCTCACAGAAGCCTCTTCATGAGCCCCACTGGAGATCAGTGACTGATGTACTGGTGAGGCAGAAGCCAAGGGCTACTTTGCCATCAGTTTTCACTCCTACCTGACAATACATACTAGGTGCCAATTTGCTTCATGTTTGACATACAGATTGAGCATCCCTGATCCCCCAAAAAAATCCCGAATCTGAAAGTTTCTGAGTACCAATATGTTGCCATGTGTGACAGGTTGCAGTCAAAATACAGGTGCACTAAAAATATTGCATAAAATAACTTAACGGGTTATATGTCTAAGGTGTATATGAAAAATTTCATGTTTAGATTTGGGCTTCATCTGTAAGATATCTTGTTACTTACCTACAAATACAAAATCAAGAAAGAAATCCAAATTCAAAAACACTTGATTCTAACCACACCATGTACTTTATTGTATTGATTATATTAACTCTAATGTATTCATCTCCCTGTATCTTAATTTATGTAAAATTGAAATTTTGGCTTGGGGAGATGGCTCACCAGTTAAAGCATTTGCCTTGAAAGCAATAGGACTTGAGTTGAGAACCCCAGATCCCATGTAAAAGTGCTATGATGTGGTGTTCCACCTGTAATTCTAGTCCTGGAAGTCAGAGCCTGGAAAACACCAGTGAAAGCTGGCTAGTCAGACGAACTCTAATGGCTGATCTGGACTTAATTAGAGATGCTGTTCACATAATAACTTGGAAGAATGATTAAGGACGATTCCTGGTATCACCAGTGGACCTCCATTGGCACATACATGCCAGTGGACTTGTGTACATACAACCCCCCCCAGGTGTTTACCTAACCACATGCTAACTTTTTTTTACATGTATGTATCCCATACACACATAAGTGAGAGGAGAGGAAAACAACTTTGTGTTATCTGACTGGTGTCCATGTGACTTACTGCTGTCTGGATAAAGTAGCAACAGAGGAAGAGTTTCCTGACTTTGGGGATACATTTGCACAGGGAACAAAGGACCCCCAGGATTACATTTTGCTGTAGAGTTTAGGTGACTGACCCTCTGCCTCCTTAGACCCGTCTGTAAATTCTTATACAAAAGAGTCTCCGTCAGGCTATATTCAGATTGGACTTTCTTACAGACACTAATTCAACACTGCATCTTAGGTGCTCAGTTAATCACTTGGTATATATAAACTCTTAACTAACTTAATAGTTCCATAAAGTATGTACTTCTCACCTTATCATACTGTTAAAACTGAATAAACTGAGGCTTGAGAGTTAATTTACTGGTACAGACCTTGAACTCATACCAGTTCTGCCACAGATTCTGTGGTCTGAATTGCCCTACCTGATCCTTTTGTGTCCAGCCTGAGTTGATAGAGTGATTCTTGCAATCTTGACTCATACAACAACGTGAAGTCTACCAAGAGCCCAGGTGACAAGATAGACTCGGGGTAGCTTCTAGATTTTGGAAGAAAGGAAGAATGGAAAGAAGAGAAACTCAGACCTTATTTTGAACTTTTCTGGGTCAGTTCCCCCCCCTTTCCCTCCAGCTGTCCTCCTTCCATCTTTTTCCTTTCTTGCACTATGTTAGCTTGCCCCTGGAGGTGGGAGTGGGCTTTGGTTGTTTGGCATGAGCAGTGTTCCATTTTACCAGTCTGTGATTTTTTCATTCCCTTTGGATTTGAATCAGACATGCCCCAGTTGCTAGGAAAGAAGGATAAGTACTTGATGGGCTGTCAGTTCATGTAGAGAGAAAAGCAGCATTTCCAACAGTAAGGGAGAGACATTTGTTATGTACCAGGAACTAGTCTGTGTGTATATTTTTCCACATAATATCAATGACTTTTTTGATTTGATATAAGTACAGTAGTCATTTTTTTAAATGCAAATAACTTGAGTAGTCAGGTGATTTTTGATGTCATCTTTTTCCATTCTCTTTATTCTGGGTTGTATGTATACTGCCATGTCATGGATTGCTGGATATAGGAGCATCAAGGAAAGATACACACACACACACACACACACACACACACACACACACACACACAGAGTTGTTCCTTGTCTGTATTTTCACTACCTATGGCAAATCAATTATAATTTGAAATTGAATAGAAAATTACAGAAATAAGTAAACAATTCATAAGCATACAGTTTCATGTCATTTTGAGTAGAATGACAAAATTTTGTGCTTGTTATCTCATTCTTTTCTTACCTAGGATGTGAATCCTTCTTCTGTTAGTATGTACTACTTCATATGTACTACATGTCCACTCGCCAGTCAGAAGATGCCCTGGTAACAGAGCAACTGTTATGATGCTATAATATTTGTTCTTAGGAAATTCTTACCTCACTAATAATAGTTCCAAAGTACAAGGTTAGTGATGTTATGAATATTTTATTCAATATATTATGTAAGTATTATATTTATTAAGTATATATCATAATATATACATTGTTATGTTATTGCTGTTAAACTTTTTTTTATTCAATTGTGTGTGTGTGTGTGTACGTGTGTATACGTGTGTGTGTGTGTGTGTGTGTGTGTGTGTGTGTGTGTGTGTGTGTAGAACCAGGTGTGAATTCGGGAATCATCGTGGACTGCTTCTACCTCATAGACTTCTCCCACCAGGACCAGAAACACAGGCCACCCCCACTTCCACCCAGCATTTGCATCTGGATTCGAACTCAGGACCTTCTGCCTGGAAGGCAGAGGCTTAACTCCTAAGCCACCTCTCCAGCCCCAACCTGCCTGGCATTTTTATGTGAGATCTGAGTTCTGAACTCAGGACTTTCTGCTTGTGAAGCAGAAGCTTAACCCCTGAACCATCTCTCCAGCCTTCACTAAACTTATGTACCATTTCTAAACTTTTTCATAGGAGAAGACATAGTATTTGTGTAGTTCAGTAAAAATAAGGTTTGGGTATCTTTTGAAGGTCTTAGAATTATTCACCTTAGATAAAGGAGAATTATACTATATCTATAAGGATATGTATCTACATGTCTGTATCTGTGTGATATCTGACCACATATTTCTACAGAAATGATTACCAGGCATAGGTGTGGCCCATGAGTGGCTAGTCTGGTAGAACAGATGTCTGTTGGACTAAGGGATCTGGCAAAGAAGGTAAAATATTGTAGGCAGAGAGAACCAACTTCCAGAAAGACTGTCCCGGCATGCTAAGGGCCTGGCACCTCAGGATTGATCTAATTCGTAGGTGAAGCCATATGGAGTAAGGCTTGGGAGGCCATGGTGAACTCATCAGTATTTATTTGGAACAAGTAAGGAGCTATTGAAATGCTTGAGTTGAAGGGGGTAGAAAGGTCTGAAGTGTTGAGGATATTTCTGACAGCTATGGGAGAAGTCATTGTGTGTGTGTGTGTGTGTGTGTGTGTGTGTGTGTGTGTGTGTGTGTTGGCAGTAGTTCAGAGAACTGTTGATGTACGCAGAGGATGTTATTACCTTTGGTCTCAAGGCCAAATGTCAGTGGACAGTAGGAGAAAGAAGAAGCTAAAGAAATAAGGTTTGCATGTGGGTTTGGTTTTATCTCTGTTTTGAATAGTTTCTCATCAATGTGGGCTTGCAACACTGCGCAGGAAGTTAGGGGCTTTTGGCCTGCTCTACAGTCCAGGTCTCAGATCCAGATGGTGGCAGAACCCGAAAAAGGCACATCGCATTGGTGCATGACAGAAACAGGAGCAGAGGATGGGTGCTGTGACTGAGAGTGTGCTGAGGGCAGAGGAGGACTTGCTGCCCTTGATTTACCATGGTGACTTGACGGTTCTTAGGGAGGCAGGAGGCCAGGGCTAGAAGTAAGAAGTTATATTTGTATCCAAAACAGTCTCTTTGGAGACACCCAGGATCCTAAAAACTGAAAGTTTAACCTCTGGGATTTAGATCTGGAGAACAGATCATAGAATCTACCGAAGCCAGAAGCCTTGGGGACAGCCAGCTCCCTATTGCTCATCTGTCCTCATCCTTCTGGGACCAGAGGAGTGCTGCCGTGTTCTGGAGCAAAGAAGAATTTGCAACTAGAATTTTCTAATTAGGTGTGTGTGTATGTGTGTATGTGTGTGTGTGTGTGTGTGTGTGTGTGTGTGTGTGTGTGTGTGTGTGTGTGGTGTGTGTGTGTGTGTGTGTGTTGCCTACTGTCAGTCATGAAACCATAAAAATATCTACCCAATACAAGAAAAAAGTAACAAGTGACTCTTCAATGCTTATTTTGTAAAAGATATTTTCCTTGATTTCTATTAATTCCTTTAGGATTTGGAGCAAGCCTGTAAGGTGGGCACGTTTTTATTTCCGTTTCATAAAGGATACCACAGAGGCTAAGGATTTTCTTTTTCTTAAAGATTCTCTGCAAATAAGTGGTAGGGCCATTATTCATTCTTAGGCTGCTAATTCAAGAGACTTATCTCTTTTCTCTTTGTCAACCCTGTATGGAATTTTGTGAGGGAGTTTTTGGAAATAATGTGCACAAATAAGCACAGAGGAACTATGTGGTCAGGATGGGAAAAAGAAACTGGCTTAAATCCTTCTCCTTCCCCGTATTCATGTGGGATACCTGCCAGGCAGCTGGCAATTTCCACTTCTTGTTTTATGCTGTCAATTACTGATGTATATGTCATCATTTCCTTTTCAAAGACTAGAAGCTCATTAAAGCCAACCATGTACTTTCGGTTTTATTATTCACCATATATCTAAACCAATGCCTTGAGCGTAGTTGATACCTAGTAAGTATGCACTAATTTCCCAAGTTGAATGAATGTACTTGGTAACTAATTCTCCTTGAAGCCATTCAGCTCTGAAAACAATACAAGAGCATCTAAAGATGTGAATTATAAGATTGGCTCTTGTGAACTGTAAGATAGTAGTTACACTTGAGTTGTGTTTTCATGATTTCAAATTCACTCACTTACTTCGTCATTTTTTTAATCTTAATTATGATAAAACTGAATTCAGACATCACAAATCAACCACCCAAAGTCACAAAGAGGGTTTTGCATCTGGTTTTGATTATAAGATGAAAGCAGATATTAGCACCATCATCTTCTGATTTTTTTTCAGTGTGTGAGCAGGATCCAATATGCACTCTTTTAGGGTTTGGAGATTGAACACATGGCCTGAGAATACGCCCCCTTTCTTTTTGATAAATTATAAAATGTCCAACATGGTGATGCTACTTAACATATGATCCTCTAGCTAGTTACCAGTCTTTGGTAAAATCAGGTCTTTTCCATAGGATCTCCTGGGTTTATAAACAAAGTGCTTAGTGGGTCTGGCTCTTTTTTGATTCTATGCTGAAATAATTTGACTTAGATATGAGTGTGCACTTCACTGCTTTCTATAATATTAACATTTTGTAACCCATAACGAAATGATAAAACTGAGAAATTAATGATGGCTTATAAGTCTCACAGTGAAACTTGTGACTTTATTGTGATTTTACCAGTGCTTTCAATCACATAGTTTTTTTCTTTTGCTCAGAATATAATGTAGATGTCATATTGCCTTTAGTCATCACCATTCACCTCTTATTTTCTTTTTATGACCCTGACACTTTTGAAGAGAATATGCCCATTGCCCTGTAGACCTCTCTGGGCTTATTTTCTCATGATTAAATCTTGCACACTGAGCACATCCTTCTGAGAATTCCAAAGGTGAAGTGCCCATTAAATGCATCCTGGAAGTAGAGAAATGATGTTTTTGCATGTGCTGTTTTCCTTCATTACTTGCTGACTGGAGACATGTGATACATTCCTTCTCTGTAATGCTGCTGTTTCCCATTTCTAAAGCATTTCCTGGGGGAATAGCTTCAAATTTTGCAAATATCCTGTTTCTTGTAAAACTCATACATTACTTTAGCATTCATCATTGGCTCTTGTATGCAACAGTTGATACTTTGCTATGTGCCTAACAATGACTTTTTTGGTTGCCTTCTTCTGTAATTATGAATGGGAATTATTCTGTTAGGTAGAGCTGTTGCTTCTTCCCTCTTTATCTATTTATTCAGTTATTAATTTATTTGACATTATGGCTATTTATTCCATCCTGGGGGTTAATTCACCTTGGCTAATGTTGCTTAAGTTTTGTATAGCTTTTGAGCACTGGGAGTTCTCACAATGCTCCTGGATACTGCAAGTCGTTTCCTTCTCTTGAATCTTCAGATCCTCCATCCAGGCATCTCTTATTTGTCCTGTTTATCCCCAGAATCCACTGTTTCTCCCAAGAATCCTGGCTTCTTTCACTGGAATGTGGTATTAAATCCAAGGTCTGGTTGCCCTGGGCTCATTGTTTTGTACTTATCTCATGTCAGGCCTTTCACGATGAAAGAAGCAGTGCATGGATTCACATTGGGGTTGGCTTCTTACCTTTCCAGGGACCGGTAACAATTTGTGATTCTCCTGCCTTGACGTCTCAGTGATCTTTACATTCTGATCTGCCAATACTCATATGTGGTCCATCTGTTACTAATGTTAAATCCCATTAGATACAAGGCATTAATCAGCATTTTTCATTCCCCAGTTGGTTCGTCACATCTGTGCTAAGGGCATACATTGTGCCAGGGCTACTTATGGGCATTTGATTTACATTAATGAGTGAAGTTTTATCCTTAAGGAATTTATGATAGAACCTCTTCTAGGAAATCTGGGTGTTGCGGTTCATCTGCATGTTGCACGACAACTGCTTAAGGGAACAAGAGGTTTATTTTCTTATGATAGTCCAGTTACAGTTCTTAGTCCAACTTGACAGGAGAGTTCACACCAACACCAGGGCCAAGGAAACTGGCCACACCATATCCACATAATAGTTGAAAGAGGGACAATCCTTACTTGCCAGACCAGCATGTCTGGCCAAGTGTATACAAGGATGCCCACTTCCTCAACCAGCTTTCTGTATTTTAGTCACCTGTTCATGGCCTAGTTCAGGACACCCATCATGGTTGGGTTTGTCTCATCAACTAGACAATCTCCTGCAGGTTTGCTTTGGACTTAACTCCTCTACCAGTTATCCATAAATATGCCAGAGCGCAAACCCTCAATCATCAAGTTTACACCTGCACCTAATACTGGGTAATGCTGCTGTTTTTCTTGGTCACTGTATATTGTAAAAATTCACTTCAGATTACTCAGCATTTTCCAACTTTTTAAAATTCAACCAGGAGTGGAGGGGGATTAGTTTTGATTTCAGATTCAGAAGTTAGAATGTGGAGTACCCTTGAATCCACTGAAAACCTTTTGCTTGCAACTTGATCTTGACAGGTAATGAACATAAGGTGTTTATTGGGCCTTATTCAAAGCTGGGCTTTGCTGATCTTTGAGTTATAACTGCCCACACTAGGTAGCATGTGAAACAGGATGCTGGCAGGAGAGAAATCTCATAGCCACAACAGTCTCCTATGTAGTGCTCTCTAGGGGTGGGGATTGGGCAAGAGGTGCTTGTCTTTCAGACTCTGTTATGCTTCAAGATGAAGCTTTTTAGCAGCTGTGCATCTTCAAAACTTCAATTGTATGGCTTTAATATAACTCCCCACATCGAGGTGAAGCTGGTTCAGACTCAAGGACATTCAGGGTGATATAGGTTAAGGTCTCACTCCCACCTCACTCCCATCTAATTTAATTCATCTGGCATTATTTCTGAGCCTTTCCCTTGGATTGGCTATTAGCATTTCCTTTAAATTTTTGAGCACAAATAGATGAAGAATTGCTTGCAAAGCTCAGAGAGCTGTGACTGGCAAAGGCATCCTGCTTGGTGGACAGTGCAGGCCTTTCAGAAGAGGTAGTTGCTTGGAAGCCTCTGCTGCCTTCTTTCTTGTGTAAGGGAAGTGATGCTGAAAACTCATGCTGAGGCTGGTTCCTTCTTCCTGTCTATTCCTTTTTGGCATCTGTTAAATTGTGTCTTTTGTGTCACTTAGCAAATGTGTATTGTTAGTATACAAAGTGCATGATATCACTCCCTGCAGATCTGGGCAGAAAGGAGCACCAGGCTATAGTCAGGATGGCTTCTGGGCACCCTGTGTTCAGAACCTGAGGCTAGATACAAACTCCAGTTGTCTTGAAAGACAAGGTAGAGCCCAGTCATCTGACAATCCATTTGCCAGATGTATCTGAGATGTTGTCAATGATGGGCAAGCAAATTACCTGTTTATCTGCAATGCAGAGAGCTAAGTCCCTAAGGTGACCTGCTGATGACAAGGGACTCTTTTGTACCATCCTAATTTGTTATGCTGATACTTTCACAAAATCATTTGTGTGTTTGCATTTAAATATATGAAATCTTGTTTAGAGAACAGACTTGTGTGTCCTTCCTGCTTGTAATGCACTGGTTTGCCCTTGAGAATTTTAAATTAGCTGACCTACATAAGTTAACTATTTCAATTAAAAGTAACAGACAGTGTAGTTTGGCAAGAAGAGGATGGAGATGGAAATTCCCTCCCAGGAGCCTTGATGCAGGCAAAAGCAATAGGAGTGACAAGGGATTCTGGGGAGAAATCATCATGGTAGTTGTCTTGGCAGCTTCAACACACTTCTATGGTTGACATTCCTAGGAAGGTAGAATTTTGATGTCATCCTGCTTAAGACCCATTGTGCCATGAAAACTCTTTTCAAAGATAGAATTATTCCTTAATTTTCTAAACATCTATTCCTTTCTCTCCAGCTGTCTCTACATTGGATTCTCTGAAGGGCTATTTCCAGGAGAAAAAATGTGAGGAAATGGAATGGCATAGCATTCTTGCCTTTTTATTTCCTTTTTTCCCCTCTATTTCTCAGGATTTTGATCCCACAGAAATTGCTAATTAACTCAGTTGCTCTACAGTGACAAGTCAACATCTGGAGTTACCATGTCAGCAAAGCCATTTGGCCTGTTTCCAGCCTGGAGTTTCTCTTCTTTGTACCCAGCTCAGCAGCTGTGAGCAGTCCCAACATGGAATTGTGGGACATAGTTGCAAAATATGGGAGAAACTGGGAGCTTATTAGTTAACCCAGAAAATCGTGGGTTAGTTATTCTTAAATTGTGGCTTATTTTTGATGTTTTGGGTGTTCTGGTAGGAGAGGGAGCTATCAGTTAATCATGGATAAGTGATCTCTCTTGCATGCTGGAATAGCTCCCCTAGCAGATCACTCAGTGATGTGAGTTTCCTTACTGCTGTGATGTTGTAAAATGCAGTGCTCTACAGAGTTTGTCTATGTGACTTTTTGGGACCAGAACTATGCCAGACTGGGGTGGGTAATGAGATGAGTACCTAATAAAGGACTTCTTTATCAGGTTGGAGGGAGATGGTCAGGTACAAAGGAGCTATATAAATCACTACTTTTCCATTATTCAGTTACTCTTTGCCATTCGTCTTCCCATCTATTTGCTGCATATTTGGCATTCTCAGATTTAACCAACTATGCATAGAAGATATGCAAAAAATTGTTTCTACTAAAAGTACACAGACTTTTTTCTTATCTTTGAACAATACTGTGTAACACAAATTTATGAGGCATAATATTAGATGAGTCATCTACAGATGATTTGAAATATATCAGAGTATGCAAATACTATGCCATACTTTTAAATAAAAGATTTGGGCATTTATGGATTTTGGTGTTCTTGGAGGTTTCTAGAACTGTATTCTCTCAGAAACCAAGAGAAAGCTATACTGGTATGACTGACATTGTTCTTAGTGCCTTGCCATATACAAAGCCATTTAATGCTCACAGGGCCCTATGAGGTTTATAATGTGAGAATATTGAATTATTCAAGAGTTAATAATTTTACCCATTAACATTTGCTTCTGGAGCATTGCCATGCAGTTTTTCCTGAGTCCATCCTGCAATATCAGTTATTTTGTCAAGAACTTATATTCTATTCTTTCATAGTCTCAAGAGTTTTCAGACAAGAATCACAGTGCCTTTTAGTACACTCTAGTCTTACTGTGTACACACATCACTTGGAGATCATGGTAAGAAGTGGCGGCTGCTTCAGCAGGTGTAGGGAGGGACTGAGAGTTTCATTTCCAGTCATCTCCCGGGTAATATCATTGTAGTTGTCTGGGGCCAAGCATGTTGAGCAGCAAAGTTTTAGTAGACTAATTTTTTTCCTGTGGAGTTTACTTAACTATGGGGATTGTACTTAACCATGCACTTACTAGAGGGTTAAGTGAACATTAGAATAACATCAGTAAAACATTTACAAGCAAAAAAGAACTGCAGTAGCAGAGGGCAATCAATTTTTATGTGAAGACTAGTTTTCCTGGGACTTAATGCAAAGCAGAGAGATTGTATACCCTATCTACCTCTTCTTCCACATTTTAGCCAATGGTTTGTTTTCTTGGATCTCACTTGGCACTTCTGGGCTATTTTCAGTCCTAGCTTTTTTTTTTTCTGAGTTAGAATCATAAACAGTTCTCCCAAACATACCCTGGCAGTGTATAAGGTATCAGACACAATGTTAGATTCCATCACAAAGCAGAATTACCATGGCAACAGTTGGTTTTTGAATTTGCCCAGTAACCTGAGTAGAGCTGATAGCTGAATTATACCAAGCTTTTCTCCTGAAAATGGAGACAAATGGTGTGCCCTGCCATTCTAGCTCTACCATGGGGACTTCTACCAATTGAAGAGTCCAGACACACACACAAAAATCCCCTCTTTGGAACTCCAGAGTCAGCCTGCAGGGTGTTTCTGCCCTTCATCTTTCAGCACCATGCGAATACTGCAGTGCCTCGGGATACTGTTGTTCTTCTGGTTTGAGTTCTGGTGGATAACCACTTCTGAGTCATGCTGTGTTAACGTGTCAATATTCTGGTTCATCTGCTTACTGGTGGTGTGGGGCATATGGCAAATCCAATAGTCCATGGGCCAGGGTGACCAGATCCTGCCACATGATGATTTACTGAGGAATGCTGTGTGGAAGGTATGACATTCTGGATTTGTGACCACAGAAATCGCCCTCTTACCATTTGGAACAATCTGTCTTCTTTCTGCTCCCCCCCATGACATTACCCCTATTCAGAGCATAGTAGCATGGTTGATCTTGTTCATCTCAGTTGGATGATATCATCAGAGAAGCACTCCTTTCTAGTGAGACCTGTGGGATGACCCCATGTTTGATGAAGCTGAGGATCAAGAACTCCAAATGACCCAGAGATTCTACTGTTGTTCACTAGGAAGGAAATGATGGACTAAATTGCTTTGATGCCTCTCAGGCCCCTTTCAGATATGAAAATGTGCAGCATAAGCACTCCACGCCAAAGGGGTAAGTAGTTGACCTCCTTTGCTACATTGCCAAATAGGAGGAGAATTCTCTGTCTCCCATGGAACCATATTCTTCATGATGATACCTTAATAAGTGACACAAGAACTGTGTACAATAACTTTAATCCTTATTGTATGTACATTTCAAGAAAACAGTACTACCCAACAATTCTGTTTTCATGGCTAAGCAAAAGCTTTGGGAAAGAACATCCTTGCTAGAATGTTAGCACATTGATTGTCTAAATTAAGATCCACATTATTTCTCTTTTCCCTTCCCATATCTGCTCTTACATATTTACCCCTGAACATTTCCACTGATTTTCATATGACAATGTAGGATTTAATATTAAAAACCTAAAGTAATAGTGGAGTTTCAAATACTGCTTCTGGATTTCTTTATGTAGTTGTATTTAAAAGCCAAAGAACATTGCCAGCTCTAGAGACATTTTATTCTACTTGTCATTTAAGCTGACTAAGTCCAGTTTTGAAGCAAAGTTCATGCACTGGTAACTGGGAAACTGTTCTGCACTGGGAAACTATTCTGCACAAGGGATTTTTCTGCCAAAGTAACCAGTGCAGGTAGTTTATGATGCATATGTAAACCATGAAGTGTTTCCCATGAAACAGTGACTAGTAGCTAGTTGAATTAGATATGCATATCCCACAGAAATAATAGTCTGGGAACATGTGTAGGCAAAGGTATATTTTTATTGGATTTAGAAATAACTGGAACATTTCACAAAGGCATATGTCCTCACCCTTGCATTAAATATGGCTTCTCAAGTCGTAGATTCAGGTTTCTTGTCTTCTGTTATTATGATGGGGATGACCAAAAGGTTTGGGAATTGAGAAGTTTGGGAAGGAATTCCATCATGCTCATCTTGAGTATTAAGAAACACTGGAAAGTTAGTCTAATTTTCTTCTGAAGCAAAACCAACTGGTAACTCTGATGGATCTCATAGTGCCAAACTAATGTAGAATGGGTTTTAACATTGAGTGTCAAATGTGTCAAAAAGTGTCCCAGGTGAGGCCACTTTTTTAGAGTGGAGGGGATCTACATTACTTAGTGTTTGGATAGTTGCTTATGTCCAAGGATATTCCCCTCCCCCACTTCTCTAATTTTTTTTCTCTTTTGGAACCTCAGAATCTGGTTTCAATGGTTATAAATTTTCATTTTTGACTAACTCAGATCCTTAATTCATTAAAGTTACTTGGTCAAGTTATTTTACCCTAAGTCATAGTTTCCTCATCTATAAAGTGGGAGTAATGTGTGTCCCAGTATAACTATCTTTAAAGAGCTATACAAATAAAGGCAACTTTCAAAGCTATATACTCTAGGTTTTTAATGTTGAACATATTTACCACAGGAAATGTTCCAGGTAAACATATAAAACTAGAGAAAAGACTCTTTGGTCCTAGGAGCTTTGGGAGCCACGGGTTTATGTACAGACACGGCCATGTCCAAGAACCACACCATACACAACCATTCCTGAAAAGGGCACAGAAATGGCAACCAGAAACCCCATTCACAAAGATATGAACCCAAGTTTCTGAGGAACAAGCGTTTTGCCAAGAAGCACAACAAGAAGGGCCTGAAGAAGATGCAGGTGAACGTGAAGCCCATGAGTGTCCTGCTGAAGCCATCAAGGCCCTTGTGAAGCCTGAGAAGGTGAAGTCCAAGTGCCAAAGGTTCTGGTGGAAGCTCAGTCAGCTCGCCCTCATCGCCCACCCTAAGCTTGGAAGCAGATTTGTCCTACATGGCCAATGGTCGCAGGCTCCAGTCAAAGGCCAAGTCCCCAGCCAAGGTCAAGGTCAAGGTCCCAGCCAAAGCCAAGTCTATAGCTCCTGCTCCAACTCCAGCTCAGGCTCCCAAAGGTACCCAGGCCCCTGTGAAGGCCCCACGGTAAAGGCGTCTGTCTCCATTGTAAAGACAGATGGACTGGTGTGATTCCTCTCTACCTCCCCTGCAGATGGCTGTTGTTTGTATAAATAAACCTGAAGCAGGCTCTGTTAAAAAAAAAAAAAAAACGACTAGAGATGGGGGGGGCAGAAATGATTCAGCTAGATTATACCTGTCATATAGTACCTCTTGAAAGTTCATTTTATGGAAGAAGTCACAGGTTCTGTGGTAGGATCTGGACTGAAAGTGCAAAAGTGGGCAAGGAGAAGAGACCAGTAGAGAAAACAGGAGGTAGAATTATAGTGAGTATTAAAACATCGATAGAGCTGTTTGTCCCAGAGAGTACCCAGTTTGGGTCCATCTACCAGGATCCTTCAGCCATTATGCATTTGATTAGTTGTCTAGTGGAGATTAGTAGGGATTAGGATTGGGACAACTGTAGTCCCTGAGACTTTCCTTTCATGCATTTTCCTTAAATATTCATTTCCCCTGGAAGGGTCTTGGCAGTGATAGCTTCTAGCAGGTGTGCCCAGTCTCTGATGTCCAAAGGCTGCTCTTTCTGGGGCTCTGCACAGCCATAGGATTTTCATTCCTCTCCTTGATAGGATATCTTGCTCTTTCAGTCCACCTTCCTTTCCCTGTTTTGGACTGTTCCTCCTCCATCCCACCAGCCTCCTATTTTGCCTCCCACATACCTTGCCTCCTTTGCTATTTTAGTGGTATTCCCAGGGCAGATTTTTGGGATGCTTGCTTTAGTGACTTTGTCTGGCTGTTTCTACAGAGACTGAGTGCCCAGGTGCCATTCTCTGCGGCTCAGCCGTTGTGCCCATCTGTTCTTCTGGCTGGGACTTTTGAGCATCTGCAGGGGTGGTGAAGGTTGAGGGAGCCCAAATAAGGGGCAGAGAGGACTTGGCCCCCTATCACAACCAGTGAGACAGGTGCCACTTGAATCTCAGCCTATAAAGGGTCCTGTGGCCTGCATAGGTAGGAAAGAAATAGAAAATGGGAATAAAGTTAAAGATGTTTTAAAAAGTGATTTATGAAGAATTAAATTTCTTTCAAATTGCTTTATTACTCACAGGGATTGTATCAGTCAACAGTGAGTGCTAAGTTGCTACATCAGCCACAAAATATTGTTGTTGCTGAAGAATCGATGCTAATTGAATCATGAGGCCATCATTGCATGAAACACAAATAACTCGGATGATAACTCTTTGCTTGTCTCGTTCTCTAGTTTTTTTTTATTATTTATTCAATTGTGCGTGTGCACGCGTGTGTGCATGTATGTGTGTGTGTAGAACCACGGACGAATTCGGGAACCACCATGGACGCCTCCACCTCCTCCTTGTTTACTCTGCCCCGGGGTTCACAGGCTCCGCCCTACCAGGACCGGAAATGCAGACTGCCCCCGCTTCCGCCCAGGGTCTATATCTGGGGTCTAGGATCCGAACTCAGGACCTTCTGCCTGCAAGGCAGAGGCTTAACCCCTGAGTCATTTCTCCAGCCCCTTGTTCTCTAGTTTTTAAAGAAGCTGCAGGCTACCATTGTGTTGCTTGGCCCACTGCCTCAGACTGACCACCATAGTTGCTTGCCTTACTGGAATTACAGGAGGATAATGGAAACAGGAATTTCACCATTTTTTTAAAAAAAGACTTAACATTACTTCTTGAAGTCAAATTGTAACAATCCTGAAAAGTGGGAGAAGAGTATTTTGATTGCACGTTAGAACCTTTTGGTGAAGTCCCTATGTGCGAAGAAGTATCACGGTTTCCTGAGGGAGGCAGAATCTAAATGATCTAATGCTCCTAGCCTAGAATTCAAGGCAGGCCTGCACTGGAGTGTTGGGAACAGCCTGAACCCTTAGATACAAGTCCATACCAATGGAATAGTTGCTGAAGGGGCAGGAAATTCTGCATGACATCAGACAAAATCTTAGGAAGACCTGGTGTCCTCAGGCACTCACACATGACCTTGTTAAGTGGCCGTCAGGATGATTATGGGCTAAAGTACAGATATGGTCTGTAGCACATGGTACAGTGAGCCATGTTTGGCCTTCTACTTCTTCCTCTTTTACCTCTCCTTCGGCTATTTTCTTTGACTTCTCTACCCCTCAGCAACACTACCTGCTGCCTCTCAGGTGCTTGAATTTCTATCCCTGTCCCCGTCATCTTCCTGTGCTTTGGTCTGTGAGAGGTCTCTGTTGGAATCATGTTTGAGTTTTAGTTGCTTATTGGGGAAGTGTGTCTCTGCCCCTCAGGGTTATTCAGGGTTTTTGTTTCTCTGAAATAATGCCCAAGAAGAGGTGCATGATCATACCATGCTGTGTCCCTCTGAAGAGCAGGAAATAACGGCAGTGGGAAGGGGAAGATAATGCTTTGGAAGGCTCCTCCCCACTTTATTTCTGACTTGCTTTGTGCTGGAGCAAGGTACAAAGTGAAGGCAGCCTGTGTCACAGATCCATTGAGCTTTAAGGTGGCCAGACTGGCTCTGTGTCCTCATTGATCATACTGTTTCACTTTCATAACAGTCTTTTGAGGTAAATATTATTACTCCAATTTTTTTAAACATTTTTTATTATCTCCGCTCATACAAACTTAATAGGTACACCGGTTCCCTCCCTCCCTCCTCCTCCCCCTGACCCCTCTGCTCACCCTCCCCTCACCCCTCCCTTCCAACCCCCCAGTGCCTCCCCTCCCCCAATCCCTGGAGAATCCTTTAATGTGCATGCCTGACTCTCCTCTGGGCCCTCCTCTCCGATGATGTACAAGGACCCAGTGGCATTTCCCTGAACCCTTCCTTTCCTTTGTTCCCCTTAAGCATAGGAACACTACTGTGGCTGTCAATCTCTTCCCTCCAAGGATCTTGGTGCTTTTAGCAAATGCTAGACTTTGTGAGGTCAATAGTGTGTTGGACATTGTGCAGGGCATGCAAAGTCCAATTATGATTGCTTCAGACCTAACTTGTGTAGAGTATCTTGCATATCATTGCTCCTCCCATCCTTGTGCTCTTACACTCTTACTGCCCCCTCTTCTGCAAATTTCCCTGAGCTTCAGGATGGGGAGAAATTAGGCTGGCCTAGTTCTAGGTGGTTGATATAGTATTACTCCAATTTTTAAATGTGCGAAAAAGAGGGCTTATAAATGAGATGTATGTATCCAAGGTAATATAGAAGAGCTAAGGTTAAATCTGTCCCAGTACCAAATCTTCCCCTTATGTGTGTTATTTATTTATTTCCCCCTTTAATTCTTGCCTGTTACTATCCACATACAGACTCCTGAGAGTGAGTAAGCAAGAGCGAGCACTTGTGAGAGGAGTGGGTATGTGATCAATTGCCGAACATGCGAAACCGGGGAAAGTAGGGCGAGGAAGGACAGGACTCGTGGCATCTACTTAAATTCTGAAGTTCATCCAATGTCTGGAGAAAATAAATGAGTGGGGCGTGGAGCTGCTTTATTGTCTGAGTGTTCTGCATATACTGTGAGAGCAGGGATGTTTGTTTCATCCCCTGCTGTACCCCAGTGAACAGTGCCTGGCGCCCAGTGGGTATACGATAAAATTCTACTGAATGAAGGAGCGTGCAGTTTTCTCTTAGTTTTTAGCCATTGACATCTCCTTCTTTTACTGCCCGAGGAGATGGTGTTACCATGCACTGTCTGCCTGGTTCTCTATGGTCACCATCATCACTCAATCCTCCCTCTGTCAGGCAGCCTCATTTTACCGTACTAGCTTCTTCCCAGTTCTCCACTATCTCTGATCCTGTCTATAAACGCTTCCTCCCAGCCAGTCCTTTTCCTGGCTCCCTCACCTGGTGTCCCGCCTCCCTCACCTGGTGTCCCACCATGCTGTTCTCTTGTTCCAGACCACCATCCACCTCTTGTGCTGCATATCAGAGGAGGAAAGTTCAGATGCTTCCTGGAACCAGGCAAGAAAAACACAGAATTCCACGGAAACTCTCCCTTTTTCATAGAAACATGCTTATTTCCACTGTCACATGGAGTTAGGAATCATAGTAAATAGCTGCAGACACTTGGTCTCCGTGTTGGAGACATAATAGAGTGTGAGAGGTAGTGTGGCAAACTGAAGCACACCTGTTCCCTAAAAGTGGCAGCTGCAGCATATTGTCACCATGCCTATTGTTGTAAGCACACGTAGCAAGCCTTAAGGTGGGAAATACTGCTTTGATGCGAAACCTACTTTTCCTTAGGTATTAATGTGAAACAAATTTTTAAAGAGTGCTGAGGAAATGGTTCAGTGGATCAAATATTTGCCCCACAAGCATGAAGAACCAACATTTGGATCCCCAGAAACTAAATGAAAGTCAGGACAGTGTGATGATGATTTACACAATCCCAACTCCAGGAAGCAAAGACAGGGAGTCCTCAAGGAAACCAACTGGTGAGATCTGGGTTCAGTTAAGAGGCCCTGACTTAATACTAAAGTGGAGAATAATCAAGACCCCCAATGTCAGCCTGGGGACTCCATACTCATGCATACATATGTGCACATGTAACTGCAGACATATGATCTCACACATGCGACATGCATACATGCACATATGCACTCCCACATGCACATGAAAAAAAATTTTTTTAAGAAAAATCATGTCAGCTAAATAAAGCACATCTGTGGGTCACAGTGCCTCCTCTCATAGGTGCCTATGCTTTGGCATGTTGAGCGAATCTTTCTCTTTATGCTCATGAGTAGATTCACATCATGCAGTGAAAAAGTCTTCACCAAAGACTGTGGCCCCAGGTTTTGCTACCTGGTTTTCCTCATTTGTAAAAGAATTGGTCTCTTGTTTGAATGGGCTGTTAGTACTTCATGGACCATTGATGAATAAGAAGTATTAGTACATGGCTATTGCCAACCAGAGATATCCATGCATTGACTCATAGGCTAGCGTTTAACTATCCCCCATGGCAGTAGAGCTCTGATTACCTGATATCTTATCTTTCTGGGCAGATATTGAGTGTCTGGAGGCACACTCCAAGGAAGTGATCATAAAGATGTTTAATAATTACTGATCAATTGAATAGAAGGAAATGTTTGCTCAGAGCTTAGTAGTTCCAAATCTTGAGAGTAGTTCACAACACTTGCATAATGGTGTGCAAGTGTGCTCGTTTCCACAAGGTCACTCGCCAAGATCAATTCAGATGAGAAAGAGTGAAATGACAGTGGAAATGCATCTTGAAGTCAAATCTAAGGAGGCTTAGTTTCTTCGCCTATAAGATGGGTATAGCAGGATCTCCTCACATGTGGAGCAGAAGAGAAGTGCTCAAATGCAAGGCATAGCACATCCAGAAGTTGCTTTGTCAAAGTAGTACTCACAGGGCATTGCTCATTTGGTTTCACTAGTACTGGACACTGAATTACTCACTGCAGTTGTCATTTAGAGGGCACATGTATATTTCCCTCCTTCAGGAGCTGGTAGCAGGGCGTGTGAAGTTCTGGTTAAGGCCTGTGTAGGCTGTGAGCATATCCTGTGAGGTGCTCTTCTTGGAGTAGCATCATCACTTGCCTTTGTGCATGAAGATGGTGGATGAGTTGGCAAATTCCAGTATTAAATTCTCCCCACAAAACATATTGAGGATGACTGGTTAATGCCTGCAAAGCAATTGGGCTATAAATGTCAAGTTCAATGTTAGCAAACAGGGGATAAGCTTTATTTGTGTAAAAGGGAATACTTCACAGTGGATAAGATATAGGTGGTGGGTGCTTGGAAGAAGGTAGCTTTAAGCAACAAAATTCAGAGTAAATTGCAAGTCAAGATTGGAGCCCGTGTTTTGGCTTCTTTAATTGCATTCCCTTTGGTTTCTCCAATGGGCTGGTAAACTCCATGACAAAGTGGCTAAGGGGAAACAAGGAATTTTATTCTTGGCTTGTTCTTTTGCCAGCTTGGCAGGAGAGTCCACACCAGTACTGGAGACTGAGGGATCTGGCCACACCATATTCACAGGACTATTGAGAGAAGGACAAACTTCTTTTGCCAGACAGTGTGTCTGTCTAAGTATGCCAAAAAAATGCCAATTTATTTAACCAACTACCTCCATTGTATTTCCCCCCCAGAGAATAGTGCTATCCACTAATGAGCTGGTCTCTTCCCACCAACACCCCATTAATTAAACAATGTCCTGAAGGCTTGTAGGCTTTAACTCAACTATCAATTCTTTTTTTCTTTTTTAAATAAAATTTATTTATTTATTTGTTTGTTTGTTTGTTTGTTTTTTGTGTATGTGTATGTGTGTGTTTGTGTCAGAAGGCATTGTGTGTCCCTGTGAAGGACCAAGGGCGATTTCAGGAATCATCCTGGATTGCTTCTATTTTCTTCTTGCTTCCCTCTGGGATTTCCCAGGCTTGGTTCACCAGGGCCAGAAGTGTGGGCCACTGCTGTTTCCACGCAGTGTTTTTACATGGGACCTAGGATCTGAACTCAGGACCTTCTGCTTGCAAGACAGAGTTTTAATCCCTGAGTCATCTCTCCAGCCCTCAACTATCATTTCTTTGCAGATGTGCCCAGAACTCTAGCTTTCAATTGTCAAGGTGACAACTGTATCTAATTATCACAGAAGCATAAGGATTTGTTCTGTGTCCACTCATCTAAGAAGTATACCAGGATGCACCCTTCTCAGCTTGGTTTTTCTCAAAGAAATTTTCAATATGTATCCTCAGTTTCGGGTGTTGACATCTCCACTGACTGGGCAGCAAAAGGAACGACACAAAACCCTTGGTCAGGAATTTTTGGGAGCTTTATGAACTTTCTTTGTCAGCGCATACCATTATATTTATAGATGAAGTACTTGAGTGTCAGAACACGCTGTACTCACCTACATTAGGTCCTTTTCATCCTGTCTCCTAAGGCCGGCAGGTATATTGCTTAATTCCTTTATTTATACTTTTTTTCTCACCCAGAGAAACCTGACACAGATCCATATCACTTTTTCTATGATTCTGAAACCCCCAAATCTCTATTAACTAAAATATTTTTGTTATCTCTTTGACAGTGAAATTTGACTCACTGCCCCAAACTCATACTCCCAAATCCAGTTAAGGGAAAGTGGGCCTGTATTGACACAAAGGTGTAGATCATCTTATTGAATTTTCATAGAGTTAGTGTTCGTGTATAGCTAGGTGGCATTTTAGCATCTTGGGCAAACACAAATCAGGTACTGTGGTTGTTCTTAATGTACTGATAGAATTGAAAAGTTTCTGTCACCTGGTGTAGCAGTTCGCCTGCATGGTTGCTGATAAATCACCATC
Organism: Typhlomys cinereus; assembly: GCA_023101885.1. Lineage (NCBI taxonomy): Eukaryota > Metazoa > Chordata > Mammalia > Rodentia > Platacanthomyidae > Typhlomys > Typhlomys cinereus. The sequence continues at coordinate 6,308,646 of JALPQD010000040.1, read as the reverse complement.
AAAGGGCTTAAGGGAACAAGGGGTTTATTTTCTCTTATGATTACTGGTTACAGTTCTCAGTCCAGCTTGACAGGAGAGCATGCACTAAAACCAGGGCTGAGGGAACTGGCCACACCATCTCAACATAATCACTGAGAGAGGAATGATTCTTACTTGCAAGACTAGCATGTCTGGCCCAGTGTACACAAGGATGCCGACTTCCTCAACTGGGTCTCAGTATTTTATTCATCTGTTCAGGGCCTAGTCCCACCCACTATAGGCTGGGCCTTTTCCATCAGCTAGACAATCTCCTGCAGGTTTGCTGTGGGCTTAACTCAACCGTTAATTCTCTACAAATGTGCCCAGTGATTAAACCTTCAATTGTCAAGTTGACACCTGTGCCTAACTGTGACACCAGGTGATGCCACAACCTCAGTAAACCACAGCACAGACCTTGCTCATGTGTCTGTGGCAATGCTGGAGGTACATTACACAACTATGCACAGGCATAATATTTGGAAATGATGATAAATGACTGTTACCATGCACTCACAATTTTAGGGTACATTCTTTCTACTTATATAAAATAACTTTGCTGTAAGTAGTATGTTGTACAACAGCCAGCTGTTTGTGCCTTTGATGTCTTTCATAATGAAAGTTTCTTAGCGAAGTATGGAATGAAGAGCCAACAAAGCTTGAGACATCTCCTATTTATATGTCTTCTGCTTCCGTTTTGAAGCCACACTCAATGACTGACCTACACCATCAAGATGTATGATGCTTAACCAATGGTAAAACACCTCAGCATAAGACCTGTTAGCGACACACGACTGTATGTTAGCTTGGTGGACTCTTTACCCTGTAGATGAGAAAGACTAAAGTGCAGAATAGTTGATGGTTGGGCTGCAGAAACAGTGCTTATAGGGGCTGGAATGAAAACTTAGCGAGGATGGTTCTTTTTTTTAATACATTTTTTATTATTTCCGCTCATACAAACTTAATAGGTAGACCAGTTCTTATATCTCTAACTTACAGTATAGATACAAATTGTTTTTCCAAAACTTGGAAAAATTTTGAAATGTTTTTGATTTTGTCTTGATAAGAGGCTGTGAACATTTGTATAGTTGTGCACCCAGTAAGCACCATATATATACTGTTAGTTAGTAGAAAACCTCAGTAGCTTACCTTTATATGTTAGGTACTAGTAGTGAGGTGGACATAGAACCAGGTATTCTTCTCAGTTGTCATTAAATATGGAAGGAGAAAGGCTAGCAAACAATGACATTAGGCACATTAGACACAGAAGATGAACAAACCAAGGCAATGTGTAGAAGGCTATGGTGTGGGCCGGAGAGGACAAGCATGGGGCTGATTGAGCAGAGCTGGGCTGAAGAGGCAGATTCTTCAGTGCTTGACTGGCTGGCACAGGGACATGGATACTATAGACAGAAGGTCAAAGCAGAATTAGAACAAGATAATAATTTGCTGAATATGGAGCTTTACTTTAATGACACTTTTTAAATGGTAACTCCAGAATGGATTAGATCCTGATTTCTTTACTCCTCTGGGCTATGTTTCCTTTCTTGGAATAGGTTTAAATAATAACTACTTTTGTATAGTATGTCCTACATGTTAGGCATGCAGTGTGATGATTTAGCTCTACAAAGTAAGTGCTAGTATGAGCCTTATTTCATAGATGAGTAAATTGAGGCCTAGAATGTTTGAGTGATTAGATTGCAGACGAAGAGACCCATGGGCTCACGAGTCTCAGTTTTTACATGGAAAATGGAATGGTGGTGGAAGCAGGTGATATGAGGTGACAAATTTGTATTAGACAAAGTTTGGAGGAGGGCAGTCTGCCATTATGCTAGTTGGTTTTCTGTTGCTGACATAGAATGAGATAATTTAGAGAAAGAACAGCTTATTTGTGCTCACACTTTTAAAGTTTCGATCTTATTGCTTTGCTCTTGTGGTTGACACAGAATACCTATGGTAGAATATGGTAGAAGAAACTGCTTACTTCATGATAGCCTAGAAGCAGAGAAGGAGTAGGAGGAGCTGGATCCCTATTCCATAATCCTCAATGACACAATTGTCTAGTAGACCCTGCATTTTATGTTCCACTGTCTCCCAGAAGTGTCGAAGGTTGGAAACCACACCTTCAACACATGGGAAATCCCATGGTGTTATAGGAATTGACAGATGTTTTATGCTGCCTAGTGATTGATGTCCAGGACAAGCAAGAGGTGATGTTGTGGTGACAATGACCGTATCCGGGGGACAAAAGTTTACTTTTAGTTTCCGTGGAACCGAGACAAGATAGTTCAGAGATGTTCCCATATTCAAAGGCCCAGTGGCAATAAGCTACAGAAACAGCATGTCAAACTATACTCTGGAAAGAAATAAACCATTTGGTTTGGATATACTCTTCTGGCCATGCAGTGCAGAATGGAAGTAGGCTGACTTTGGATGCAAACAGACTAATATACAACTGTGGCTCTGATGTTTACCAACCTGAGAAAAAGTGACATTAGCCTTCAATGTCACCTGTGAAGTGAGCGTCATGGTAGCACCATGATCCTTATGGGACTCTTGGGAGAATGGTATTCAAGAAGAAGGTGGCTGAATTGCTAACATCCAACAGGCCTCAGTACATTTTGTTTATAATTTTACTACTGCTGCATTTGATCCCGTTTTATTTAGTGGCTAGTACATATCCTTTTGTGTGTGTCGAAGAAGCTATCCATAAGGAAGTAAAGACCCTGAAAGAGATGCCCCTTTTTTCAACCTAAGTATTGTCTTGGTACCAACAGTGAGAAACAGCCAGTGATCCTCCTGCAGAATGTTGTTTTTGTTTGTGTAGGAAATTCTGTGTGTTGCTGCTAGTGGAGATGAAGAGAAGGTATCCGAGATTACTCTACTTTTTAATCTTTGGCCTTAAAGATTCTTTTCCCTAACCAGCCTAGAGTGACTTGCTTGTCCTTTTGTGTTTTCTGGGAAGGAAACCATCCCATCTACCATGATGAGTATTATACTTAAGCAATTTACGATGTAGGGTGGTTTAAGCAACTTCACAGTGTGGACAAGTTATGATGTGTCCCATGAGAAAGGGGAGGACAGATTATGTTGAGCAAGCACTACTCATCTCTGGAGTAGAATCATTAGGCAAGGACCTGAGCTAAACAGAGTAATGTGTGTGTGTGTGTGTGTGTGTGTGTGTGTGTACACGCATGTGTGTTGCATGTGTTTGGCACTTGCTTCCTGTCTCAGTGATATTGGGGCATAGAGGATCATTACTAACTCTGTGAAGAGCCCGAGGAGGAAATGGAACACTTTGGATCTGAGGGAGGTCACGTCTCCAAAGAGCAGCTACTTTATCTGATGTGTCTGATGGCACCACGATCAACATTACTTTTCTGGTCTTTTTTTTTTTTAAATGGCAATGAGGTGAAAGAGCAGAGCTGACCCACATTGACCTCCTTTGATGACAGTTGGGTGCTGTGAGGCAAGAAACAGCTCCACGATTTTGAGAAGAATTATCCAAGTCAGGGAGGTTGAGCTCATTCAGTAAAGCTATCAGGTAGAACTCAGTGCTCTGGGGCTTCTACAGGTGGTCCTGCCCCAGCCAGGTGTCCTCTTCACCTAACATGGGACCAGGACTAAGTCAGCCCAGCTCTGGTCCCATGCAAGTGAAATGTACATATTTTCTGGTGGGTAGAAAAATAAATTGCTTTGTAACCAAAATGCCCTTTGGCTATGTGTCTCTCTTAGACAAATAATCAGAAACAGCTGTCCTGGAGTACTCCAGAGAACGGAATCTTCCTAGTCTCCATAAAGGGAAAACACTTTGCAGGTCTGAGCCAAGTCCACGTGGGAGCTGGGCGGAAGGTGGGGCTTAGGATGGATCGATGTCTGGCACCAAGTGCACTGGAGCCCAGTCACTTCCGTTCTCCGGCCTCAGGATTCGGGATCTGTGAGGCAGGACGAAGGAAACCTGTCTCTTCCTTTATTTAACTCCACTCCATAAGAATTCATTCTCCGCCCGGCAGCAGGAGGCTAGGCTGCGCTGCCAGCGCTTGAAACAGCTCAGTCCACGGGCTCGGAGGACGAAGGCTGTCTAATGAGCGCGCTGTGTAACCAACTCCACATCCATCCCGCTGTTAAAATTTTTTATTGTTATTTGTGAAGTGTCTGCTAGAGTTCTGAAAGAGGCTGCATACCACTAAATCAAATTGGCGCTGTGCCCGTTGCAGTAAAGGGAGGACTGGAACCCCAATTATTAACCATGTCTTTCCGCCAGAGCCCGCCTATTGCATGGACGTGTTATCGGTGGGGCGGCTGTAGAGCTCACTCCCAGAGCGTAAATAATCCACTGCGTCTGAAACAGCAAGTCCAAAAAAGGTCTGGTTTATACAGAGTGGCCTGTGTGATCTGGCCGCAGTCAAGGGCCTCTTCAAATCATCAGCTCTGATATTATACACAAACCCTGGGTCTCTGGAGCTGTGTAGAGAGGAGGCAGGGAAAGTCCCCAGAGGGAAGTGGGAGGGGATCAGGAAAGGAGACCCAGCTGGGCGCAGAGGCTTGAGAAGTGGGCCTTGTGTGACCCATGGCTGGTCTTAGATACAGCCCTGTTGCCTGTCAAGATGTAGGAACCAAGGTGACATGCTATGTTGCCAAAGCCATCTCAGGGTGGTTTGTCCCAGCAGATTATTTGGGTCTAGGTGAAATGAACGCAGAGCAGACAGAGACATTTGATGTGTGTCATATGACACACCTGTTGAGTATCTTTGATTCTTCCCTATTTATATTTCTATTTCCCAAGTCCTCATTTTGTCCCTGATGATTTTCCTTTGCCATCCCTTAGCGGATATCCTTTGCTTGATCCATGGGTTAGACTTAAATGGCCTTCTTTATACATTCACGTTACCTTGAAAACTTTGGTGACCACCTTCCCCAAAGGAGGAACCCTGCTCACTCGTTGTTCCTGAATCATCTTTGGAGGAGGAGAAGAGAATTTCTTGAAGATTAATGTCTGGGAGGGACTCGTTTGATTGGACACAAGCTTAGTAACTTCTGGGACTCTCTTTCAAATCTACTTTATCCCCAAAGAAAAGTTCCTAAGTGTCCTGTGGAGAAAATCTGTGAGGGCTCATTTTTTTGCCAGTGTTAAGTTAAATTCCAGGTGAAATATATACCAGGTTTCTTGAAATGTATCTAAGCCACTTTCATTTTAGAATTTGCCTGTAATAAAGCTTGCAGTCCTTATGCCTTGTATGGTTTATTTATTAATTGATTCTGAACTTTTTCAGAGCATAAAAGACTTATTTACTGGATACTGTTTAGAACCTGGGTACTCTTTAGCCAGGAAATGCTGCTGTTTTAAAAAAGGAAAACAATATCTGTATAGCTTTCTCTTCTTACAGCTAGTTCAACTCAGCTGACACAAGGATGTGGGAAATCCCATGAGATCCTAGACATTTGCTCCTAGTAGGTTCTTAGCTCTTGGTGCCCTACTCCGTCCCTCTGTTATGCCTGTGGCTGTGCAGTTAACTAGTATTGTCCATTTGTTCTGAAGTCTAAATAATGCCTGTCTAAATATGATTAAGATCATTTTAAAAAAAAATCTTTAGAAGCAGTTTATAAGCTTTGTATGTGACAGAAAACTTCTTGTCTCATATGCCTAATTTATAGGATCATCAACAGAACATGTTTCAAAGCTAAGGTGGCGTGAGAGCTGTGAGCTGAGAGTAGGAGAAAGAGAAGGAACACGTCAAATGGCCATATCCATGGTCGTCTGTGTCAGTCAACATGGAGTGATGAGTCTCTGGGCATCTCTGAGTTAGCCCTCTCAGGGCACTCTCTAGGTTGGCTGGCACACATTTGATATGAAAATAGGCAGGGCTAGAAAGTCAATAAGAATGCTGAGAAGGTGGAGTTTCTCTCCTGAAACTCTTGAGTGCTGGTCAACTAGTCTTCTTCAAGTTTACCAGGTTCTACTGCTAGGGAACCTGAAGACTATTCCCGTCCCCCTTTCCTGCACCTCATGTACCTTGAGCTGTTGGGGAAGGAGACAGAACAGAGGAGACAGACACAGAGCTATTACCAGCGGGGTTGCTGAGCATAGGGGCTGAGGCTCATGGGAGGGAAGGAGGAAGGGAAGGAGGGAGGGAGGAAGAGAGAAGAGGGAGGGAGGGAGGGAGGGAAGGAGAATCAGTACGAGGTAACATGTGGTGCTCTAGGACTTGAGTGTATAAAAAAGGAATGAAGTGAAGTGGCTCACATGTATCCTTCTTTTCTCTTTCTCTCCTTCTCCCCTCTCTCTCTTTCTTTTTTCTTTTGTATGATGTGCATGTGTACATGTGTGTATATGCATGTGTATACCACAATACATGTGTGTAGGTCAGAGGACAGCTTCAGATATAGGTTCTCAATTCTCCATTTTGTGTAAGACAAAGTCTCTGTTATTTGTTGCTGTGTATGCTAGGCTAATTGATCCATGAACTCCCATAGATTCTCTGTCTCTGCCATAGTAAAACCATAGGGACACTGTGACTGTAGGTACATGCTACTGTGCCTGTCTTTTTGTGTATTTGGGGGATTTGCACCCTGGTTTTTATGCTTGCAATGTGAACGTACCACTGAGGCACTTTCTCAGCCCCTAATCCACTGTTTCCTAATTGCTTTAAGTACAGAAATGGAAGCTGGGTTCCAGCAGGCAGGTTGAAGCCAAGTCTGCTGCGTCTTTTGTCTCTTTTCTTTCCATCCAGGTTGCATTTAAATGAGAAAGGACTGTCCTTTTCCTCACTTTTCACACGGACCGTTCAAATTTAGGGCTTCTCTGGCCACCACCTAGCCCTTCCTGTCCTTTGCTGTGATCCTCTCTGGGGACCAGGGAAGAGGAAAACTCCACCCCAGCAACCGTACTTGATGATTTGTTGTGGATGAGGTCAGCTTGGTTGTCTCATCAGCGTCTCTGGGGAAAGAAGATGGATGTGGACAAAGCCCCTCTGACCATGATCTGCCCCACCCCTACCTTGAGAACTGTCAAGGGAAAATGCCATGCTAGATCCTGTACTTTCTTCACCTTGTATGGTAGTTGAGGGGCGATCTCTGAAAGGATTTTCAAGTGCATGGATGCCCAGCTTAGCCTGGCATCTCTTTTCTGAAGAGCAGAGACCTCTGGTGCAAGGCAGGGAAGCAGTGGTTTAAGTACAAGGATCTTGCTCCCTAAAAGCGTGGGAACACAGAGGTTTGGAGTACAAGGATCTTGCTCCCTAAAAGTGTGGGAACACAGAGGTTGGAGACATGAAGCTTGGCTGCTCTTCCTGGCCGACCTGCTGTGTGACCTTGGATAAGTCAGCTCTCCTCTCTGTTTACCATCTGCAGAATATGTAGGAAGGCATTGGCTGCCTACTGGTCTTACTTAGGCACTGTGAGGTGCAGAGAATATGGGAGGAATGGGGCAACGACTCACATGCTGCCATAGGAGCAAAGCCTGCTATGATAAAAAGAAAAAAACCTTCCTTCAAAGCAGAAAGTGCTGGAGCCTGTGCAGGACTTACTGGGGTCCAGTCATACCAGGGTGCAAAACGGGTTCTCACTTCTGGGTTCTAACCTATATGCCATTGCTCTTGCCCATCTGCACCCACAGGGGGACAAGCTGTCTGGGCCATCAGGTGGTGTGGGTACAGATGGTCTCTGGCAGAGTGAGAGGGACGTGCCAATCAAAAGCTCAACCTCCCCGGTTAGAACTCGAAGCAGATGGTCCTGTGGCAGCTGAGAAAGGCACTTCCTAGTTACTGTGTGACAGACAGCATGGCCTTCAGAGGACAAGAGAGTCACACAGTTCACATCCTTTCTTCAAGGGAGAGCAGTAGAGTACTTAGGATAACTCAGATATAGGAGAGCTCTATTAGTAAAAGGACAGCTTACTGAGACCTACACGATATGCTCAGTTCCACTGAGGTTTCACTAAATAGAGTGAGCTTGATCATCTCACCCATGTTACAGTCATGCTGCTTCTTGTTGCTTGCGTGTGGATGGCGGGTGGGAGGAAGATCACAAATGTGGATTCCTGTGCCTTGCCTCAGAATTGTCATGTCAGTCTATATGGGGTGGGGAGGAGAGAGGAATGTTGAAGCTGGTGAACCTGCTTACATTTTCAACAAGCTCCATACTTGTTCACGTTGTTAAAGTCTTGAGAACTATTTATTTCTCCATCAAAGCAACTGGTGACCAGTCTTCTTGTACTTATTAGTACTATAAGAATGAGATTCACATTTAGAATGGCTGGCCAAGCCTAACCACTTACATATGTGTGAGTATGTGTAAGCATGTATGTGGAAGAGGCCACTGGTTGTGCCACTGGAGGCCAGGGGCAACTTTAGGAATTATTCTTGCTTGGATTGTTCTACCTCCTATTGCTTTGCTCTGGAGTTTCCCAGGTTCCACCTACCAGGTCCGGAAGTGCAGGCTACTGCATTTCCTCCTGGTAATTTTACCTGGGATCTGGGATCAAAACTCAGTTCCTTTTGTTTGCAAAGGTTTCCCAACTTCCTTTTTTTTTTGAGACAATGTCTCATGTATCTCAGACTGGCCTAGAATTTCTGATCCTTCCCTCTACCTCTTGAGTTCTAGGATTATAAGGATGTACTACCACGTCTAGTTTATGTCATGCTAAAGTTTAAACTAGGGTTTTGTGCTTGGTAAGCAACTCTACTAACTATGCTATGCATCCAGCCCTGATTCTAATGGCATGGATTATAGTAAGAGCATGAACTAGGTGAATTACAGTGTTCATTGGGTTTTAATCATCTGCCTGGCTGCATGTTATTTAGAACAAGAAACAAGAGCTGTGGCCTTTGTCCTTGATGAGGCACAGGGTTTTTGAATTTGTAAGGGGTTCCAGGTAATAAGTTAGAGGCAAGGAGAAGATACATAAGTACAAGGGCTGATGAGGAGCAGAGAAGGTTTCAGGTGAAGAAATGAAGACCTTCTTGGCAATGAGCTTGCAACTCTATTTTTCCAGTCATCCTCTGACCAGAGTCATAACCTGAAAACATTCAGAGAAACTCAACCCAGTATGAGGTTCAGGAAGCTGTGCTGACAAAATTACGTTGCAGGTAGTTCCAGTTTGTAAATCAGCATATTTCTTCTTAATAGTGAGCATTATTTTCCTTTGTCTACTCTTCCGTTATATTAGCTATGTAATAGTAGAACTCTGGGATTACAGTGGCTTAATATAGCAGAAACTTCTTAATTATTTAAGCAATGAATGGGGCATGGATTATCAGTTCCTTGTCTATCAAAAGAAGAGAGCTTTGTTATCATTCATAAATGATCCAGCCAGAAAGGAATGAGTTCAGAAGGCCCAGTGACAGCTTTTTGGGGTTGAGTCTGGAAATGGTAACTGTCACTTGTACCCCTTATTCTATTGTTCAGTAATTGTCTATGTTTCTAGACCTGCAAGACTACATTTTCCAAAAATGCACTGTTTCTTCTTCTAAACAGCATGCAGCCAGCAAAGGATTAAAAACTCAATGGACATTATAATCGCCTGGATTATGTTCTTTTTTTTGGCATGTAGGTATGGATGTGTATGTGTAAGCTTGTATGTATAAGAGGCCACTGGTTGTGCCATTGGAGGCCAGGGGCAACTTTAGGAATCATTCTTGCTTGGATTGTTCTGCCTCCTACTGCTTTGCTCTGGAGTTTCCCAGGCTCTACCTACCAGGTCCCGAAGTGCAGGCTACTGCCATTTCCTCCTGGTAATTTTACCTGGGATCAAAACTCAGTTCCTTTTGTTTGCATAGCAAAGGATTAACTTTGAGCCATCTCTCCAGACTGAGTTTATGCTCTTCTTGTACTCTATGCCATCAGAACTGGGGAGAAGGGGACTGAAAACATAGTTTCTACAGCGGGGTATGTGAACGACTAGCTCTTTCACCACAGTCCTTAGCACAGTTTCTTTGTCTATATATCTTTCATCATTTTCACCAATCTTTCCTTTAGATTTTCCCAAGTTTTCAAGCAGGGAGGCTCAAAACCAGTTTGTTTCTTCATCTTTGTTATTTTCTTGCATGATGATTAGAATTGCAAAGACATCCTTGAAATGGCATGTTCTTTATGCCTAATCCTTCTGCCCCTTTTTTATCACCTCTTCCTCCACTTTACTTGGTATTCTGTTTCTAAACCATATAATATTGCTGGCATTAATTGTTTTTGATAGACAGAAATGCATTTTCATGCAAGCAAATGTGACACTATCTACTTTGTCTAGAATGCCCTACATCTGCCTTCAGTAAATACACTCCCAGTTTGCAATAGAAATTGAGAATTAAGCCCTCAAAAAGAGAAAGAAGATGTAGGCAGAATTTCTTTGCATTAAATTCTGTTCCTAGATTTTTTTTTGGGTGTGCTCTGTTCACCTTTTCCTTGAATCTTTATCATTGCATCTTGTTTCTGGTTACTTAGCAAGCTTCCACATACATACCTTGCTTTCTTGATTTGAGGAGCCTATCTAGTTGTTTCTGCCTGTAGATTACTGAAATAAGGACAATTATGGAGTAATTTAAGTCTTCAAAAAGAAACTTTGGTTAGCATTTGTGATTAATTGGGGTTAACATATTTACTCTTAAAAAATATTTTGCTGGTTGTTTGAGGTGCTGGGGATGGAATCCAGGGTCTTGTGTATCATAGGCAAGTGCTCTGCTACTGAACTACATCCCAGACCTACCTTAGTAGCTTTTGATAACTAATCTTTAAAAATATTTTTAAAGATGTAAAGCTAAAGAAATGCAAGCCATTTTCAAATACATAATGTGAAACAAAATTAATTCAAATATATAATAATATTTTGAGGAAAATATTTTCTTCCTCTTGTACATATGTAACCTGAGGGCCATAAAATTAATACATTTTTTCCCAAACAATATTTGTATGTCAAAGAGATATCTGTACTTGTATGTCTATTGTTGAATTATTTACAAGGGCCACAATTTAGAACAGATCTAGGTATCTACACATAGATGAATATGTAAAGAAAAAGTAGTATATATATATATATATATATGTCATTTGTAACAACATAGATAGGATTAGAGAACATTATGTTAGGTAAAATATGTTAGAAAGACAAATATCACATGCCCTAATTTACTAAGGAAATGCTTTAAAACAAGGCCTTAATAACTGATTATTTATAAAAGAATATGTGACTTTAAAATTTTTTTTAAAAGTATTGATGATATTGCAAAAGTGGATAAAAGGTGTCTGAAAACCAATGAACCAACCAACCAACCAACCAACCAATCAACCAATCATTTCTTCAAAGATTAGTTGTCAAAAATAGTATTTTTTAAGAATTCGAGCTGTTTTAAAATGTCAAAGCTGAAAACTAAGAATGGGCAGAAAGTAAAGGGCTTTGACAGGCAAAGATGGTTGGGACAGACATTGCTGTGGCTGAGGCCAACCCATCAGTGCTGGTTTAAGAGCTACATTAGCTCTAATGGCTCTCATCATATAGATATGAGTTGTACTTTTTGTCATTAAAAATTCGGACATTTGTGCTATAAACTGTTTTGTTCAACCAAATAAACAACAGGAGAAGAATTATTAGTTGTGTGTATGTTCTTGGGGTCACACTTGAGAGTTTCTTTTTCTTATGGTGTTCAGAAGAAAGTAACATCCCCAAAGCATCAGTTCAGTAACCCCCAGAACTGACCAGAGAAAAGCAGATGTCGGGCTCCTGGCCAGGTCATTAATGAACTAATGCTATGCAAGTCACAAGGGTCCTGATGAGTGGCAGAAACAAAAAAGAGGTCAGGCTCTACAACACGTAAAGACAAAGGTCCAATACTGTTCCTGAGGCTATTGGCTTATTCAAGAATGGTCAGTATTGCCATAGTTAAGCCTACATCATGGATCGCACACAGGCTTTGACACTCTCTCACCTTGGTTCTCATATCTAACTGCTTGACAGATGTTTGGTTTTAGACAAGTTCTTCTTCCAACAAGCTCTACAGTGTGCTTTGGATGATTGTCCTGAGACTGATGCAGTTAATACAGTGGATCACGGGATTCCTTTATCTTTCAGCGATGATTGAAGACCCCATGGTGTTTTAAACATGTGGATTACAGCTATTAGTGTTTCATTGTACCATTAATTCCTTAGAAACAATGAACCTAATACAGATAAATATAAACGACAAGTCTAATGAAAAGTAACTGTTTTCTGAAAAAATAATGAAGTTTAATGGGAAGAGTGGTTGCTTTATCTTTTCATATGTTTCTGTAATTACAGTTTGATAACAAACAGTTGGATTCAGGTATCTGCTGTGTTCCTCAGTATATTACGGAGTCACATCATGCAGTCTCTATGAAATGACACATGTGAGGACAGTACAGTGAAAAAGACAAATAGCATTTTAGAATTGCTGTGAAAATGGTTCATCCGTCAGAGTCACTGAAAAGGATTCCACAGCCTTTCTCTGGTTTCTTGTAGCACTCTTGAAGACCATTGAATTATGCAGTTGTGGTAGGTATTTGGCATGATGCCCACATGTGGTAATCACTCATGAACTTATTGTTAATGCCACAGTGAACTAGGAAACATAAGCATACGGGAGTTTCTTACACAGGTAAAAATATATCTGGAAGGGTCACCACACAACCCATTCAGTACAGATGCCTCTGTAGTTTGCTGCAGAACAGTTTCTGGTCTTCCCGTCTGACCATTAGAAATCCTGCGTGTGTTTCAGGCTGCAGTATTCGCATAGGCAGTGTCCTTGTGCACTAATATGTAAATGATGTTAATTAGATGTCACATTGTCACCTTCCTGCTAGGAGTCCAAGCGCTTTGCTCACCTTGCCATTATCTTGTTGTCTCCTTGGTGTCCTGGTGAGGCGCAGAGGTGGTTATTCAGTGCGTCAGTGTGGGTGCGGGGCCATGATTTTATCTGTTTCTTGCTTCAGAGTGGTCAGAAGAAGAGGAAGAGGCAATTGGAGAAACATCTTCAGATTGGCTGAGAGTTTGGAATGTCATTGGGTGGCCAAAGTGAGAGTCCCCAGTCCAACATAGTTCAGTACCTTGTCCTCTGACTAGGAGACTTGCCATCCACATGATAATCAGCTGATACTTCCAGCAACCTTCCCTTTGGCTTTTTTTTTTTTTATTTTGAGTCCATAAGCCATAATGCAGGCAGCAGGATAAAAGCTCCAGCAAGTTGCTGTGTTGGCATATAGTTTGGTAATTCATTTTACCTAGCTGTCTATTAAACACCAGACGTTTTGAATCCCATTCTTTTCCCTCCCTCCCTTGTGGATCCACCAAGGGGAAGAATAAAGGAGGCTGAACAATTGATAGCAAGGGTTTTGTCCTTCCTTGCTGAATAATGATCTTTCTTGTAGCCAATGCTGACTCTGGTATTATGTTAAGGATGTAGGACAGGGAGCAAAACCAGGAATCTGACTTGAACTGCTGACTGCAGTTTAGTGAACTAACATCTGTGACTGGTCAGCTAGTCAGCCAGAGAACAAAGAGGCCAGGAGGCAGCCAGGAGCCAGCTTGATACTTTATAGGGCTGGGGGGGGGCATCTAGAATGTGGGGACAAATCCTAAGAGTACAGAATGTCAGTGGTAATAACATAAAATAACAAACAAGCAGATCGGGAAAGCAGGCAGTAGGTTTGAAAGGTGACTTTTGTCCCTATTTTTTTGACTGTTCTCTGAGTTTCTTCATGCAATAGGAGCTACTGTTCACTCAACAAATATTTGTCAAGTGGTTTTGATGTGCCAGCATTGCTGTAGATGTACCAAGTAGTTATATCAGGGAACTCATCCAACAAAAATTATTGTCATTAAGGATCTTGTATTTTCCTGGAAGAAATAAGGGAAATGAGAAAACAAAGGAAAAATAAGTAAATGTATTACATTAGATACAGGATGGGGATAGGGGATAAATGGAGAGAATAGGTGGCTATGTCAGGGTGGGGCTATGATTTTAAATAGAGTGATCAAAGAAAGTCCTATCAAGAAGATATTAGAGCAAAGATGGGCAGGATGTGATAAAGTAAGTTCTGTAGATATCTGGAAGCAAGGACATTCAGGGGTTGAGGACACAACCGGTACCAAGTGAATTTAGGGAACCAAGAAGAAGCAGGTATGGCTATAGCACATAATTGTTTGAGATGAGGACCATAGAGGAAGGAACACTGTGACTTTTGCTAAGGGAGTGGAGTGCCCACAGAGGGCTTAAACAACAGAGTACTGATTATGCTTTAAAGAATAAAGCAGGATGGTTAGATATATAAATATCGGTCAACCCAGGAGGCCAGATCAGTAGCCTATGAGGCCAGATCAGTAACCTAGGAAGCTAGATCAGTTAATTTAGGTGGCCAGAAACATAGTCCAGGAGCCATATCTGTAACCCAGGAAGTGCAAAAAAAAGCAGAAACAACAACAGAGTTTGGGAGTCGGATATTTGAATGAAAGGCTATCTCAGCGCCAGCCTCAAACCTTGGCCCAATCCCAGAGATCGGTAGAGTAGGAAAGAGTATTCATTCGTCCTTCTCCCTACTGGGGCTATTGAGTTCCTCCTGCACTGGCTGAGAGTAGAGGACATTGCTGAAAACTTTACTTCCAGAGGAATCACCTGTAGAAGTAGTTCAAGAGCCTGCTGGATTGGAGCGAATATACCATATATCATGATTTCTGAAACCAGGCTGTCTCTATTGGGACTTTGAAGCCTTTAGAAGTTGGTTCTCCCAGGCCAGGCTTCTGGCTCTCTCCTTTTGGGCTTGATTTTCAAGAGGGGAAGAAAGGTTTTGGTTATTCAGAAAAAAAACCAGAACTTGTCGATTAGAAATCATTGGTTAGACCTGCAGATGTCCCAGGTGACCAGCTGCAAAGAACGGCTCAACCAGTCTTCCTTTTACAGCTGGAAAGAGGCCTAAGAGTTGATATGATTTGCCCATCCAGAAGCTTTACAATGTAGGACAGATCACGGAACCCTTGCCATCATGCCAGGATGAGATCTGCAACCTAGAGATGGCCAAGTTCTTTCAGTTCCTCTAGATTCACCTGGCCCCCCTCCACTGAAGCTTTTTGCTGCCAGATTAGGGTTAAGGGGATGGACGGCAGACCTAAGGTCACTTAATCCCTTTGGAAATCCAGCTGAATGGTGAGCTAGCACTTTTCCTCAAAGAATGTCTTTGACTCTGCTGTTTCATGTGTCCTCTATTGAGATAGCTAGCTCTGTACTAAGTCTAGGTCTGTACCCTTGGCCAAATGCCCAAAAGTGCTTGCTCTAGCCTCTTCATTTCTACATTGGTCTGTTGTTTCATGAATCTCTTGTTCTCTCACTAGTCTGAGCTGCTTCTTTCTAGACTGCGTCTACAGCTTCTGGATTTCTTCTTAAAGGTTGACTCTAGGGCGCCTTCCTGTGGAACTGAGCTCATTCTTGCCCTCGAGTGACCTGGAAAATAGGAAACAACAGCAGAGATTCCAGGACAGTGAGTCTGAAGATCAGCATCCCTGTTGGCTTGGTCGAGGCTTGGCCTCTGTGAAAGTGGGCAGATACACACCGACCTCCTGTACTTCCACTAGCAGGCGGCTGTTACTGACCACCACTGTCTGGCCAGCTTGGTGCAGGAGCTCCACACTGGGCTCCCAAACAATAGTTCTGGATTACAGCACTGGAGCAAGCAAAACCGTTCACTTCTGTTTCAAGCAATAAACTCAAGGCCTGGTCTCTCTGAACCCAAAGTACTTGGTGTCTTCCTTTGCAACAAAGAGAGAGGATTCCTTTGTGTGTCTTGTGCTTGCTCTGCTTCCAGTTGTTGGAGGAGGTAGAATATTAGCTAGGACCGGGGAGTCCTGTACCCTGTTGCATTCTCCTCCCACATCTGTCCTTTCTTTTTGTCCTTAGTAATCAAGTCTTTTTCATTCTGCAATAGCTGAATAGCATCTCCCTAGAGAAATCTTGCTTTCAGATAGTGCAGTAGCTTTGCTTCAACATTATTTCTTCTTTAGAAGATGTCAGGGCACAGCTTTGAGGGCAGTGGCTCGAGCCCAGAAATGACAAGGAGACCATCTGGGCTTCATGGTCTCTCACCTTATTTTTATTTTATTTTATTTTATTTTATTTTATTTTATATTTTTAATAATAAATATTTTTTATTTCTTTATTTTTTTTCCACTCATACAAACTTGATAGGTACCCCATTCCCCTCCCTGTCTCCACCCCTCTCTGGATCCCCTTGCTCCCTCCCCCCTTTTCCCCTTACTTTCCCCCCCTTCCTTAATCTCAGTGCCCCTCACCCCCCCATCCCTAGAGCATCCTTTAGTGTGCATGTCAATCTTTCCTCTGGGTCCTCCTCTTCTGATGAGGTGTAAGGACTCAGTAGCATTGCCTAGAGCTCTTTTTGTGTTCCCTTTAGTATAAGAACATTATTGTGGCTGTTAATCCCTTCCCTCTAAGGATCTTAGAGCCTGTGATCTATGTTAGACTTTGGGGGGGTCAATGATATATTGGTCATTACGCAGGTCATGCAAAGTCCTATTATGATTATTTCAGCCCTAACTTGTGTGGAGTATCTTGCATATCGTTGCTCTTCTCCATCTTCAGGCTCTTACAAACTTATCGCCCCCTCTTCTGCAAATTTCCCTGAGTTTTGGGATGGGGAGAGATTAGGCTGGCCTGGTTCCTGGTGATTAATGTTCACCTTCATTTTATGTGCTGGTGGTGGTTCCCGCATGCTCTTCAGGCACATGTGTTACACAAGGGAAGAAGTAGGAAGAAATAAATGGTCAAGGAGTGCTTCTTGGAGACCTTCCAATTCTGTGTCGTTTGTATTGGCGTATGCTCCTCTGCACTCTGCCCTGCGCAGTAATGGCATCAGAATACCCACACCGTACTTGGTCAATTCGATAAATAAAATGCCTCATCCTCTGGCTTGGTGGACAGAGAATAGCAGCTCTCTGTATCTGCTATCAAAGAGCCATAAAACACAGACTTCCAGAAGTGGACAGACGTGACCCTGTTTTCCCAGTGACCTCTTTTTCCCCTTCTTTTGTCTCCAGAATGAGCTCCTGGGTAGACTAGCTTTGGAGAGGGATCTGGGCTGCTGGTTGCAGGAACATATGGCCTCGTTATCTTGCGCAGAGCTCCAAGTTGGAGCACTAGCAACTGGCGAGGGCCTAGAGTAATTAAGCTAGGCATATTGATCCCAGGGCACAGGGGGAGCATGGTAGAGGAGGGGTTGGGCATACTCCAACCTCTGACACCTGCTCTCACACTTCTTCCAAAGTATCTATCCTGTGCTCCAAGTATACTTATTAGAGGCAGCTTGGGTCTCAAGGTTGGTATTGCCAGGGTTGGCATGATATGTTTATGTCCCTGCTGTCTTGATGGAAGGCACATTGGGGTTGAGCAAGGCAGGAGTCATCTTGGTCTTGCAGCGAAAATGGACTTGGCACTGGTGTTGAGAGTGAGTAACTTTGGATCCCAGTTTCCTGTGAAGCAGGAAAAAGTTAAACGTGAGATAGAACATGATAAAGACCCAGAAGATAATGTGATGCTGACAGAAGAACTTAAAGTTTACATATTAAAGTCTGAGGGCTGAGAATTCTGGGGATGGGCAAGGGATCCAAACTGGGAAAGCCTGACCCCAGGTTTCTTTTTATTTATCAATTTTTTTTTTTTTTTGCAGACCATACTACCTGGGGAATATATTTTCTGTTCTGAGCTTCTTTTTGTTTATGAGCTTAAGGACAAAAAGCAACAGGCACCAGTTACTGATAACTAGTAATGACAAGAGCATCTATTTTTTATTGGATTTTTA
This sequence comes from Typhlomys cinereus, assembly GCA_023101885.1. Taxonomy (NCBI): domain Eukaryota; kingdom Metazoa; phylum Chordata; class Mammalia; order Rodentia; family Platacanthomyidae; genus Typhlomys; species Typhlomys cinereus. Next base: position 6,290,826 of record JALPQD010000040.1, on the reverse strand, counting down.
TGAGGGTCTGGTTCTCTGTTGGATTCCTTTCTTAAGTCTCTAGAGAATACAGTACTGTGTGGCTTTGTGTTGGTTTTTGCTGTCTTTTTTTTCTTTTTAATAGTGTCTTTCTGATGACTGCATAAGAGCAGAAATTCCACTGGGCTCTGACCACTGCTGTGTTCCATTATTATTATTATTATTATTATTATTATTATTACTAATTTTGTTCTTTGGTGATTTCATTATTATGCATTCTGGCTATTTTCTTCCCCTGCCTTCTCTCATCCCTTCCCCCCCATATATCAGTTCCTTTCCCAGATTCATGACTTTTCATTTAGTGTCCATCTTATAGAAAGAAGAAACAGAAGGAATGCTGAGCTCCGGCATGTGCTTGGGAGTATGTCCAAAGGAGGGAATTGAACCATAAAACAAAGAAAGCCCTAGAATCCCTTAGTTCCTTTGTCCCAGAGTAAGCTCCTCAGAGAATATTTGGATCTCTCTCTGTCTCTTTTTCACCCCTTACTTCCTTCATTCCTCTCTTTCTCCCTTTCTTCTTCCCTCCTTTCCTGTCTAGGAAAGTCAACAGGGTCTAAAATGTCTCTAACTTCAGATTAATTAAGTGAAGTTGCTCTGGGTAGCTCCCTCTGATTCTGGGGTGATCATGATGTCTGGCTGCTGTGGCCAGCCCTGTTTTTCTATGTATTCCTTTCATCTCAGTCCACCCGCGATATGTCTGAAATTGTTCAGGATTGATTGCATGTAAAATGAAGAAGGGGGTGTATAAAACCAGTTTTTTTTTCTTCCTGCTCCCCAAGTTGTTGTTGTTGTGTGAGAAGCAGGTTTTTAGGATCTTTGATTTTCTGCTGAAATAGCAACCATATGGGCCTCCACCTCTGAACAGCCTGTGTGTTTTTGCAAGGACCAGTTTGTTTTCATCCATCGTTGAACCTTGACTTGCTCCAAAGATTTTCAATCAGGTGGTTTCTGGAAAAGAGAGAGAAGCTGGTGGCGGGGGTTGAGGAGAGGTGGGAGAAGGGGCTGACTTGGTCCTTAAAGAAGACAGCTTTCAAGGGTATGGACGCAGTGGGTGGAAACAAGAGCTAGAGAGGCGAGCCTGAGGAGCACAGAGGGCCAGCAGTGTCCAGTGGTGGAGCAAAGGGCAGAGCTCTGGCCTGGCTGGGATTCACTCACAGATTCACCCGGCCACCTTCATTCTCTCCAACTGTGGGTTTCTGAAGCCTACTGGGCCAGGAGAGTTGTGGGCAGTTAGGACAGGCTGCGGCGAGGACTTCCTGGGGCTGGAGGTTGCTAGGCACTAGGGAGGTTTCCCAGGGAGACCGTGGATAGAAACACCATCTGCCAAAGATGATTTAGTTCCGGAAAAGGCAAAGGAAAGAACGGAATGGTCCTTGCTGTCCCACTCACGCGTACACTGCACATTCGTGCTAAGTGTTCCAGGCAACTTTGGCCAGACAGATCTGAGGGTCTTGTATAGGGGATGTCTCTCTTTGTCGGCTTTGTCCCTGCTTAGAGGTATTTTAGGAGGTGACCTGCTCTTGGCCGCTGTGGTGGCAGATGCTATGTTGAGCTGGGGGGAGGGGAAGGGGAATGGGCATATGATTAAATACTCAAGCTTTATGAAAACACTGACAGTTTCAGAATGCTTCTACTTCGACATAGGAAAGTGTGCACCATGAGCAAAATGATTTTAGTATGCAAAACACATTGTACAGAGGCCTTAGGGAAGGGAGGATTAGAGTCTGATTTATATAGACTGACTGCAAGAAATCAAATAGGCCAGCCCTGCTCCATGTGCTTCCATCTATGTATAGGTCTCAGGAGTTATATTTGCTCCTGGTGGCAATGACAGTGAAGTCCCTGACTTACAGCTGAAGGGAGAGAGATTCTGAGACTCTCAGTTCTGCATTTATAAACATATGCAGCCCTTTAGACAGCAGATGCTGTCCTGCAGAGAGTTGAAGAAATGAGAGCAGGGCTGTCCTTTTAGGATAAGGTCAGCACAGTCCCTGGAAGTTTCTTGCTATGGGCACTGTGCTTTCTTGTACAGACCCTTTCTAACTAAATGCCACACTGGGCATTGAGCGTTCCATTGTTGTCACGGTAAGAAGCAGGATTCCACACAGATGTCTCAGCTGAAAAGAAAACTTAAAAAGCATCTTTTTTAGAGGACAAAGAAAATAGTGAGGGTCGACAAAGTGCTAGGGTGGTATCTGATATAGGGACATCCTTACCACCATCTTTGCCAGCAGTACGAGGACAGGAAATTGTGCAGTTGGGTTTCTGAAGGGTGCTGCACAGGGAAGAGGGACCATAGGGTGAAACTTTGGTCACTGCCCAGAGCATTGAACCAAATTAGGGGCTTTCAAATCCTGCAGGGCTTCTCATTGATCAAACCACCTTGAAGTGTGAGTGCCAAGAGGCCCCCTGCAAGACACAGACTATATCTCAAGGGGTGGAAGAGTGGTCCCTGGCTGACTAGAAGTCAGACTTTGTGTATCCGTTTAGCTTAACCCACTCCAGAAAGCTCATCTTGCCATGGGGAGGTCACCTGCTTTCACATTATTCTGCTCTCAAGACATGTGTGTCTTTTCTGCAAAGCACAGTCAACAAAATGTCACAGAATTCTGCAGTGTCCACAGGCCTTCCATTCTGAGTCATCAGGAGTGACTGACTCTCCCCTCTGGCCACATCTCACAGGGCAGGAGCTCTGTGACCCCGTGACAGCTCTTAGACTACACTGGGACAAGGAAGCCATCTTGCCACATGATCTGAGTGAATCTAAGGAAGTGAGGACAAAGAACTTACAGGGGTGAGGAAGTCTCCCACTCAGGATGACCTCAACCATGCAGGGCCTTTGACCAAGAAGGATGGGAACACAGACAACAGAAGAGTCACTGAACTTTCCTCGTGTTGGCGCTGCTGTGGACATGCAAGATCAAGCACAGATCGTGGTATATGTGTTGTCACTTGCAGGTCTATAAATCATTTTTTTTGGTGAAGCATAGTACATCCAAATCAAGTGAATCATTAACATGTCTGGATTATCACATGACCAGGGAACAGAGGAAAGGTCAGGTGGGGATTCTTGAGAGAACCAGACTGCCAGTTTGGTGTCTCTTCTCTCATTCACCAGGCTCTAGGGTCCAGCTTTGGTAGTAGCATGTCCTTTCACATATCCTTTATTCTTTCTGTCCAGAATTCTAGCAGCACTTTGCTCCCTCTATGTTGGTCTGAGAGACACCAAGAGTGCAGTGCATGGACTTGACTTTACAGCTTCCAGGACCATTTGTAAGAAATGCAGATTTTCTTTGATTCATTCTCCTTTTGTCCTAAATGGGGAAAAAGTCATAGATTTAAGTCACAGGTACAGTGCTGAAGCTGGGGTTTCCCATTAGTTTCAAACGGATCCTAGTGGGGGAAGCACATAGCAGGAACTTTCCCCAAAAGCCAGATCTGAACTGCAGGCCTAGTTCAACTTGTTCAACATGTAGCGTTTTCTGTTTTCCATCTATAAATGAAGAGAGGAATGGTGTCTATAGTAAGGAATAGTTGAGAGCGTTAATGATATTAAGAGTCTTAAGTCCAAGATCCTGGGCTTCGTATGTGAATGTGTATTCTCAATGCTTACTCTTATTTATCACAATAATCTGCTGTGAGAGGATTACACAGGACTGTACAAGAGATAGGACATTGGTGAGACCTCCAAAGGGGACAAAAATCTCTCAAAGATTCCTTTGATTAAACTGCTTCCTTGCTCATAAACCTTTAGTGAGTTGTTCATTTGGAGGTGTAGTCCTAATCCCTTCCACAGTTCTTACCTGCTCCTTATCCCCAACTTCAAACCTCTGATTTACAAGGAAGTGGGTTTGTCATCTCCCCAACTTTGTTTACAATAGCTACCCTTGTTATCTCCAAGTCCTGATTACTTTCTAGTGTCAGGTTTCCATTCTCATTCTTTTGACTCCTGGATGCTCAAAAGCTTTCTGCATCTTTCTAAACTGGCATCCAAGCTACCAGTCTTGTATTTTTGGTTACCACCCCTGAATGAACCTCAGACCTCCTTGAATCACTGTAGCCTGACTGGGAAGCCAGAGAACAGATGCGACTCTACACAATTCAAAGGAAACAACCCAGAAGTAAGTAAGAAGACTTGAAAATTGTTCCTTCTTAAGAAGCTGCTTGGATTGTGTGTACCACTCAAATTTCATTCCTATTGCAGTGGAAAGTAGTGGTTGATTCTTTTGATTGTTTCCTAGAGCTTAGTTGGGAAGGGTTATTTTCCAGTACCTTCTTGGCTCACCTCAAGTATAAATGCTAGCAACTCAAAGCAAAGAACTAACATATCATTGGGAAGGAACAGAGCTAGTAGAGAAGAAATGGGTCCTTTGGGACTGACTTTGCACAGCTTGGAGACTGGATTAGGAACCTTTGGCAGCATTCATACCATGGAGGTGTGAAATTTCCTTTAGAAGTGGGGAAAGGGCCTTGATCCTTTCTGTGGATCAAGTTAAAGTGAACTCAGAAGGGGAATTTAGACCTTTTGTAGCCATAAGGCAAAGAAAGTGCAGATGGAGGAGGGGGCGCCCTAAAGCACTGCACAATTTCCTATGGGTTAAGAGACCTTGGGAATCTGAAGGGAACTGCAGTGCTCCTTCAATGGCTTGAGAGGGCACCCTAGGGTTCATTTGGGGGATGAAAGCAGAATGTTCCATGGAGATGGTATCCTTCAGTGTGATGCATGCTTCGTTCTTGACCCTGATGAAGTTGTTGACTTGACATGGCAGCTTCTAGCAGACAGGGGTAGTTCATCTGGATTCCATGCATTATCTTAGTTTTAATGTTAGAAGGTGCTTTTAAATAGTGATGTGAGGTTCACACTCAGGTGCATGATAAGAACAGTGATTATAGTAGTAGGACAAGGCCATATGCATCTTCCTATATGACTTCTTTCCTCATGGCGATGTGTCAGTGTGCTGTGGGCCTTATTCTAAGCCACTCATCTGGCAACTAACTCGTGAAGTCCTGATGAGTCTTTGTACTCCTTCAGAAGATGAGAACCGTTCTGAGAACTTTTAATAAGAAAAGCTCTGGGTGCATCATCTTTTCAGCTTGGAACTGTCCATTGGTGTTCCTAAGCTGCCTGTGTTTCCTTGGATAAAAGAAGACAGACCTGGAGAAAGGGATGTCTCATTTCTGTACATTGAGAGACATTCCGGAACACTGTCAATACCCCAGGCTCACTCCAAAACATCTGTTGGGTTATAGCCAAAGGATCCAGCAGTTGTTGGCTGTTCAGCTCAGTCATATAAGTGATAACAGTATCTATGATATCTAATAGAGTAGTCCTTAGCAAAGCCTATAAATAACAGATGTCTTATGTGTATAATTCCTAATAATTCCAGTAACTGCCCATCACTGATGTTTGTATATCTTCAATGGTGAAATAAATGCTTACAGGATTCAAGGATCTTGCCCAAGTGCTGCATGACTGGAGTCTGTGGAGCTAGATTCAAGTTCAGGTCCATCTGAATCCTGGCTATGGTGTTTCACGGTCTGGGGCTAGGTCTTATGCAAAGTAAGACTTTACTTAAAGGAGCCCCAGAAGATGGAAGACAGTGGAGTTGATTGGTTTAGTGGTCTCCAGCTGGGATTGGGTATCCCCTATGGTTCCAATCCTAAATGTTGGAGGTGGGACAGATTTCTCTATCAGTAGGTCCCTGGTATGTGGTGACATGCTTGACTAGCATACCCTGCACCCCTCCTTTGGTGTGCACGGCCTATTGATTGATAGCCATGATTTAGCATTGCCAACGATGACAGCAGAGACTTAGTGAAACAAGGGAGAGAGGACTGTAATTACCTCTTAACACGTCTCTACATTTCTCTGCTGTCAGAGTGGTTTTGTTTTCTGATTTATTTTGATCTGCTTGGAAATTAGTTGCTGTGGTGCATTGAGTATGTGATCCTTGTCCTGCGAGCTTATAGATATCAGCTCAGTGTAAGCTCAACACACACAGCTTCTCTCTCCTTTCCCAAGTTTATGTCAGACTCTGTATGTCATCTCTGATCTGATCTTCACCGTGCCCTAGAGTCTTGCAGTCTTTGTCTTTGGGAAGGTTCAATCCCATGCCAATATCTGGTGAATACACTACTTTAATTGCATTGCACGCTGCTGTTTCCCATCCTTTCCTGCTCAGCCCTGTTTGTTCCTCTCTTCCTGCCTCTACAGGCATCTAGTCTTCCCTTCCATCCTATTCTAGCGTATATCCCCACATAGATCCGGTTCCCATTGTGAACCTGCTATCTCTGTCTATACCTAGGAGGGTCTTGAATCCCTGAAGCAGCAAGGACCTGACCTCTCTCAAGTTTTTGTACCACCACTGTTGAGGGAAAGTGGCGATCTCAAACTGCATCACGGACTTTTCTCCTGATCAGAGAGGAAGTTTGTTTTATCCTGGTTGGGGAGAAGATAGTCAGCCCTGGACTCAGAAGGGCCAGTGCTTCCCGGGATGTGCGCTACATTTCAGGCCCCTTCTGGATGGGTTGCCCACAGTGGGCATTCAACGAAGCAGAATGTTAAAATTAAGGAAGCTCAGATGGCTTTTTTTATCAAGAGGGGATACTGAAACTTCAAGGAAAGGCAGAGTCATCTTCAGGATGCGCAATTGTTGGCAAAAGCTCTGGGAAGGAACTGTGATCTCTGTTGCATGTTTCCCAAGGAGAGTGGAGGTGCTGTCACAATTGCAGAAAACGATGAGCATGGCTGAGACTTGAGGATTGTCTCCTCTTCCCTGGGATTCTTACTGTCACCATCGCCTTTGGAGTAGATCAGAGTGTGTCTGTGTGTCTGTCTGTCTATGTGCCTGTGGAAGCCCAAGGGTGACTTTGGGAATCACCCTAGATGGCTTCTACCTCCTATTTGCTTTGCTCTGGAGTTTCCCAGGCTCCACCTTCCAGAGCTGGAAGTGTAGGCCAGTGCCATTCCAATCTAGCATTTTTAGATGAGATCCAGGTTACGAACTTAGGATCTCCTGCTTGTGAGGTAGAGGCTTAACCCCTGAGCCATCTCTCCAGCCCCAGCATATATTTTTATTGTCAAAGAGTCCACATTTTTCTAGGGAGACATAAAGAAATACATACTTGCCTTAGATATTGAGGGCATCAAGAGACCAAAGAATGATTCCATCTAAGCTGAGCTTGGTGAGCTCATGGATTTTTTGAGATTGTTTACAGGAACATAGAAGATTCAAAGGCAGCTACACTAAATGAAAAGTCCTCTGGGCAATTTACAAGCAGCTATACCACTGAAGAGTCCTATCTGCAGCATAGATGACTCACATACACTGCACCACTGAAAAGTCCCCTGGGCAACTTAGGGGCAGCTGCACTCCTGGAGAGTTCCACACTATCAATTTTTCTCCTCTTATATAACTTCAGAGCCGGGAGGAGCCTCATGAGGACCTTATCAGCCTCAAAAGCCTCTATCCTCCCTCAGGACGGAATGCCAGTTGACCATATTTCTTGAGAGGCTTCTGTGGGTAACCACAGCTGCTTTGATTCAAGATGACAATGGTCAAGCCCAACCAAGAAGAAACACTCACAATACGCTAGTCTTCTAGTGAGGTCATTCCATAGCACAGTGATACTTCAGTTCAAGTGCATAGAAATAAAGGGTGGCCCAGAGCCTACATATTGAGCTCCTCCCATTACCCAGGAAGCCCCTTAAGCATTTGTCTAGTGCATTTAGAGCACTTCAGGATGTGCACTCTGGGCACTGTGGTCAGGGAAGGTGAATTGATGCTTCCATCCTGTAGCCTACACCTGTTTAGAAGAATAAGTAAAAGCAGAGACCAGAACTATGAAGATTGAGCTTTCCAAAAGACATAATTTCTTTTTTTATTTATTTTTCTGCTCATACAAACATAATAGGTACCCCTGTCCCCTCCCTCCCTCCACCGCTCCCTGGACCTCCCTGTTCCCTCCCCCCTTTTTCCCTGCCTTTCCCCCTCCCTCCCTTTCTCCCAGTGCCCCATCTCTGAAGCATCCTTTAATATGTGTATCAAACTTTCTTCTGGGTTCCTCCTCTCTGATGAGGTGTAAGGACTTAGTGGCATTTCCTAGAACTAAAAGAGATAATTTCTGACTGAAGGAATATTTGGGGAGACTAGGAAATGTTTTCAATGTAGGACAAGGAGATTCAGCTGAGGCAGCTGGCCAAGGGAGGGATTCAAGGTGATGTGGAAACCGAGTATCCAAATCAAGAGAGTAAGGCCGGGAGGGACTGGAGAAAGTCTCTGACCTGAACTGTCACTACTCTGCTACTCAGTGAAATCACTGTCTACAAATCCTAATGCTTCTGCAGAGCTTAATGTCTTAGCACATCACAAGTCACTTGAAAAATGATAGCTTGGGGTGTTCTCTCAGGGAATATTCGCTGCACTAATAGTGTTAGTTGACACTGCATAGCACCTGATGCTAAATGGAATATTCTGACATGTTAGCTGGTTCTTTAAATACTTCTGAGGTGACTATTAGTACATCCCCTTGTGAAGACAGAAGCAGTACAGCAGCTGTGACTCTCTGCTTGGGAGCACAGCATCAACCATTACTTCTGACGATATCTCCATTAGTTTCTGTAGCAGAAATGGTTTAATCCTTCTTTCTCTCCTAGTAGGCAAACAGGCAGATAGCATACACACACATGCCCCACTGTTGGGTCAAAGGAAGAAGATTTTGTTCCTTGTTTCTAAAGAACAGATTTTCTCCCTTTCTGTTGTTGTTGTTGTGTATCACAAAACCACCTTTAGCCCTAGATCTCATCTGAAATATAATGAAATTTCAGGCCATGTTGGTGGCTTGCAACAACAGTGCTAGGGTTTTCTCAAAGATCACTGAGAGGAGCACTCGTCTTCATCTCTCTTCATGATCCTGCGTGGCATCTGGGTCATTTCCTCCTGGAATCCAGCAAGTAATGCCCCCAAGAAGCCAAGAGAGCCTTCCGTTTCTCTCCTGCTTCTTGCTAACAAGGTGAGGCTTCCGTCTCCTGCATCTCCTTCCACTTCACTGCTTACTGCTGATGGATTTGCTTTCTCCAGCACTTCTGTCTGGTGCGTTAACAACACTTCATTACTGGGCTTCCTCCTGTTACACTTGCACACAGAGGCAACAGAGCAGAGCGTCCTGCAGCTGTTTCTTAGACATAGAGACCATCTTTAATTTGATCACGCTAAGAGGGTTACCCAGTGTCACTAGGTTCACCCAGATTGAGGGCGACCCAGACACTAGAATTAGACCACTTGACATGTCCTAAGACTGCAGCAAGGACCCAGCCTGTCTCTGCCAGCCTATTGTTTCCATGAGGTGAAAATCAGGACCTCTCCTGGCTGCTGGTCTCACCTGTAGTTAGCATAGAGTTTTGAAGTGAGGCGTTTGTGTTGTTTGTTTGCTATGTTTTTGGTTTCAGAATCTAAGGCCAGATTGTCTTCACTATCCTTACTGTCTTGTTTCTAATATGATTTCCTCAAGGAATATACAAGCACACGCTCATGCCATGGTTACTCTTTGTCACTGATTTGAACAATTTGATTATGTGCCTTAGTAAATTTTGAACTTAGCTTCACAGGTTACAAAATTTTTAGAATAAATTAGAAAATTTATGTCTGTTGTTTCCTTATTTTTGCCCCATTTCCCTGTCTCTTTCTATGGGATCTCATATATATATGGAACGCACACACACAAACACACAAACACACACACACACACACACACACACACACACACACAAGGTGACTCATCTGACTAATAGGTTGCTATTGTTCTTTCATTCTACTTAATATTCCCCCCCACACTTTGGTTTTGAATAGTTGCTGTTACTCTGTCTTCAAGTTTTCTAGTTTTTTTTGTTTATGCTATGCATTCCCGCTCTCCTTTGAACCTAGGTAGATTTACCGAATTTGATCATCATTATTTTAAACCCAGCACAAAACTAGCTTCAAGTCCCCAAAATCCAACTGCAGCTGGAAGTTCTAGACAGAGGAAACAAGGGGGCCAAGGCTGGCTCTGGTGGGTTTGCGTGACACCACCACTGGGGACTGGCTAGGTACTCAGTCTGTCCTTTTCTCTCCTGCCTTTCCTTCCTCTCTCCAAACAGTCTTGTGAGCCAAAGGCATCCATAGCCTCATGTAGTTGTTGATTATAGAGCTGAATGCTGTGCTTCTTCCAGGGAACCCTGAGGAGTTGTCTGAGGAGGCTACAACAGTCCTTGGGGAGCTGAGTTCCAAATTACACCCAGGAGAATACGGAGACCACCAGAAACCTAGAAAGCTCTGCATGCACACTGACTTCAGGTCTCCATGATTCTTCCCCTTACAGCTGTCTGGGAGGGGCAGCAGGGCTGAGGTCTGTACATAACATCTAAGTCAGCTGTACCCGGAGTCCGATGTCACCCTGAGAGACAGGAAACAGGCCTCAGACTATGGCAAACCTCAGCAAATTTGGTTTCCTTCAGCCTTGGACATCTGCTTCAAGACCCTTCCCCATGCTTAAGGACTTGAGTACATGTTCAGCATATGCCAGCTTCAAGTCACAAGCTACTTAGGTATGGAAGTAGCCTAAGGAGCACCTAATAGGTTGAGATGCTGCTGAGAAGCATGGCTCTTGCATCTTTCTGCTTCCTTATCCTAATCCTCTTGATTTTCCATGTAGGACTTTATATTCTCATGGTTACAAGGTGGTTGCGGCTCCGAGCATTATATTTACAATCAAGGTAAAAATAACAAGGATGGAGTGATATCAGCCTTTTTACTTTCTACTTTCCCAAATGTCCCCTAAGATAATACTTTTTGACCTTCAGTATGCCTGCATAACTTTTGGGAGGATCTTGCTGAAATATAAGTTTGGATTCAAGGAATCTACAGTGCAACCTGAAGTTCTGTGCTTAGACCAAGTACCCAGAACAGATCATTTCTACTTTGAGAAAGAATGCACAAGGCTACTTCTCCTTCATCTTGCTGCCAAAACACAAGGCAAACTTAACTAAAACTTACTTTTAATTGAAAATAGCTGCAAGGGAAGTGGACATAGTACCCTATTCTTTTCAGCCTTTATGTGGAGGGGCAAAAAAAAAAAAAAAAAAAAGACAAAGCAGGAAGAAGGAAGTTCTGCACTAAATCAATGTTAACCATAGAATCTTACTGAAAATACAGGTTGAAATCACACAGTTGGGTTGGGGAGAGTTGGTGAACTTTACTAGGGAAGATCATGAGTCTGTATCTAACCCAGCTTATGGGAATACAAATTGGCCTTCTCTGACTAGAGCAAGGATCCTGCTGAGGGTGTTGCTTCAGCACCAAGTACAGAACGAGATACAGGAGGCCAGTATGTGTCAATCACCGGCACCTGGTCTCAAGACAGTGCCTTTCAGCATTTAGGGATATACAGTTTGCCCAGGAAATCTTATTACAATGTAGGTTATGACTCACAGGATCCCAAATGAGATCCAAGATGTCACATGTGGAGCAAGCTCCCAGAGGCGCTGTTGCCATCAGTCCTGGTCCCCACTTTAAACAAAAGGGGTCCAGGATAGGATATGCAAAGCCAGTCCTCTGTGGCTCTTTCAGGCAGGCAAGAAGTTATTATTAAGTTCACAGATCCTAGAACTGGGCTCACAGCAGGAGGGGGGGTGTGGGGGCTGACCTCTCATCCCTGGCTTCCTCAGCTCTGCCTGACCAAGAGGTAAAATGCGCAGTGAAGCCCCCTCATTCTCTCAGGCACGTTTTCTCTGTCCTAGGCTTTAGAAGTGTTGCCCTAGGAACCCAAAGGAATTAAAGCCTGTACCAAGCTGTGACTGGGGGCAGCAAGTGGCACAGGAGGAAACCATTCATTTTTTATGAATATTTGTCCTTGCAGGAAAACAAAAAAACTGAATCCTCTAGAGCAGGACTCTGGATGATTTGCTTGTTTGTTTGTTTGTCTTCTTGTGTTTTAAAGTAGCGGGAACTGAGTTACTGGAATTTTTTTCTGAATTAGAAGCCAAACTGAAAGTTTCTTGTGGTTTCGGTTACACAAGAGGCCGCTGCCAAGATGGAATGAATGAGAAGAGTTGCTGAAAGGCAGACAGTGAGGAGGAATGGGGAACCCAGGGTGTAGCAAGGAACAGTGTCCAGGTTGGGCACACTGCCTGTCATTATGCTGTTTCTGTCAATATTTTAAGGAGAGAACTGACTGCATTTTTCTTTTTTATCAGGATTGAAAAGAAAAAAAACAATTAAAAGATCCACCAAAGTGAGGCTGGCTTGTGTCAGATTTGTACACATGCAAGCCATTATCATTGCTTTGTAAGTGACCTTTAATTCAAGGCCTTGCACTCTAGGGGGTTCCACTTTATTTGCCTGCCTGAGCAACAAGCTGCTTTCAATTCAGCTTTACTGGGGTGTCAGTCTGCATCTGGGCCCTAATTAGCTTCCTTAGGACATTCCCCAATTTTCTCAGGTATAAGTCTCTTTCTGGCTATCTTCCGTGTAGCCACAGCGTGGTCTCCTAAGTTTTTCAGATTGTTCCTTCGTAAGGAACCATCCTAGATCACATGATCTGGGGTAGAGCAGAGAGCCTGCCTCTTGCCTGCCTGACTTCTCCTGAATCCTGGAGGGAGCAACAGCCACTAAATACAGGGAGCAATTTGACCTCGCTTTGCTCCCTCTCAAGATACTGCCTCTTTCTCCCACCTACCCCTGAATACTTCCCCAGCAAGAATTGCAAGCTCAGGTATACTAGTAGAGTTCAAGTCTGAATCTTAGATCTAGCATTACCACACGGCCAGTTAAGAAATTGGATCACAGTGGGAAGATTGACTAGAGACAAATGTTATACCAGAGCTCACTTGCCCCAACCCCTAAAGCCAGTTGTTACATTTACTAACATAGGGCTGGTTAGACCCACTTATGAAGGAGAGACTGTATGAAGCAAGGCCCAGGCTCCCCCCCCCCAAAAAAAAATCTTTGTTATCTGAGACTTCCATTCTCTGGGCATCTCCTCAAGAAAATATCTGATGACTGCTTGTCATGGTTTGAAATGTGTCCCCCACAGTCTCATGCATTTGGCAAGGTCATGGCACCTTGAGAGGTGGAGACTTGCTGGAGGAAGGCAAGGGGTAGGCCTTGAGGTGGATTAGTCCCACCCTACCTGCAGGAGAAGTTTGCCTTTGTAGCAAGCAGTCTGCAGCTCTCAGCTTCCAAGATGTCTGCGGTGACTTAGCCTCCTCCAGCCAGCCATGCCGCCTCTGCTTTGAGAGACCTCCCCTCTGGAACCATAAGCTGAATAAACCTCCCTTTCTCCCTTAAGTATTGACTTTGGGTGCTCTCTCACAGCAATAGTTAAGAGTAACTGATATACTGCTGGAGTAAAAAGGGACCATCATAGAGAGAGCTGGGCCCTCATTTGCATTTGGCCATTTCTGTTTTTCACGTGTCCTTTGTCTTTGCACAGAGCCTAAGAAAATCTGGGTTATCTGCCATTGCACCCAGAACAAGGCTCAGAGCTCACCAAGACCTGAGAAGCAAGTTTGGCAAACTGTTTGCTTGGGGAAGGAGTAAGAACGAGAAATCAATCTCTCTCTCTCTCTCTCTCTCTCTCTCTCTGTCTCTCTCGCTCTCCCTGGAGCTTAAGAGATATTCTATATTTTGGTATTTCTAGAACTGAATCTTTGGGATGGATTGAACAGATTTGAAAATGTGCCTGAAGCAGGAAGTCAGACAGGAAGGGCCAATGTCTAGAGGATCTCAGGCCTGGACTGACCACAGGCACGCTATGGCGCGAGACGTCACAAGTGATGTGGGCAGACTCAGTAGGTCCTTCTTAGTTTCCTTGCCTCACAGAGGGCTATGCAGTGTAGATTGGGCCGGGCACAGGGCAAAGGTTGTAGAATTGTGGGGACATAGTCTTTGCCCTAGGAGCTAGCTAGGAGACGGAGGAGTACAACAAACGATGGTGCCACCTGGGCATCAGAGTTCCCACTAGCCGCTCTCTTCTAGCATAGAGGCCAGGGGTCTGTGTTTAGGGCTTCGTAATGCTTTCTCTCACTGAGGATCTCCTTAGTCTCAGAAGCCTGTGTCTCAGAAGGACTGGCATTTGCCAGGACAAAAGTCAATTATACTTTTGCCCCAAGCACTTGAGGAGTCTAGCAGTACTTTAAGCAGATTTTTAATTGTAATTTTCTGGAGATAAAAATCCAAATTGGGGTAAAGGGTCATAGAAGCAACTTGCATGCTGTATGGCTAAGCAGCCTGAGGAATCTTCCACAGTGGAGGGCACCAGGGCATAGATGAAGAAAGTCCCACAGCAGCTTCTTCCAGTAGCAATCCTCCTTTCTCTAAGCCCCTCATGCAGTTGGAACCACAGATACTGACACTGTAGGTGGCTTGGTTTCTTGGTATTTTTAACCCCTTTCTTTCCCTTCTTCCAAAGGAATGTTCTAGAACGGGAATGTCTACAAATGGGTTTTCTTATTTGATCCCCTCAAGGGAGAGAGATAAGGGCAAAAATCAAGTCATTTCTGCTCATTGTGATTGTGATCCAAGCATGTGAATCCTCACTAGCTGCCACTGATAGTGATAAATATCCCTTGGGAGCAGTGCTGTGCAGAGTGCACTTTCAACAGACATTGAGCAATGGAAATGGACGTGACTTGTTTGTACCTCATATATAGGCAACTTGGGGCCTTGCAGAGTTGTTTTAGGCCACACAGTCTCTAAGTGGACTTGTCCAATGAGAAGCTAATATGATGCTGCCATTGGGAGTGGCCCTGTGTTTCCTTAAATTAATGGTTCTCGTCTTGGGCCACACGTTAGTCTCACCTGGGCTCTTTGAGAAAGAATGACCAGATCAACTGTCTTCTCCAGAGTATCAGTGCTTGAACTGCCTGAAGCATTTATTAGGGGCACAGGTTCTCCGTGGCTCTGGAATATAGCTTGGGAATCTGTATTTCCAACCAGTTCTTCATTATGCTGAGCAATTGTACTGGGACCATTCATTGAAAGTCACTGCTGTGATAACTAAATCAGAATCTCTGCAGACATGACCAATGCATCAGATTTTTCTCAAGTTATCTAAGTGATTATTTAAAAAAAAAAGGATGTATATGTTTGTATATATGGTGACAGTCACATATATGTGTATGTACATTTGCAGATATATGTGTGCCATGGTGTGTGAGTGGTGGTCAGAGTAAAACTTGGTGGAATTAAGCCTTTTTGTCCATCTTTAGGATGAGTTGTGGGGATTGAACTCAGGCTATCACATTTGTTCCTGAGCCATCCTCCGCCCTCCAGTTATCCTGGTAAATAGCTATACTAAAACTATTTCATATTCCTTGCTGATTGTGTCATCTGATAAGCATTCACTGGTCATGTTATTCTAGTATTATCTTGATGCTAGGGAAGCTGCTGTGTAGAGCCAGCCCCTGCCCACCCACCCACCGCAAAGCCCTGGGATGCAACCCCCAGTATTGTGTTGAAAGTGATAGGACTTATAAACTTTGCAGTGGTCACTGAAGCCATCAGAAATGATGCTGGAAAAGTGAAGACTTCAGCGAAATTAAATGCTGTTGATTAATTTTGCACTCGGTGGACTCCCTAGGGGAGATGTGCCCTGAATTGGGGGGGGGGGAAGTAATCAGAAACCAAAGCATCCTAGAAGTACTAGTGCTTTTTTTCCTGTGTGTCTGGATATGCAGACAAGATAAAAGAATATGTGAGGGACCCAGCTTTCATGTGTAGTCAGGAATTGGTGGGGAAGAAGAGGTCATGGCATAGTATCAAGTAGTCATCCCGGGTTTGTGTGACTGTTCAGGGAAGGTGCAGAAGGAGGAGAGATGCCAGTTGCTTCCAGAAACAACCTTGTTGGACAAAACTCACAGTTGGAATGATCACAAAACCAGTTTCCTATGAAATTCTATAGGGAAGTGATAGAAAAGAACTGAAGAATCTGAAATGTGTACTCGTTGCCTGGTCCCTTGTAAACTTAGGAAATCAAATCTCTACAACGTGAATTCATTCATCCAATAAATATTTATTGATTATGTATAATGTGCTGGCAGTGAGAGTAGAGTGGAGATGTACAATGGTCCCACATCTGTAAGGAGGCATCTGTACTGGCTGAGGGGCTGCTAACTTTAGCCATATGAGTGATGGCACAAAGCACATGAGTGTATGAGATGAGGTTATAGGATGTTAAGTAGTTAACTAATTGGAACAGTTACTCTTAACTGTTGCTGTGAGAGAACACGCAAAGTCAAACCACTTAAGGGAGAAAGGGAGATTTATTCAGTTTACGGTTCCAGAGGGGAAAAACAGTCTTTCATGGCAGTGGCGACATGGCTGGTGGCTGAAGCTGGAGGTAAGCTAAGTCACTACAAACATCCTGGAGTCTCTCTTCAAAGTCTTCTGTTCTAGGTTCCTTTTATCTGGTTCCCTACTGGGAGGTTCCAATCAAATCTAGGGCTGGTTTTTGTATTGTAAGTGTATTGATCCAGATAATCTCTTCAGGTGGTCTGACAGCTGCTCTTAGTTAATGCCAGGTGTGATCAGGTTGACACCCCAAGATTAACTATCACACTAATATGCTTCCTTTTTTTTCTGTTTACAGAACAGTTTTCTTATTTTGGCATAATATGCTCATTCAGTCTTACTGATAAGGGGGCCTTTGTGTCAGGTTACAACAGTAAATATTTGCATTTGGAGGTCATCTTGCCCAATCTGCTTGTTTTGAGAATAAAGATACCAAAGCCAGAGAAGGAAAGGAACTCATGCATAAAATGCAGCTAGTAAAGCTTGCTGCAAATCTGCTGTCCTGGTAATCTCACTCGGTGTTTTTTTTGACTTTGTTTCACCTTCAGAAAAAGGAAGTCCATTCAGGGAAGGTTCTTGGGCACTTAGTGCCAGCTGCCCTGACTCTGAAGAGTTAATGTTTTTAATTGGCCCAGCAGAGCTGAAGTCTGCAGGTGGGTAAGTGTGGACAGGTGGAGAAGCAGCAGCAGAAGAGAGCCTTCTGGTTGGCACCTGCTCCCTCAGCAGCTTCCATGCTAGTCGTGGGACTGGGAGCTGGCTGTGAACAAGAGGACAGACAACAGGGCTAGCAATCTCCTAGGCCTTCCTGGTGCAGCGGAGCAGGGGCATGTTTTCAGAAGGGAAGAGGTTGACTCCCACTGGAAGCCAGTGATGTCACATCCCCTGGGGGAACCATGGAGCAGATAACCAAAAAATCTCAGAATGAGAAAAAGATGGTTGAAGATGGAGAAAGTGATTTTTTGGAACAAAGAAATAAACCCTACCAAGGGATTTCATTTCCTAGCCATACAGACTTCAAGGCATAGTGTGGGGCTGCAGTGATTAATTGCATTGTTGATAGACAGTGGTTCGAGGACTTTATGAAGGGATGCTCAGGGTCCTTCTTATGGGGCTTAGAACCCTGCTCAGTGTCAGGGGGAATGAAGAGTCTTGTATTGGGGTACGGTGCTGGACTTTTCTGGAGCAGCTGCTCATGTCTGGTATGATCAGTGTGATGACAGATCTGTGGGAGGCAGGGATGCCTTCCAGTGTCTTGTAAAGGAACCTCCCCTGACCCGCTAAATAGATTTCCTGCCTAAGCTAAGACCTCTAAGAAAAAAATGGGGGTGGTGTACAGTGTGGATAATATATAGTTTGAACAATTGACAACTATGTGTGTAGGGGACTTGAACTAGGTGAGTCCCATTTCCTTTGTTATAGAACATAGTAATGAATGTATTGATAGCTTTAATGGTGTTCCTTACAAAAATAAGAATAATAAAAAAATTTTCCTTTGAAGAAAAATAATTCGGAATAGAGTAGTCATGTAATGAAAAATATCAAAATCAAAATAGCAAGCCTAGAGATTCAGCATGAAACCAGAGGGATTTCACAAATGGCCCTTAGTTTCCTTTGCAGCCCATGCATAGAATTTGCTAGCACCACCTACTGGTGGCCTCTTAGAACTGCAAGCTCCCAGTTCTTTGATGAGTAGACCGGAAGAGGAAAAGAAGGTAACGAGTGGTTTTGCAACTGTTTTGATTACTTCAAATGGAGATGTTTGTAAATAAGATGTTAGAATCTGGAGACTTTGTTTGATCTTGCGTTTGACATAAATACAGTTTTATTAAAACTTGTCATACAAGCATCCTGCTGTGGAGAACACGGATTTGGCTGACAGAAGTTGGAGGCGACTTCTGAGTAGCAGCATTTGTAAGCATTTTCTCTGGGCAGCTCAGGCTGCCTCTTGTTTTCCTTCCCCCTGTTCTAGAAGCAACAGAGGTGAAGGTTTGTTTCCAAGGCACTGATGACATCCATTCGCTTTAGATGTCACCTGTTTCCTAGATGGCAGAATAGATCTACATGCCAAACATACCTTTGCTGGAAGTTCTCTGTGAGGCAGAAAGAGGGAGAGTCCCAGATGAGCCAGCTGTGCCGTATTCCATCCTGAGATTTTGATTGGAAGCATTTCCCAACTTAGAAGTCAGCATGGGACCCTCCCTGTCTAGGTTTAATGATCTGAGGCCAGCGTCCAATCATGGGTAAGATCCTAAATGAGGAAAAATGACACACGGCATCAGACACTATTGTACCAGGGTAGGGCCACCTCCTGGAAGCCAAAGGAGCCCACCTCACTTACTGGTCTGCATCCTCTGGAAGACTCGCAAGGAGCTAGTGATGCTGTTAAATCTCCATTCAGAACAACAACAAAAAAGGGCTCCGACAGCCATGTATGTTACACAAAGGATGTTAGACTAGACAGAGCAAGTTTTTCTGCCAGAGGTAAAATGCCTTTTGCACTTGTTACCAGCAAGCTTGTATAAATGTGGATGGTTTTCATTTGAAGGTGAGATGATGACAAGAATGTTCAAGAAGTGGGATGAACTGTCTGAAATGGCTCATTAGTGTTCAAGTAGTATTAATTTTCAAGACTTCAACTCCATGAATAAATACCCTTAATGCCTAGGGTCTTTTGCAATGGGCCTTTTAGAATGACTTGCTTTGGGTTTGTTAATTTTACATGCATGCACCTTATTGTTCCAGACTGTATTGTGTGCTTGTCATTCTTGCTCATAACCTGCCAGAACCTAGAGTGGTGCATGAATAGTAAACAATAAGTGTTGGATGAATGACTAATGAATCACTGCAGCTTCAGATTATGCCACATTATAATTCCTCATTTTTGTGAGGTGGTGGGGGTGCTCTTGTGGTAATTCTAACAGCAATTTTATATTAATATGCTAACTTAACCTTTTATTAACTGAATAGTAATATGAGCCAGATCTTTTCAGGTAACAGCATTTTAAATTTTTTTATTATTATTTATTATTTATTTAATTGTGCATGTATATGTGTGTGTGTGTGTAGAACCACGGACGAATTCCGGAAACACCATGGACCGCCTCCACTTTCTCCTTGTTTACTCTGCCCAGGGATTCACAGGCTCCGCCCTACCAGGGCCAGAAACGCAGGCCGCCCCCGCTTCCGGCCAGCGTCTATATGTGGGGATCTAGGATCCGAACTCAGGACCTTCTGCCTGCAAGGCAGAGGCTTAACCCCTGAGCCACCTCTCCAGCCCCCGGTAACAGCATTTTAAAGACAATATAAAGCACAACACCAACTATAGATGATGGGTATTCACCATTCACATGAGGACACAGATATTTGAGTGCTTAAAAATGAAATGTCAATCGATAATATATCTGTCAATCGTATAGATTATTAATTTAAAATGGAGGAAGTGATTTCCGCTTGTCAAGAATGGGTAGGAAGTGTATTTGAGCTGAGTTTTAAAGATAAAAGGTGTTATCTAGGGCTAGTGAGATGGAAAAGGCACTTGCTGCCAAGTCTGAAGACCTTGAGTTTGATTCCTGGAGCCCACATTGTTGGATAGAACTGACTTTCAAAAGTTGTCCTCTGACCTTCATATGTGTGTCATGGTAGACACACACACACACACACACACACACACACACACACAATTAACTAGTCAAATTTAGTTTAATTTAGCTTAATAAATTAAATAGGTGATATGTGAAAATAATAAATTACATAAATTATTAAATTAAAAAGCCGTTATCTGAAAAAGACCATGGTGGATGTAGCAGAAGTCCTCTCTCTCTCCCTCCCCTCCCCTACTTTTCAGCATTCTGATTCCCCCACTCCTTCTCTTGTCCTTGCCACTCCCCTGTGTTCTTCTTTACTCCTCTCCTCTTCTCACCTCAGCGTGTGGCAAGTGTGTCCACGTGTTCTTTATTTCTCTTCCTAGTACAGGGGAATTTTTCTTGTGGCACCTTTCATTCCCAGTACTTAAGAGAATTCAATGAGTATATGTCGATAGGGATGATTCTAGTTCAGCTGTGGGTACTAAATAGGTGAAAGGGACCAATGGAATGATTCGACAGGTTAAAGGTACTTGCCTTGAAAAGAAAAGCTGATATCTAAGTTCAATTCCACAATGGGAGGGAACAACTAGGTACACCCTGTGATATGTGCATGTTCTTACAATAACAAACGAACAAAGGATTAGTCAAGATTTCAGAATAAAAACAATACCTTCCATGTACTCCTGTCGGTCTGACATAGTGTGAAGCCCACTACATGACGTGAGAGGTGTGTGTGTGTGTGTGTGTGTGTGTGTGTGTGTGTGTGTGTGTGTGTATGGATTGGGATTGCCTCCATGTCTCAGGTGACTAAAAGGTGGCATACCTTGCCCAGGATCACAGAGCCTCTGGCATGAAGCCTGACCTCGCGTGTGTCCTCTGTCAGAGTGCAGAGCCGTTTGGCTTCTGGATTAGGCTGCTTCCTCAGGCCTGTGATTGGGAGCAGCCTTGCTAAAGCCAGGAGAATGGAAGAGATGTCACATGCCAGAGTGGTTGGAAAAATGAGGATGCTCATCAGGTGACATCAAAATGGATGACTTGTGCTCTGTGCCTTAACAATGAGAAAATGAACAGGGAGGGAGGAAAGAGCGGCTGACAGGTGAGGAGTGAGCACACATGTTTATCCATGCTAATGGAGCGGGGATGTGATGGCCACTCTGCTCTGATGCTCCTGAGGAGTAGTCAGTCAGCTGTGAAATGCAGAAGGTTCCCCTCCCTCCCGGAGAAGGGCAAGCCAGAGCCCTAGCTGTAAACAATGGCTGAAGTGTTCCTACTGTAGTCCAACCTCACAGGTCCAAAAGAGTGATAAAGTTGCACAATATTTAGAGAAATTTAACCGTGCACCCTCTGGATTCTTAGGAGGTGTAAGGTGGTTCGTACCACTGCACCAGATCCGACAGCCTGAGAAAAACATTAAGGTCTAAAGGTTCAGCTTTTCTTACCATTCCAATGTCAACCTAAGGAGTTGCTTCCAAAATGCTCTCAGGTGAGACTAACCTGTCCTGCCTTCTCCTTGGAATAGCTGTCTCTATCCCTTCCTGAAGGAGTTCCACATGGAATTGCAGAGCATCTAAATAAACCAGCATAAAAGAGCGACCACTGAATGAGAAGCCAGAGTAGCAAAGAACATGAAGTCTACAGAATTTCCGTGGCGGGGAGGGAGTGGTGTTGTAGTCAGTCAGTGGGGAAATGTCTGATGGGGGGAAGTATATCTTATAAATTCTCCACTTCTTTGTTTGCACTTGTTATTCTTAATGTTTCAAAGAAGGAGAAAACTCTAACTCTCTGGCATTCATCAGGATGGCCTTATCATAGCACATAAATTCACAGAAATGACTTTGGAAATGGAGAAAGGTTTTGCCTCCATCATGGTTTGGGTTTGGGGATTATTCCTCAGTGTGTGAGAGACAAATGTCAGTGATAGTGGGAAGAATATGTGGGTGTTAAAAAGAGGTAAACAACTTCATGGTAAATCCTCTCCTTTCAATCTATCTCTTAAATTCTGCTGACATTTACTTTCTGGTGACAAGACGTATGGCATATGGGCCAAAGGATGGCTGAATAAAAGCATCATGGGCCAAAGGCATTTAAAGACTTTAAGTGGAGAGAGAGAGAGAGAGAGAGAGAGAGAGAGAGAGAGAGAGAGAGAGAGAGAGAGATTGAGATTGGCAAACACACAACAACCAGAGTCACAACGTTGTTAGTGGACAACCACCAGTTCTGTTCCTATTCTATAGCTGTTATGTTAGTAATTCAGGGATATTCCTCAGAGATGGCTAAGCTCATGGACTTTTGGTCCTGCCTACTAAAAGGATAGAGAGGTAATATCCAGATATATTCTTATTGAAGCGGGTTTTCTTGTTTGGGGGGTGTGTCTTGTATTCTGGAACCAAAGAATGAAAGTAGAACATGTTGACTGATACAAGCAGTGATTTTATTGAAAATGAAAGAAAAGGTTCAAGAGACGGAAGGAAGAAGTCGTAGTCTTAAGGCAGGAAAGCATTAGAGAAGAGGCGATAGCTTAAGGTCAGAGAGAACAGGAAGAGCCTCCATAAACACATGGCTAGGAGAAGACAGAGCCGTCATAGTGTGACCACACAGCAGAAGAGTGGAAGAAGATGGGTGATAGGCAGAGCCACATTTTTTTGTGGTTCACTTGTTGCTAAAAAGTGTCCTGGAGTTACTAGGGAAGTGAGGTAAAGAGGATGAGTGGAGCCACAATCCCTTATAGTCTTGGGCATTGCTAAGGAGTGGCCGAGGAGTTACTAGGGAAGTGATGTAAAGTCTGAAGCAGTGATAGGTATGTTTCCACAGGATTGGATATTCCTAACTACACTAGCTGTCTAATAGAAACTAAGTTATTTCCATTATTACCTTTGCCAAAGCTTCAAGGAATGGTCATGAGTTTTGTGGTAATGTTGTCATATCTAAGTCATTTATTGTCATCCTTCTGTGTAGTATTGCACTCATATGTGATTACTTATGAATGCATTGTATGTGACTGTGGATCATTGTCCTATGCACATACTTAGATATACAATGAATGTGCTTTTGTATCTGTTTCTAACCATTTGATACACAGACATGTTCTAACCTTTCTCAAGAAACACACACATACTAGGCAAGAAGAAAGAAGAGGATACTGTTGGAAGGAGTTTTGTCTGTTGTAGGATACTAATGGTTCTTTTCAAAATATGCTCCTTTCCTATCTGGTCATTGTCTACAAGGGCGATATTGTGGAGTGGTCATAAACATTGGCTTTGAGTCAGACACTCTGGTTCTAAGGTGCAGGATGTGCTGTCATGACCATGGGTCTTAACGTTTCAACACTCCAGTTTTCCCATCTGAGGTAGACAGCCAATCTTTCAGGTTGTAATGCTTCAATCAAGGAGAAAATTCATAGTAAGAGTATGGCCTCCTGCCTGCTATGTGTAACTGCCTAGCAAGGGTCATAAGGCTCTTTAACAGGAGCAAATGGCTCATCCTATGATTAGAGCTTGACTTTAAAGTGCAAGTGACCCTCATGGGACAGAGGCTTTAATGGTCAGTTTCATTCATTTTTGCATTGAGAAAACAAAATGCAGTCAGAAGCCTCTTAGACTAACTGTAGCTGGCTGTGAGATTGGGGTCTAACTGCCATAGGTTATGTGTGGCTCTAAATAACTCAACTCTTTGCTCTGGACCACAATTGACCCATCAGTGAACCTTCTGAGAAGCTCATGGAGCATCCACTTAAAGAATGGTGCTACCTCCCAGCACTTGTCTTTCTAGGTGTAGGAAGCAGCCAACCTAGATGGTCCATTGAACATTTTAGTGTTTTTACTTTTCAGATTAGTCTGAAGCTGTTAAGGAAAGTTACTGTCCACATTGTTTATGTGAGAAAGAATTTCAAAGGTCAAGATTGAATGACTAAAGTCTTTTATCTTAAAAAAGGCACAGTTATAAACTACACATAGACTTACCCAGGAACCCTGAAAATAAAGATGTTGCAGATCCCCTGCACATTTGGTTTTTGTTTATTAGTATTTGTTGCTGTTGTTGTTTTATTCTTTGACACTTTCATACAAAAGTACAATTTATGTGTTTTTATCCCTTACTATACAGTCTGATCATCTTGTGTCCCACTTCATACTTTTCTTTTCAATCAGCATCTCTCCTACTGTCATGTCTTTTTGCATTTATGAACCACTGAATTTTATCTGGGATGTCTGTATTGGCAAATGCCTGAGTACTTTCTGGGGGATGTGTGACTTAGCACGGAGTTAATCACTGGATGAAGAAGCTCCTCTTCTCAGCCTGGCATTTGTTGTTGTTTAAACTTCTTATAGTGACCCTTGCATGCAGCCAGAGTTAAAGCACACAGAGCTAGACTAAATGCATCTCCCAGGGTACATGGTGGGAGAGAAAGAAAGCATGAAGGAGCACTGTAGATCAAGCAGTTGTTTCCTACATATGCAGTGAGTGCTGGCTGGAAACTCCTTGTAAGGTACAGATATGACTTTTTGGTGCCGTGGCCAGAGGGCATACACATTAAGTCACCATCAATTCTAAATGACTGTCAGAATAATCCAGTTACCTTCAGAAAATACTGATTCCCAGACTGTACCAGATTTGCTGAACTGGGATTAGTAGGGGCAAAGATGAGAAATACTAACCACTGATAGTATTGATATTACTGTTATTATACAAAACTTCTCAAATAATCAACAGCTTCAGAAGAACAAGGGAGAGAAGACACAAATGTATGGATTCTGTAGTAGTTTTGAGGTCCACTAGATATTAAGTGTATGTAACCTCTCTGAGCTTCAAGACCATCTCTCAAAAAGGAGGAGCCATATGGTACCTGTTTCCCAAAAGCATTTCAAGGGTTAAATGCCTCGATGGATGTAGAATGGTTGCACATGCTAGATATTCATTGTATCTACCCTCATCATGTCACTACCAAAGTCAAAGTGTGACTCAAACAGACTCTAAGAGAGACATATAGGATTTAAGAGTCGGAGTAGATAGTTCTGGCCCAGAAGCCTGAGGCATTTCTACAGGCAAGAGGAGAAAACTTGCACATTTTAATTTGAACCAAAACCTTCTATAGGGAGAGCTGGAGTAAGATTCTGAGTGTCACACTCAAGATATGCTTGTTAGTAATAATTTATTCAGGACTTTCTTAGGAAAACAGTGATTGCCATATAAAAGGAATCAGCTAGTAGACTTTTATCAAGTGTTGTTCATTTGACTTTGTGCTACTGGTATTACAGATACTGGGGCTTCGCCTGTTTTAAACCTTGGTGATGGAGTCTGAGAAGATGTGTAAATGAGGCCTTCCAGGCATGAAGGATTCAAGGATGGGAGCTGGATATCCCTGAAGATGGCTGGGGAAGGCATCTGGAGAGATTGGGAGAGGAATACAAATCAGAACGCTGTGCAAATCCAAAGACAGTAATGACCAAAGAGGGGCCTCGGGGCAGCAGCCTGGAATAAGCATGACAGCAGCTATAGCGAGTGATGAGCTTGTGGGCTGTGTGGAATGGAAGGCATGGGTTCCTGTCTCCTTGGGACTGCACAGACACTTGTGTTCAGGGGCATCGGGGTCTGTAGCCTCCCGGTGACTGGCATGTTCCAAGCATCAGCCGGTTCCTGGGCCTGCTCAGGAAGCTCTGGGCATCCAGCATTTCCAAGAGCATATGTTAGGGAGGTGCTTGCATCTAAGGCTGCTCTGGTGGGTGGGAGCAGAAGAGAAGGGACCCATCATCCTCTTGCACCACAGCAGAATCCCTACCTCAGAGGACCAAGTCCCCATCCTAATTCGCTCACTGCAGGTCTTGAGAGCTTTCAGATACTCATTTAGATTTTGAAAACTCATTAAATTTCATCACTTATGTGTGATTATTAGGCAACATCTTCATTTAGGGGCAGCAGCTGAACACAGATCAGAGCAGAATTTCCCACCGAAGATCTGGTATCGTGATTTGTGCCAGGTCAGGAAATGGGACAGTTTTCACGCTCAGAAGGTCCAGACACAAACCGCAGCTTCCTTTTTTTTTCAAGAGCGCCACAGAGATGTTCTGAGTAGCCTAAGAGTTGAGAGATGCCCCACAGGAAAACCCGTGTCACTTCCGTACTGTCTTGAACATGGCACCGTGTTCCACGCAGCACCTGTGAGTGCTCTGAGGTGCTGCAGCAAGAGGATGCACAGAACTGTGTGGAGAGTTATCTGCCTTGTGAATCAGAGGTCACAGGCCCTGGGCTTTGGGGGGAGGTCCCCTGACTGCAGCTCCTCTCTCTGGCAGGGTCAGGAGTCCTAGTTCCCACGCCTGGTTAACATTGTTTAGCTGTTAACCACCTGGGCTTCAGAGTGAGTGGAAACCTTCAGGCAGGCACTGAAATAAAACAAACAACTGATATGATAGGAGGGCTGTTTGAAGGCATTTTGTGTTTGTTTCTGGCTTAGTAACGTCTCAAAAGGAGAGTAACCTGACGAATTTATTAGGAAAAAAAAATTGGCACACTTAGAAGAAGTCGTTGGGTGTCTGAGAAAGATCCTGTTTTTGAGGCTGGAGGATTAGTGATTGAGTAGTGTTTATGAACTGAAGTCTGGTTGCTTGTGTACTCCAACAGACACGCTGAGTTCCTACCTTGAGGCATCCTTTGTGGCTCTTTGACCTTCATACTTCCTAGGATCTGGCCTAATTGACTCCTATTCTTGTGGCTTTAGTACAGAGGATCCTGGCCTGTGTCTTTTGGGAACTGGAGGGCAGCACCATGACTGCATATCCCTGCCTTCTCTAATGGCCGATCTGCCAGCGCCAGATTGCCCAATGCTGAGGATCAAAGGCAAGGCCTGTTTCCATAGGACGCAGTGAACCATCATAAACACACTTTCCATTACTTGTTCCTAGAAGTTCCTTCTGTTTATCCCTCACTTGTGCAAGTCCGAGGACTCTTCTGCCTTGTTGGCTGGGGACTACCCTTCCTATGTCTGTGGCCTGCCCTGATGTCTCCTAGCAAGCCAATGGTGACATGGGATGGGGGATATGTACAGATAAGACATGACTACTGACTTCTCTGGTATGTCTGCTCTTTCTTTAGAAGGGTTGACTAGACCAATAGCTTCTCTAGCATATACCAACCTATTTTTAGCGCTTTGAACATGTTGACTCCTACATAAGATTCATTCAGTATATATAAACTATTCACTAAATAGTCCTTCATGAGAAGAATGGTATTTGGGTCTGTTTAGTTTCTTGGTCCTTCACTTTCTAATTTAGGGTCGATGGCTCCACTTTGGTGCTGGGCGGTTGTCTGAATCTCAGTGCTTCCACAGTGATGAGGGCACATTCCATCACTGGGAGCCTCATAGATGTTGAGGATCATCATAGTACAGAGAGGAGACCACAGAGGAAGGCACGGAGTTGGTTCTTCATGTCGCGTGGTGGTAGATCTGGTGCTGAGATCACTACTGTTTGGAGACTGTGTCTCAGAAGCCTCAGTCCTGATGCGATCGATGCCCTGATTCTCATCTATGTCCGCGTATCTTCTCCATCTCTCCTTGTCTAACAAGGAATGGAGAAAGACATTTCTTACGGGAACTTCAGGCATTAATTTATAGGAACCATAGTCCCTACCTCAGAGGAGGAAGAATGAGTGCTGAAGCTAACATATATTACTTTGAGAGTTAGTTTGCTGGGGCTGCTAGAAAAAATAAAGTACTAAAGACCATGTGATTTAGCCATGTGATTTTCCCTCAACTTTGAGAGTTAGTTCGCTGGGGCTGCTAGAAAAAATAAAGTATTAAAGATCATGTGATTTAGCCATGTGATTTTCTCCCAGCTATAGGTTCTAGAATCTGAGATACGGTTGGTTCTTTCTGACACCTCTTTTCTTGGCTTTAAATAGCCATCTTCTTTATATATTACACCTATTGCCTAAACATTACACCTATTTTAAAAAGTACATCAGTCATATTGGAAGGTCCACCCTAATGATCTCATCTTAATTACCTTTTTTTAATCTTAATTACCTCTTTACAAACCCTGGGCCTAAATATAAGATGCTGAGGTTAGGACTTCAACATGGAGTTTGGTGCCCATAGCAGACTCTATTAATGATCTATCTCTACAGGTTAGGTAGTCACCTGGAAGAGGGGTATATAGTTTTAATTTATAACTTAGGCACTTGTGAGATAGTAGAAGCTTCAGAAACCAGTGTGATTTTTCAGCTTTGGATAGTATCTTTGAGGAGAGATAGACCCTACTACCTTGACTTTTTATCTGATTATTGCCCTTGTGAATGCTGGACAGTGGAGGTGAAGGTTGAGAAGAGCTTTCTATTGGGCTGCATTTCTTTCCTGGGGATATGTGGAATTTCCTAAGACACAGGGTACGGTGGGAGTGTGGGTAGCTCAGCCTCCCTCACTGCCAGGGCACAGGAGGGGGAGGTAGTTTGTCACTTTTGTCAGAACTCTTTCAGAGTTCAGACAAGGACAGGTAAAAGATGTCTGCAAGGGCTGAGAACTGTGGTGGGAATCAGAAAATGAAAAGGTGCATTTGCCAAGCTGCCATACAGGTTGTGCATATTCATATACTTTTGTACGCATGCGTGTGACATGGTAGAGTCAGGCTGAGATGGTACAGGACTTTGGAGGAAATCTAGAGAGTGACTTGGCCCAAGAGATTCTGGAACTACAGACCTTTCTTGTCAAGCAGATGGTTCCTTTTTTAAAAGAAGCAGTAGCAGCAACAAAACCCACATCAAATGTACTAGCACAGCACTTTAGGAAGATCTTTAGTAGCAGGCTGTCAGAATGTGTGAAGTCACCTGTATTACACCATGTTATGGGCTCAGTGCTATAACAGTTCTACCTCAAAAACAGGACTCACAGGGCTGGGAGAGGCAGTGCCTTCTCCTGTGACCAAGGATATACAAAGGCAGTTTCCTCTGCTTCTCTCTCTCCTTGTGAAGGCATAGAGAGGAGAGACACTTAGCAAGTTCTTGGGGGAGCTCTGGACATGTTCAGTCCTTAAGAATGAACCCTCTGCCCTATATATGTGTCCAATTCAAATGATGTACCATACCTATAAACACAGGGAAGATAAAACTTGGATGGTACCAGCATCTTGCCTGGGTTCATGAACTGAGCTGCAGAAATGTCTATACTCAGGGGCATTGTCTTTACAAAACCCCACTCTGAATTATAATAGGAAACTCTTCCCTGAACATGGCACTCAGTCATACCTGTGACCATTGTGCCATGTTTTCAGGAAACTGCCTCAGTGCTGACACCATCCTGAGTTCCCCAGGGAATTCCTGGGCAGAGGTTCCTTAGCAGGGCCAAGGAAGACATGTAAGCATCCTTCTTTCTTGATCTCTCATCCCACACAGAGATGTGCATGCTATAGGGCTCTTTGATTTTCTGAATTTGGTCTTTTATGTTACCTCCTGGAGCTCCACATACCTAGGAGACTGGGAATGGCTATGAGGCTACCTCACTAGACTCGCGATTTTACTCAGGAGGAAGCTGAAACTTAAGGATGTTAAAGGACTTGTCCATAGACATGAAGCGAAGGCTTCCTTTTGTTTCGTGGTAGAGTGTAACACAGAGCCCAAAACTCCTAATTGGTGGTCCTTTTTCAGATGATAATTTTTTTTGTCATTCCTCCTGCTGATTGGGCAAACTTTGGGTGTCTTCCCTGTCACCCCATTTCTTTCTCCACTTGGCATGGGCCAGGCGGAGTCCTCCCATCTACATCTCTCATGAGCATCCTGGCCTCTTCCAGTGTGCACAATCAGGGTAGTGTTAATGATACAGACATTTTTCCTAGCACTGACAGTATTCCAGGCACTATTTTGGACATATGTTTATGTTAGCTCATTTAATCCTCATTTTGTCTTTCCCTATTTTCCAGTTGAAGAATCCGGACATGAAGATGTTAAAGAGTTTTCTGAAAATTGTATTTCCTTGGATAGAGGGTCAGGGTTTGGACCTAGGAAGTCTCATTCTTTGTGCATGTCCTTAATTATATGTGTCTTTCCATAAGAACTCACCATGCCACTCATTTTGCTGAGTAACAAAGGACTGTGATGTGGAAGGGACTTTAGAACCTTCCAGAAGCTGTGGCTGTGTTCTGCAGGTGATTGATTCTCAACTTCCAGACCAGGGATGGATGTTCTGAATAAACAGACATAGCTTACTTTTAGCCTCATGTATTCTTAGCAACAGATAGATCAGAAAGAGCAAAGTGCGAGGTCTTATGTCTTCCGTAGAGCTACCTGGAGACAGCAAGGGAGCCTATCCCATCCTCCCAAATAACTAGTTTGGGTACTAGGACTTAAGTAGCATGAAAATTAAGTCTTGTTGGTCTTTTATAGTGACTTGTAGAATATAAAACTAAAATTGAAGAAATTCCTAAAAGCAATTCTGCTTCTTACCAAACCCACATTTTCAAGTATTTTTGAAACTAAACATCTGTATATCACAAATAGTCACTAAATTTCACTTGTAAAATGTACTTGTAAATTTTACTTGTAAAAAGGATCTTCTCATAAAAAGTTGGAGGCATGTTGGCTCAAAAAACAGGCTGAACAATTTGATTTGCTACAAGCTTATCAAGGCCATGCTGCAGAGATGTCCTTTGCAGAGAGAATGAGTCTCAGTTGGAGAAGCAGAAGTCTCTCCCCTTGCCTAACATACAGATGGGGAAGGATTTATAGGGTTTCTTTTCTCTACTGCTGAAATGATGGCCACTTGGATGGTGTCCACTGCCCAGTGAAGAGATCTAGAGGAAGTCAGAATCTCTCTAGCTACCCAGCTGCTCAGAACTCCTCCCAGCTCACCTGTTTCTGGGAGTAATCCTCCTGCTAGCAGCTCTTCGTATCTGCCCTTGGACCTGATGTCTATTGCCTTTCTTCTCATATGCTCCTAGGCTGTAGCCTTGGGATGTGCCCACCTAAGTCTGACCTGGTTGCAGGCAGCCCAGAAGATGTCCTCCCACCCTTGAATGTTGCAGAAGCCCCCCATTGGCTCTTGTTGCTCTACTATAGCCTGTTCCTACATGCAGGTTCTGGGTATGTTTCTTTGACAAAATGCTATGATTTCTAAAAGTTACTCCTATTATTTGGCAGTTGAAACAAATTAAAGCTCTATGCTTTTCAAGGACCTGTGCAGAATGCACAGCCCTTCATAGTTTTCAAAGCTAGGACTGAAATACAGCTTCTTGCTACTCTGTGTTCATGGGGCGTTTAGCTGTGTTTCTCTGCTGCTGCAAAAATGCCTTAAACTGACATCCAGGGAATTTCCTTAAAACTGCAGCACCATCTATCCTAAAGGACCTAGGCTGTGGAGGATGGATCAAGTGACATTAAACCGCAGTGTTAAAACTTGATGACTTTGGATGGCATGTTTTTTCCATGTGCAACTGAGCAGGAGCCTTGCGAGGCGTTATGTGTTCTCTGGTGCGTGTTATCATGCACATTCACTTTTATAGGACAGGAGGTACAGATTCTCCTTGCTTTAACCCACTTGTGTAAGAAACATCAAGTCTGAAAGACCAGTACAACTGCTCACTGTTGCAGAGTCTGGAAAATTCAGTGTGGAAACAGAAGTGTAAGAGAAGCGTGGGTTCCTATGAGCGGACTTATTTCAAGGGAAGATTGTTGACTCGGTCACCAGTGGCGTTATCGCTCAGGAAGCCTAGGGTAGAGGCTGGTGGTAGTCTGCACTTTTGTTAGTCCTTTGCCTGGTGCTTTTGATGCAGCTTTTCATGTCATGCCCTTGGAAAATGCTGATGTACACAGCGCAGAGCCTAGCACCATGTGATAGTGCATCAGGCCCTTGATTGTGTAAGTAGGCTAGAGAGAGAGAAGCTGGGCATTTCAGTTTCAGCATGTTGCTGAATATGTGCTATGTGGAATCTTTTCTAATGTGATAGAAGCCCATATGCATGTTTTTCCTTTGGGGGCTGTATTTAAGGACAATTATTACCAATTCCAATGTCAAACAGCCTATTCCTTATGTTTTCTTCTACTAGTTTTATAGTTTCCATCTTACATTTACATCTTTAAGCTAGAGCTGTAATTGTTAGGGTGGTGGTGGTGATGGAGATGGACAGAGGTTGTCAAAGGGAGAAGCTTTCAAGCCACATTGAGGCAGGATTGTTACAGGTTCAAGGCCTGTCTGGGCTACAGAGTACCCAGCCAGCATGGCCACTTATACTTGGCCTTAAAATGATAGAGAGCTAGGAATATAGCCAGTAGTGGCACTTACCTACCATATACTAGGTTCAATCTCCAGTAACATGAATAATAAAATTTTAGTTATAAATGAATGTTATGGGCATCTAATGTATAGCATGGTGATCATAGTTAATGCTATATCATATATATGAAACTTACTAAAAATATATCCTAAATAGTCTTCCTGAAAAAGACAACTATGTTAGGTAATGTATATTTTCAGTTTGACTGTGATAATTACTTCACATTATATATATGTGTATATATATGTATATGCGTGTGTGTTCATCCTGTACACCTTAAGTACAATAGACGGCTCCTTATCTGTGTTTTACTTTCCACAGTATCCATAGTCCAAATATAGTAAATAGAAATTTCTAGAAATCAAAATTCATAAATTTTTAATTCCATGCTATTCTGAATAGCATGATGGAATTTCACGATTCCTCATCTTTCTGTGCAGAGTATCTGTATAGCATATACTCCCTACCTGTTAGTACTTACTTACTAGTCCTTTTGGTGATAATAATACTTGTGTTTAAATAATTCTTATTTTTCTTAAGAATGATCCCCAAATGTAAGCATACTGAGGCTGGCAACATGAATGCTACAGAGAAGCTGCTCAGCACTTCCTTTAAGTGAAAAGGCTCGACTCCATAAGTAAAACAGAGAAGGCCTTCTTTCAGAAGCTGCAGAGATCTATAGCTATTGTGTGAAATTTTTAGTAATTTATAAATTTATAAGGCCTGCTTTATAAATTAAATTTTATTATAGGTTTGAATAGAGGAAAATAGTGTACACAGGGTTTGTTAGTATTTGCCGTTTCACGTATTCACTGGTGATCTGAACATATCTTCTGTAGATAAGTTGGAACTACTACACGTGCCATTTTTATTTGTCAGACTATAGTTCAATAAGTTGACATATAGTCAAAATTGTAGAAAGAAAGGAGTAAAAAGTATTATCAAGTACACAATGCTTCTGCAGACATGGCCTTTACTTCCAACAATTTACACTTCAAGACACAACGAACGATGACCTGAGACAGAACTATGGGATGTCCCATAGTGAAAATATGTGGATGGGGCAGCTGAGACCACAGACAATAATGAGGCCTTATGAAGTTCCGAGTTTTATCAAAGGTCTGTGGGCCCCTCTTTCTCTAGAGTTTCATCAGGGGCCAGTCTAGTGATCCCAATGTCTCTATACTCAGAGACCTGGCTGCCTGGGAGTCCATGAGATCTGTATCAAGTCTTGCTGCCTGATCCCCAGATTGACGCTCACTATCTGGGGTATATATGAAACAGCTGATGTATAGAGCCCTCCACAATGGTGTTCATTCGCCAGACGAGTGGTGGTGTCATCACATTGCATACAAGGAAACTGAGGCCTTGATCTAAGTCTGTTTGATGTCAGGGTATGCATCCTTCCCCCCCCCCCAGTTTTCTTAATTAGAAAGACGGGACAGTGTGTGATCTCCTCCCCCAGTTAGATTTTGAGAACGTAGAATTTTTGAATTGTATCACCAGCAAATCCCACTGGCTTTTGAAAAAGTAGGAAGAAAATGACATTGACAAATAACAGGATTTACTTGGAGTTTTGATTTGTTCAGAGAGGTGCTGTAAACCTCTTGGCATTGTTGACTCATTTGGAAATTTGACTTCCAAAGGAGCAAATGCGAACTCTTTTTCATACCAGCCTGGCCCTCCTTCCTGAGATTTGAAGAGGGAAATGATATGGCAGGCAATCGGAAGCCTGGGGTGGTTAATACGTTGCTCTGCCTAAAGGCAGAAGAATGGACAGATTAGAATCTGAGATCTTTCTGCACACAGCAGGACCCTTTCTGTCAGTGGGTTTCTGCCTTCAAGCATGTGAAGTGTTTAGGAACTGTCAGGAAAATGCTACTCCTCCTTCTGCAGAACCCAGGGCTTTTGGTATCTGGAGCAATATATGTAAGTTCTAGGAATCTAATTCTGATTGTAAGTATAACAGCTTTCTCCAGACCCTTGTTTTAAACTTCTTATCTGCTTATCGTCCAGAATATCCCCATTGCTTTGGAACTAGACTGAGTCAGCAGCGTAGGGATAGGTAGCACACATTACCCCATCTCCTTTCTGGAGCATATCTAACTGTCCTAAATAGCAAATTTGGGCTCTTTCAGCTAATAACTTCCAGATGCTGGAAGCAGCAGCCAGTGGAATTTTATTGCCTCAAAACTGTGGTTCTGGGCCACATACTTCTGACTTGCAAGTAATTTGGCATGTAAACAGTGAAAGGTATGTACTAGAATTAATTAATTACCCTTTATTCTCCAAGGTTGTAAGACGGCAATTAACTGAGTTAACACCAAGGAAGGCGGATCAACTGGAGACTGCAAGTACCTTTGAGTACCACATCTCCATGCTTTACCCTCTGAAAGGTAAAGCTGACCCACTTTCCAAGGGTAATCACTAGTCCTAGACTAGGAAGGGTCTGCTAAGCCGTCTTTTTTTACTGCAGCTGACAGAAAGTGCATAGGAAGCACAGCTGGAGTGTGTTCACGTGGAACAGGCCACATACGCGTTCCTCCTTATGGACTTGTCAGCAGCTTACTTAACTAGGAATAGGCACATAGACAGTACAGTCATGTGCATGGTGGGCATGTGGAGAAAACCATGACATCTAGTACTTGACTGATAAAACTAGAAATAGCCCCTGGGGGGTAATTTCAAAACTTATGATGGCATTCAAAAGTAACAGTGTGAATATATTTAATGTCACTGAGCTGCAAACTTAAGCATGGTTAAAATGGTGAGTTTTATGTTATATATATTTCACCTCCTAAATTCAAAAGCAGCATATTCAGGAAGTAAAGGTTTTTCAGGATTATGTAAACCATGAGAATCCCCAGACTATTCTTTTCTTTCTCCCATGTAATATAAAAGGAGGGAGTTAATGGCTCCCTGGGAACTGTTAAAACTTTCTAATTGTTGAAAAGTTCTTCTGTTTGCTAAACAGTGATAGAATTCACTGACCATTATTCTGTCTTCTGATGTCACACAGTATAAGTTCAGATTCTGTTCCAATAGTTCTTTATTATTATTTTATTTTTTTATTTATTTGTGCATGTGTGCACGCACGTGTGTGTGTGTGTGTGTGTGTGTGTGTGTGTAGAACCATGGGGGAATTCGGGAACCACCATGGACGCCTCCACCTCCTCCTTGTTTACTCTGCCCCAGGATTCACAGGCTTTGCCCTACCAGGACCAGAAACGCAGGCTGCCCCCGCTTCCGCCCGGCATCTATACATGGGGTCTAGGATCCGAACTCAGGACCTTCCCTCCGCCTGCAAGGCAGAGGATTAACCCCTGAGCCACCTTTCCAGCCCCAAGATCCTTGTTTTTTAATCCTTTTATTTCCTTCACAAGGAAATATGAATTTCCTTCATGTGAATCACTTCCCAGACCTTTTACCCTGAGTGCTTTATATGGGTATAAAATGGATTTTAGGGTAACTCTAGGACCAAACAAAACAATAGCAGTTTGCTTAGAGAAGGCAAATGGGGTTTATTTCTTATCTGTTCTCACTTCCTTGTGTCCCAAAGTGTAGTCCAATATTGACTTTCAGTCATATTGTCTTTGCATTATTGAAGCTTATGACTCATCCCAAACCCCCACCTGTTTTTTCGTGAATGATTCTTGAGTAGCAGATGCCCAATTCTGAAAGTAGATGAGTTTAACCCATACTTTGAAATTTACCTTCAGCCTCACTGTGATTTGTTATGCTTGGATCAGCAGGTTTGCTCTGAGACTAAAATACTGATTCTTTTCTGCTCTCCTTCCCTCATCGTCAAGTTGTAATGCTGCATCTCATAGTTCAATAGTAGTATTGGACAGGGTTAGCCTAGGAGCCTGGCGACCCCATTTTTTATTTCTGCCAATCATTAGTCAGCTATGGAATTATAAGATACCTCTGAAACCACATGGTTGTCACTATCCAGCTGATTCTTCAACTTGTTTCCAAAAATGGGAGGATGAAAGTATTGACAACTCAAGAGCATCATGGCTCACAGTATGCGGTAAGTGACGAGCATATTCTGTGTGCTGTGTTCTTCTGTGAAGATGCTGGTTGTCCCAAATTTTTGGCCAGTAAAAATTCAGTTGTAAATTCTCCACTAAAGAACTTTCTTCCAAGCTACTCTTAATATAAATTGAGGTTTTTGAGCTTAATCTCTTCTGGAACCTTCTAGAACTGGCTTGGAGGTGTTTGGACAGAGAAGTGGCCCAGGATTAAGGGCATAGACAGTTCTCTTTCTGCAAAACCCATTTTTGTAATCAAGCAATCAAGCATGATGAACCAACTGGCAGGATGACACTTGCTTTCATCGGTTCGATAGGACATTGGTGAATGTATTCCCTGACTTCAAAGAATTTAGGCCTTTCTCCTCCAGTGTGAAAAAATGTGCCAATCCCCTCACTTCTTAGGAGAGGGGTCTGTCAGGAAGGAGCTGAGAGGTTCCAGGCGCCCTCTCTGATGAGGCGGCAAAGCCGTGTTGGTTGGGACTGTGGCACACAGGCCTGCGAGAGCCAGCTTTTTATATACTGGCACTTTTTCAATTAAGGAGTCTCCTGTGAGATGATCTATTGCCTCCCTGTCTGATAAGGAAATAATTACCATCAGAGCAACTCCATTATGTGTCACGTGTCCTTCCCACGCTGGGGAAGCTGAGGAGAATCAATAACCTCTCACTGGCAGCTGCTTTGTGAGCGGGGCTCACAACTATGGACATCACCTTTCTGTAGGCTTCTGAACTTTTTATATTCACTCCCTGCTCTCCCTTTTTTCATTACTACAAGTTTAACCCAGAACATTATGTATTCAAAGCAATCACCAAACCATCCCTTTCCACGTTTTCTACTTCTTTCTCTTTGAAGCTAGTGACAGTGGTTTCAGATCTATCATCAGGAAATCTAGCTGATGCGTTACCTCTTGGTAAAACCTGCTGTGCTCTGAAGAATCAGTCCCTCTAGCACTTTTCCTCTGGTCGGCAATGATATTACTATATTCAGATACATAACACTATTGTCTGTGATGGTTAATCTTTCTTATCAACTTGTCCGGCTTTGGAATCACCTAGGAGACACTTGTGAGTGTGTCTGTAAAGATGTTTCCAGATAGAATTAACTGAAGAGGAAATACCCACCCTGAACATGGGTGGTGGCATCCCCTGGGGAGAGGTGCCAGACTACATACAAGGGGAAAAAAACAAAAGGCTAGGTGAGCATTGCTGTCTCCTTTCTCTGTTTCTTGGTTGTTGTCAGGGATCGAGCTGCTCCTGTTGCCTTGCCTCCTGTGTTTTGATGAAGTATAGTCCCCTGAACTCTGAGACAAAATAATTGCTTCCTCCGTTTTTTGTCATTGACTTTGTCACAGTGATGAGAAAATAAACTAATACACTGATCCACCATGGTGATCCAAAGACATTTTTATCTTTTTGAGAAGTTTAGAGGGTTCAAAATGACCTATATACAGGGTCCGATGTTTTAAAATTTATTTATTTTGTATGTGTTTGTGTGTATCAGAAGATCAAGGATGACGTCCCAAATCATCCTGGATTGCTTCTATATCCTCTTTGCTTTGCTCTGGAAATACAGGCTGCCACCCTTTTTGCCTGATGTTTTTACATGTGACCTGGGATCCAAACTCAGGACCTTCTTCTCGCAATGCCGAGTCTTAACCCCTGAACCATTTCTCCAGCCCTGGGTATGATGTTTTAAAATAGAAGATTTAAATAATAAGCTTTATTGATGAACAGTGTGCACAGGATAGTGTTGTAGTTACACTTCTTTTGCTGGGAGAAATGCTCTGACCCAGGTGTCTTAAGGGAGAAAAAGTTATTTTTTTGACTTATGGTTCTAGAGAGTACTGAGCCATTCTGGTGGGAAATGTATAGCAGGAGCATGGAGACAGGCAGCAGGAGGCATTGGAACCATCTTGAGGCAGAAAAAGCAAAACATAGGATCATGTGGGAAACAATTCACATCCAAACCACAACATGTAAGATTTAGAGTTGACTATAGCGTGATGGTTATTATGAGGCACACAAACATGTTCCCAGTGCTTTGTTCCTCGCAGCTATTATTCTCCTTTGTTGGAGAACAGCATCCTGACTTGGAATTACAGTGACCATTTCTGTTTGATTTTGTACTTTATATGAACCAATCCATAAAATAAGTATTTTTGGCCTAGATTTGCTTATGAGACTTATTTTGTGAGATTTATCCATATCGTTGCCTATTGTTATTGTTCGTATTTGTTGGTGTAATAATTATTAATATGATGTTCATGGTATAGATACACCATCATTTTTTACCCATTCTGTTCTTGATAAAAGTCTATCATGGTCAACTATTACTAAGCACCAGAGATAATCAGCTCACAGAAAGAAAAGGTTTATCTTGGCCTATTGTCCTGGAGATTTCAAGCCATGGTTGGCTGACCTCATTGCTTTGGGCCTGTGTGGGACAATGCATCATGGGCAGCAAATGTTTAATGGAGCAAAACTTCCCACCTCATGTTCAGAGCCAAAAGGAAGATGAAAAGGGGCTGGGATCCCATTTATTCCCTTCAAAGTCACCCTTTCGGTGTCTGGAAGGCCTCCCAGTAACCCCACTTCCTGAAGGTTTACTGCTTTTCCATAGTGTAACACTGAGGACTAAGTCTTTAACACATGAGTCTTAGGGGAACATTGAAGATGCAAACTATGTAATTGTTGTTAAAGTAGTTATTATTGTTTTTAATATTAAGCATATGCATACCTTTTAGTCAAGTGCCATACCTGGGAGTGACATGACTATATATCAGGTTTGTTACTGCCATTTTAAAAAATGGTCATGTAACTAGGTTGTTATTGTATGTAGAAAAATACAAGCATTCTGCAGCTTTGCATCCAGCATTTAGAGGTAATGAAGAGACTGTGATTTGTCTAAAGTCAAAAAGTTCCATCTCTCCATGCTTCATCTAGTTATTTTCCCACTACCCCGAAGGACTCTTCATTTTGATGGATATAAGAGTAAAGACAACTATTTTCCACTCTTTTCCTGGCCATTCTTTTGCACAAGTATTTTCTCTGAGTTGTATGTATTTAAACACAGGGAACACCAAAGGAGTGGCTTTTCCACTTTATCACAGGACACAGGGAGATGTGACTTCCCGACCCTCCTTTGATGGATATCATTTACAGTCATCTGCTTTCCATTTGTGCCAATAACCTGAGGAGAGAGAAATTAGTGTTTGCTAGATTGAGTTTATGACACAGAACCAGTCTTCTTCAGCTAGACTATTGTCTTTCCTTTTGACAAACTTCCTTGCTCTCAATGTGCTTGACTTGGGGGGAAAGAAGTGCCTAGGTATGGAAGTTCACTGAAGTGTGTGCCCTTTAGTCCACAGGCACTTTTTTAAAAAAGAAATGAGGGTGGGACTTCCTGCCCATGTCTAACATGGAACCTGAAGAGGCAAGTGTGCTCAAATATCCATCTATTTGAGAGAGAATGAGCTTAAGTAAACCTATGCATTTCTGAGTCTGTTCATTGTCTACTTACACAGGATAGGTACCTAAAGCTGGCAGGTCCAGTGAAGTATCCAGGTGGGTCAGAGAGTCAACTTCTATCTCTGATGCTTCTTATTTCTGTGGTCATGGGAAAGGGCCTATGCTCCTTTGACACCTCCATTTCCTGTGGACAATAGTACATGCCTTGCGGGATTGCTTGAGATTAAGTCAGTGTATGCAGTGTGTGGGGAAAGTTATGAAGGTTGAAATATTGGCTAGTCTTGTAGGAAACGTTTGTAAGGCATCTGCTATGTGCTGATATGGGTCCTTGCAGGAGAGATTTTTAGGATGTCTGCCTTGTGCACAGGAGGACTGTGTCTACTTCATGTACTCAGGACTGGTAATTGCACAAGAATTTGCTTTAGAAGCCTTGGTGGTCTTGAACAAAGGGTCATACTTGACCTCTGGCTCAGGAGGATAACATGTGTGTTCTCTCCAAGTTTCATGTCTCAGAGACCTCCTTATCCCTAAAGAGATGCCCAAAGTCATTATTTATCCAACAATAAGATATGCATCTGTTATATCAGGGTGCTCTTAGACACCGCATGACTGTGCACACATATGTGCATACTGCAAAAAACTGGTGTACATATATGCACAGAAAGACAGCTCGTGTCACAGGAGAAAGTAGACAGTGCCAGTTTGATTTTGAGGGTTAAATGAGATTATTTATACCAAATATTGAGCATAGTGCCTGAAACCTAAAAGAGAATCATACTCACACCCACTAAGATGGCGACTGTTCAAAAACCAAAACCAAAGAAGAAACAGAAAACAAAGGTGGCAAAGATGAAGAAAAACTGGAATCCTTGCATATTGTTAGTGGCAATATAAAATGGTATAGTCACTATAGACAACATTATGGTAGATTCAGGGAAAAAAACCAAAATGATATTACCATTTATTGCAACAATCCTGTTTCTGGTTATGTAACCCAAATAATTGAAAGTAATGTATCAAAGAGTGATGCTCACATAAACATTATTCATAGTAGTCAGATGGCTGAAGCAGTTTAAGTGTTCATGGCCAGGTCAAGAGAGAAGCAAAGGGGTGTACATGAGCAAAAAGATGCCATTCAGCTTTTAACAGAAGTCCTGATATATGCCACAGCGTGTGTGATAGGATGAACCTGGAAGGTAAACATGGTGTATAGAGTTAACTTCCTGGAATCAGAATAGTGGTTGTCAGGAATGGGGAGGGGTAGCACAGAGAATGGTGAGCTAGTGTTTAATGGGGACAGTTTGCACAAGACAAGGAGAGTTCTGGACATTTGGTTGCACAATAACACAAATGTATTTATCAGCACCAAACTATATACACTTAAATATAGGTAAAATTTATATAATTTGTATCATTTTTTTTTTAAAAACAAATATAAAAATTTCTCAGCAAATAACTATTTATTGCATTGGAATCCTGCTGAACTGCAGAAATATCTTGGAAGGTTTGTTAGTCTATTTTCTTTCTATCACAAAATTCCAGAGACTGGGTAATATAAGAAGAAAAGGGGTTTACTTAGTTCATGGTTTTAGGGGCAAAAAGCTCAGACACTATGGTGTGAGCTTCACAAGGGATCTCATGGGGCCCCACATTGGTGAGAGTGATTTGGGGGAGGAAAAAAATTGTGAGACAGGGTGGGGGAGAGAAGGGGCTTGGCTTGACATTTTTTAAAAATGTAACAACTGTCTGTTGGAATTTATCAGGGTTCCAGGAGGTCTATGCTAATTCCTTAGGAAATCGTAGTCCTTCATGACTTAGTTACTTGTTATTCTTCACCAGGCTTCATCTCCTAAAGATCCTATCACCCCTCATGATACTACAACACTGGGGACTAAGTTTCTGACCTATGAATCTTGGGATATCAACCACATGAAAACTGTGGTAGAGGGGGTGAGCCCTGTGGTCCAAGGAAACTCCAGAAAGACCCACCTGGTAATTGGATTTGAGAAGTCAGGAAGGAGAGAAGCCATCCAAGTGGGAGATAGCGTTTATCCTTGGGCCCCCTTGTTCTCCAAGGAAGGACAAAGAAACTTAGAAATGAAGTAAGAATAGACACATCCCATTTGTTTCATATCAAAGTGAGCCAGCCCTGGAGAGGCGATAACTCATCCTAAGGAATGATTACTGACATCCCGTTTTAATTAGTGGAGAGTGGCTGGGGAGCCAGGCCTGAGGAAGTTTGCGGTCTTGCTCTGCTATGCAGGTGCAGTGAGAGGGCAGGACAGAGACTCTGGGGTGCAGCTCAGAGACTCGTGGGGCTGGGCGCGTGTTGGTGGTTGGAAGCTGCTTGCAATAATTGGTCTGTCTGGGAAGGGACAGAGCTACTCAGCCTAATTGTCCTTTTTCTCTGGATCACAGAGGTGTTGAGAACTAATCTGCAAGGCCCTCCGCCTCTGTCTTTCCCTTCTGGAGCCCATGAAGGTTTTGTTATAAAAGTGAAGTGCAATTATAGTCCTGACAGGTGACAGCAGTCAGAGGAAACATCTTACTCTGTAGCTCTTGAAACGATGATTTTAAGTCAAGTGACAGTACAGAACTGTCTCGAGCACATAGGCCTGCCCTGCTCAGCCACGATCACCATGAAACCCTTAGGTATAGCCACTTGTAGGGCAAGTTATTTCCTTCTTTGGAAGATCAAGGGCAGACAGATCTCTAGAGATGGGGATTATCACATTTCTCCCCAGAAGGTGGGGCAGGGCAAAGAGAGGAGCCTCCCTCCATTCTTCCAGCAGCCATCTCCTTTAGTACTGCTTCAGTCAGGGTCAGGTACGGTGCTGGGTTTGGGCCTGCACATCAATAAGCACAAAGCTCCCACCTCAGGGGTTTTTGTCCCAAGGAGGCTTTGCTGATAGGAGGGACACCAGCCTCCATTAAACCCTTCTCTCGGATTGAGTTGGAGGAGATCAGAGCCTTTTTCTGGGGTTCAGTCCTCAGTCTTCAGAGGTGTGATTGTGTTTTCACAAACTCTTCCTCAGAATGTCAGGTACTGTGGTCTTTGTTTGTCTGGTGGCACGTTCAGAGCTCTGGCCAGACTAGGATCACTATGTAGTAAAAACTCACTGCCTCTCTGCCCTCTGTGGTGTGAACAGCCATGAGTCCAGCAGAAGACCGGGCTTCCTAGGCTGCGTCCACGATACCCTGGTCGTCCTTGGCTTCCCAGTCAGAACCCCTGCAGGCCCCGTCCCATGTGTGTGCCCTGGACACCCGCCTAAGGGAACATGCATATATAAAGGGGGTCTTGTGAGATCAGCTGGGCCCACAGGTATCTGCCAGGTG
Source organism: Typhlomys cinereus (assembly GCA_023101885.1). NCBI lineage: Eukaryota > Metazoa > Chordata > Mammalia > Rodentia > Platacanthomyidae > Typhlomys > Typhlomys cinereus. Next base: position 6,247,811 of record JALPQD010000040.1, on the reverse strand, counting down.
AGTGGGAGGGGGAAATGCAGCCGCTGCTTCATGGGAGCAAACTATAAGCCCCTCTTGGCAGACCTCTTCTTCAGATATTTCTTCTACACTTGGTTGAATTCTTTTGGTTGAATTCTTGTGTGCATTTTAATGATTGGGCATTTACAGATGTTGGGGGCCATAGGAACTGTCCTGGACTGTGGTATGTCCCACCTGTCCTGAGAAGGAAGGCTGTAGGAATAAATGCTTGAGGGAAGGAGCCGGAGTCCGGGACAGAGCAACCGAGGCCGCCTCTGTGCTGGAGGAGGCTCCAGCTCATTCCTCATGCCTGAGTCATTTTGGCATTTCACAGAAGACACGCATTACTTCCCAGGGCTGAGGAAACCTCATGAGCTTAAGACCATTTCTCAGTCCTTTAATGTACAAGTCTCTGGACCTTGTAGTCCTCTGGGGATTTTCTAGTCTCTCATTGGTTTCCTGCCCCCTCCTCAGAGCTGTCCCATGCACACTTCTAACTGGCCTATTGCTCAGACCGTCGGGTATCCCCTACACCAAAGTCACTTTGTTACTGACCTTCGGGCTCCTGACTCCAAGTTAAATAGAACAATTGGCTCTTCGGTGGGTCAAAACCCGGAAGTCAGGCTCTGTGGCCTTCAGCTTCCTTATCTCCAGTTCCCTGATTTGATCTCATTCCCTGGCGAGAAACCACCTGCTATTTATCTGTTACAGTTACTGAATTGTCTTGCTGCATTTGTTCGTTTGTTTATTTATTTATTTGCTGGACATATGAATATATATGTACATATTTAAATGTATATTTTAGTGAAAAAGAAAAAAATCTCAACTTGTCCTCATCCATCAGGCAGCTGTGTATGTACTTGCAGTCTGAGAAATATATACAAACCATTAAATAGCAATTATTGTAATTAGCAGGATGCACATGTGATTAATCACCCTCCTGCCCAACTCTTCAGGTTTCCCTTGCTGGGGATTAATGGATACTGTGGACTGCAGAGCCAGCTGCGGGAGGAGAAGAGGTGTCTGGTCTACCTGAGGCTCCTTTCCTCTGAGGCCACATGGTTCTTCCTCTGTGCCGCCCCTGCTTCCCTCTGAGGTGGTGCGTTTCGACTTCTGTTGCAGACCCCAGTATTCCAGAAAAACGTTGTGTGAGGTGAGCCTCAGGTGTGTGGGCTCAGTCAGGCATGGAGGCCAAGGTTTCTGAGGGAAAGAGAAGACAAGAATAATTTTTCCATTGTTCCTGGCGACCTCAGTTCATTTGTACCTTGCACCTTCCTATTCTTCATCCCATGGCCCAGGGACAGTTAGAGACCTTAGATGAGACCAGTCCTGCCAGCTCCTCTGTAGTCCTTGGTTTTGAGGGCAGAAGACAGGTGGCAGGATCTGGTTTAAGGTCACGGATGGTGGAGGTTGCAGCTTGTGAGCACATAGTTACAGTCGCTATGTTACTAGATTAAAAAGACGGGAGGCCCATCTCTTCTTCTAAAGCAGTGTCACCTGCATTCAGAATTGTCTCCATGATCAGCAATGTTATAGCCTTTTCTAGCCATCAAAGAGCATTTTTATGATTTGCAGGAATGCTGCAGGTGAATGGGCAGAGACCAGACAGATCTTGATCCCTCCTGTCCCCTTGGGTAAGGCAGGGTAGCTTCTGCTATCTCCTGTTACGGCAGTTGTCAGCTTTGGATTCCTTGCAAGTTATGTCAGCCTGTACAGCATTCTACAGTGAGGACCTGGAACATCTTATATGGTTGATGGGAAAGGCATTACTGTTTACTAGTGTGTTGACATAGTGATTCAGTAAATACTGAGCACCCACCAGGGGTCTGGCATGAACTGCATTAGACTATGGAATAAGTAAGAGTGATTAGACAGAACTTACATGTAAAAGTATATGTGAGTGTTGTGGGGTGGGGTAATAAAGTAAATAATAAGAAAGTAAACTAGTAGACAAATTATATGAGATAGTATTCTGTGCTATAAAGAAGCTAAAATAATGTGATTGGAAGTGGCTTTTTGAGAAGGCAATAGTTGAACTAAAACTTGAATGAGACGGAAGAAACAGCACTGTAAAGATCCGGAAGAAGAACTTTGTAGACAGAAGGAATAGCTTATGCAGAAGTTCATGGTAGGAGTTAGCAAAGTGTGATAATGTGATAGGAGCTGTCCCTTGGCTCAAAGTACAAGGCTAGTTTGTGGTACATCCTGAGGTGACTGAGTGTGGACATGTGGAACATCTCTCACTGGGAGTGACAGGCTGAGTTCCAGGGAGAAACCGCCACATTGGCTGGATTCATCGGATCTATACGCTGCTTCCGGTTCATTGTTTTGTTCAATTGCCATAGATGTTCAATGTTATAGAGCATTAACAAGAAATCATTTCAAGCTATTCTTTTGTTTAATGATAATGGTAGCCTAACACCTATGTTCATACAATTTATTTTTGCAAGTTATCCAGTCTTACATAGGTACCTTACAACTTAGGTTACAACAGTTATCTTTGCAAGTTGTGCTGATGTAGCTATTCTGGTGATTAACCAGAAGTAGTGCCTGAAACCTTGAGATGGTACCACTTACTAACAAGGCAGGTCCCTGGGTGGATAACAGGGATCTGGCGACACCCCCAGATTAGTGGACCGTTTTGAAAAATTAGAGCAGAAATGGATTTTCTCACTTTAGTGTCAAAAGTGACTGAGGCGTGACAGGAGGTGATACCAACTCCAGGGACCATGTATTGTCTGCTCCTTACACTTTGAGAAGCTCTTAGTAGCTTGCAAAGTCATGATTCCCCAAGTATATGTGGAGTTTAGCAGAAGGAATCACTTCTACCAGTGGGATCATGTTTACACTTAAGCCAACTCTGTGATATGATCAAGGGGGTCATCTTCCCTGGGGTTGTGGGGGCTGACAACGGCGAGGCCAGAAGCCTTAGTCATGCTGAGGTTGCTCCTTCCTTACCTTCTCATTGTTCCCCTTCTGCCCTTCTCTCTGTATGTGGGTGCAGTTTATAGCTTCTCTCTAACTCCTACCCGCCTCTCTCAATAGTGCCAGAAGTTCACAGGTTGCTGCTCTTTTCCTGCAATCCTCGTTCCCCAGTCTCAATATGATAAGTCACATCTTTAGGTAAATATGAAGTTTAGCTGTTCTTTAGGCTTATAGTCCAGAAAGTTGAAAAAATAAAAATTCACATAATCTGAATTTGCAGCACAATTTGGGAGTTGGCCTGTCCCTGAGATCAGATGCACATGTGTTCACCATCTTTAGTTCCATTGTGGCAAGTAACAGAGGGAGATGTGGTGGGAGAAACTCTTTGAACCAAAAGAGTAGTGGCAGGATTCAGGGAACCAAATGAGGAGTGGGAGTGGGAAACTCTGGGAAGTAGAGTGTCACCACAGTGGGACTGGAAGGAGCACCGTCCAGGGCAGGAACTCAGCTGGCCCAGCTATAATTACCACTCTTTACCAATGTTCCGCAATTCTGAGCATTCTGCCCTGAATCTGTGTTCTGGATACTTCCTGAAGACCAGATCCGATGCTGGCTATACTCTTTGTGAATGATGCCAACTTGACTAGTTATTTGTGACATTCTAATAGATCCTCCCATGTCTCTCCCCGGGCTGTGGTTGAGCATTTTGACAGCAGCTTTGGGAACTGGTTCATTGACTCTAGAGTGACTTAGATTATGTCGGGAAGAGGATGTGGTGGCAAGTCAGTTTTGGGGGAGTTTCTCAAGACTATCAGGAAGGCCAGGGAGCATGGAGCCCAGGGGATCAAGACCACCGTTCTTACAACCAGGACAGTACTGCTATTTATCTGGTGAGTGACCATAGCATCCTTTGGATGTTTCCGGTTTGAGAACAGTCCAGGCTACTCTGTCTACAACCTAATGTTCAAAGGATTGTCAGCCCTTCCATTCAACTCTGGAAATATGAGTCCAGCCCCAACTCTTGAGGGCTAAAGGTAGATTCCTCTAGCCTTAGGTTCTCTCCTATGAACAGTGTTACGCCAGTGCCTGAGTGTTCCAACGGCCTTGCCCAGGCAGGAGGTACGAAGACAACCTATTCCTATGCTGTAATTTCTGAGGTACACTCAATGTGAGATACTCATCACACTGACTTCTGGGGGGTTTTTCCTAGTGATACCCAGGTACCCAGATGACATGTTGTTACGTGCAAAATTTTTTCCCCAAATCATTCTTTGTGCTTCTGAAGCTAACACAACCACTCATCCCATCCCGTCCTCTCAAGAAAATTCTCCCTCCACCTGCTTCTGCTCTGATGTTGCTTGTCTGACCTTGAGGTGATACTTTTTGTCCCTAAGGCCTGGCTGCTGGAGGATATGGGGCAGACTTACTGCTGGACCTCAAAAGTCTTTAAAAATGGAGAAGAAACTAATGGGCCTCTTTAAAGTACCTCCCTGGCAGAACTGTAGGGGAGGGCTGCTGAAGATGGCAGGTAGCTTCTCTCCACCTGATGATCTCTGATAGGAAGGCTCAGTTGATCGCCAGGATGTTATTATTTTTAGAGATGAGAAAATCAAGTATCTAGTTGGTTTCATAACTGACCCAAGCGGTTAAGTCACAGGGATGTAAGTGCTTCCTTGCTCTTTCCTCCTGGGAGAAATCAGCTTGTCGTCCATCTACAGCTTATTTGGGTCCCTAACTTAGAAGAAGGGCTATCTTGCTGCTTTCAGACAATAAGGACCATTTTCCTTGAGTTTCATCTGGCAAAGATTCTGCTTTTTTGCCTTTTGTGTGCTGTGTCTGCTAGTAAACATCCTTGCAATTCTCAACATTGTCTTTGTCAGTAGAGGATACAGGCCCACCCATATCGTGCCTGATTATTTAGGTTTTGTTGTACTGATCGGTACACTGCATTTGCTGCTGGAAACCATTGATTTCTCTGTTTCTTGTTACTCAAAACAGCTCATGTCTGAGGACACCCGTGAGTTAATCTAGCCTAATTGCTTTTAGCTAGAATATACCTCAGTAAACTTTAGGAATCTTTCTCAACATGTGCATGAGCTAAGAGGCTCAAGAATTAGTCAGCTTTCTTTCTTTAGTGCTGCAATAGATGTATTCTCTAACTGCTATTTTAGGCCATCAATAGCAGATAATAAACTAGCAAGCTGGTATAAACTACATAGAGCAGACTATCTCTCTCCAGAGTTCTACCTAAGAATGAAGAAACACACTTCTGTTTTGTGTAATTCTCAAAAAGGAAGCCCGGCCTCATCACCTGGGGATTCAGGTTCTGGATAATGAGTGCATTATTCTTTTGGGTTTTAGTAGCTTTTATACATCCTTTACAGTATTAACTATGGTGTTGATGTTTCTTTGAAAATCTGTACAGCGAGGCATGCCATCAGATGCAAACAGTTAACCAATTAAATACTTGACAAGTAGAATTTATCAATTCTACTTAGAAAATGTGAGGATTCATTGGTGGTGTTAGGAATTCTGGGATTTAGTTCTTATTCTGCTGATAACTATCTCTGTAGCTTCAAGTCTCTTCAAGTGGTCTGCTGTGGGATGAGAAGTTTTGATTGGATAATCACCAAGCTCCAGAATTGAACTCAGTTCTTAGAGGCATCGATGGGATGTGTTGCAGGAGTTCAGGATGTGTAAAGCCTGGTTGAATTGTGCAGTGGAGTTGAGGATGACACAGAAGTTTAATTGTAAGAAAGATAGCGAGCTCAGAATGTTGCCTTGTCATGGAAAGATGTTGTAAGTACTTACACAGTGAACAGTCAATGAGGCCAAACCTGGTGGCTTTGAAGCCCTGGAAGGTGAGACTATACCTTCCTCCATCCTTCATCTGTGCTTAAACACCTTCCAGATGTTTTATTTAGGGTTTTAGTTCATTGAAGAGGGAACTCTTGATAGATCTTCAGAACAGTAATCTTCCTTCATGTTTTTTTTTATTTTGGTCTAGGCATAGAAGGGTATTGTGCATGCTAGCTTCATCTTCAATCTGTTTTGTTTGATTTTTTATTTTGAAACTAAGTCTTATGAATATTAGACAGACTTTGGACTTGCAACCTTCCTGACTTAGCCTCTCAAGTAGCTGAGATTTAGAGGCCTGTGTTACCAAGATCAGCTTAGGGTAGTCTTGTTATATTGGTTGAAAGTTAGGGTTGCTGGTTACTGTGCTGACAGCATTGAATAGGGGGCAGTGGGTGGAATGTCTTATTCCCTAAATATAATAATTGTGAGCTTAAAAGCATCCTATAAGCAACTTGGTATCACAGTTATTCTTGTTTTTGAACAATAGATGGGAGATACTCAGCTTCCGTGGGTGGACAGGCTTTGCCTAGTGGACCTTTATGCTAGTGTAGTTAAGTTCTCAGGATGACATTGCAGTAGTAAAGTGACTGGTAGACACCGATACAACCCAGATTTGTTCTCATCTCCTTCCCACCCTGGGAAAGGCCTTAGGAAGAAAAAAGGATCACTAGTGAATTGTCACTCTGCAGGCCAGTGTGAAAACATTGATGGGCTTATTGTTCAACAGCAGGTTTTATAAAAGTTGGACACTGAATCAGGCACGCTCCTTGATCTCTTCCTGGGCTATTTATATGCCATCTTGGTGTAACTTGAGGCTGATGACTAGATGGGAAGCTTTTATAGTGTCAGTTCCCATTAGAAAGTCACTTTTAGTTATTGTCAGCGTGTCTTCTTTATTGTGCCATTGATCACCTGTGACATGGATTTTGACAGTGGGGGTAAGACAAGGTCACTTGATGCAGCCAACACAGAATACTTAAAAAGCAAAGCAGACATGAAGGACTTGTCTGCATAAGAGTCAGATGAAATTAGGAATTGTGTGTTGTTACCTTAGTTCTATTTTTACCTCTCTGGTTGATTCGCTCAGGAGCATCAACAGCTGTATGGGCATTAACAAAGCTTGCCATGGCCTGAACATCAGGGCTAATGTGTAATGAGTACTTCACAGTCCCTTAGCTATCACTGGACATTCAGACTCCATAGCCCCTGAGCTATTTTCACCTTCCACTTTCCCAGAATCCATTTTCTGTACATAACTTTGGAATGGTTTTAATGAATGGATTAACGGTCTTAGCATTATCTATTATTTAGTTATTATAGTTGTTATTATAGTTTTCATGACTGCATGGAACTGTATTGTATACTCACCAGAATTAGGTGCTCTGTTTTAATAGCATAATGGTTGTGCATGAAACTCAAGACCAAGTGTGAACCTTCTCTCATGTGGAAGTGCTACTTCCCTCTGCTGTATCTGTATCTGCTATGCAATGAGTGCCCCAGGGTTATCACAATGAGACCTAGTGCTGCCCTCTACACAGCACCTTTATGCCTCCTGTATCTTGTTCCACATATTCCATGTCACATAACCTCACTTGTTAAGCTAGGTTCCTCAAGTCCCCTTCCATCCCAAATAATAATAATATTTTATTTTAACACTTTGGCAAAAGGAATCACAGTTCCATAGACCGTCTCTGTGTGAAGAGGTTGTGTGATAATGGATGTGTGATGGAGAGTTTTAAGCATGCAAAAGATACAGTTCCATGTACACTTTATGAAGCTTTTGTCAAAAGGGAACAGCTAGAAAGGCCAAGAACTAAAGTTAAGAACAAAGAATGTTGTTAGAAGGCTCTGACTTTACTGGCATAGTCTTTGTAATAAATAAGCACTTGAGGCTTAAGTAGGGCCTGAACAGGTTTGCATAAGGTTCATGCTTTTCGTCAAACACATGCCTATTCAATGTTGTGAGAGAGTTGAATTTACATAGATAATGGCATTCTACTCGAGCAGGAGGGAAGTGTCTGAAAAGATCTACCTTCCTGTGGTAGGTATGTGCCATGTGAGGCTATGTGATTGTCGGAAAATCATCTTAAATATTTGAGTCTCAGTGTACCATCTAAGAAATAAAGGAGTTACCATAAAAAATACACAAAACAGAGCTGGAGAAATGGCTCAGGAGTTTAACCTTTGGCTCACATGCAGAAGAACCTGAGTTTGAATCTCAGATCCCACATAAAAAATGCCAAACAGAAGTGGCAGTGATCGCTTCCCGCTGTGGTGTGTGGAGCCTGGGAAATCCCAGAGCAAAGCAAAAAGATAGTAGAAACAATCCAGGATGATTCCCAAAGTCACCCTTGGTTTTTCACAGTACCCACTGATACACACACACACACACACACACACACACACACACACACACACACACACTAAAACAAACAACAAACAAACAGAAAACACAAATGAGCTGGGGAGATGGCTCAGGGGTTAAACCTTTACCTCACAAGCAGAAGGACTTGAGTCCTTCTTGGATCCCACATAAAAATCCAGGGGACAGGGGAATGACAGTGGCCAGCACTAGAAGGCAGAGTCTGGGAAATCCCAAACCAAAACAATAAAGAGGTAGAACAATCCAGGATGATTCCCAAAGTCACTCTTAGGCCTCCACAAGCACACACAGTGCCATCTTCTACTCACACACACACCTGCACTCCCACACATGTAAATACTGGCAGCTGTACACATGCAAACAGAACACAAAATGACTTAAAAAATAAGACTAATCTTATCACACTCTTCCACACACAAAGTACTATTTCAAACACCCTAAGAACTGGGACTCCTTGATTCCTTATGATGTACTATGTGTTGTCCCCATTCTATAGGTGGGAAAACTTTGAGTCTGCATATAAATCCAAGGGCCAGAATGCTTAGCCAGTATGTGATATTTTCCATGTTCTAAATTATGTAAGATTAGGAGAGAAAAACATTTTTTACCCTGCAACCTTTATAAAAACCACTTGGCCAGATGGAGATACCAAAAGCAATTTCTAAAAACAACAATGATAAATCAGTGATGAAGAGAAGAATTATATAATAAATGGTGCTACAACTATTGGGTTGGCTACTTGGAAAAATAGCAAAGCAGTTTAGCTGTTCATATCATACAGTTTGGTACAATATATTCCAAGTTAATTAAATATATTAATGGAAAAAGAGAAAGAAAATAGGAGTGAATATCAAATCTCTAGCTGGAATTGGATTTTAAATAGCTCTTACAATGAAAGAAATCACAAACAGTGACAATAATGTAAACATCGCAATATTAGAAATCTCACCATTAGGAGCAAATAGGTATCTCGTTGTTCAGTGTTAGTTTTCTGATTTTGCCGATCACACAGTTTGAGAATTCTGGCATAAAAGAGCATTATATTTAGAACTTAGTCTCAGATGATTCAAGAAATATATATGCTTTCTACATATGTGTATGTTACATTTATGTATTTTCATTCATCTGTCTAGAAAATGATTGCGCAAAATGACAGAATGTTAATTACTGGGCAGTCAGGTGAAAGATGTGTTTTTCACTATTCTTGAAACTTTTCTGTCACTTTGAAATAGTTTTGAAATACAAATTTAAAAATGCAACAACTGCAGTGATAAGCAACTGAGAGGAGGAAGATGTGAGATTGACCCAAAGATTACTGAGCACTCTTGACAGTTATGACATGGCCAGACAATTTTGTGGGAAAATGTTTTGTTTTGTTCTGAGAACTTTAGGAATGCTCATAATTTCTAGCTCCATTTCTAACAAGGGATTCATGGAAGACTGGTTCCTGTGCCAGCTCTTGAAAGATGGCTGATAAGGTTATAGAGACAGTTTGTAGTGTGTCATTGGCAGACCATGGTGGGATGTGGCAGGTACTGCAGCATTTCATTTATACCCTGGTAGGTAAGTAAAACTGAGCACTGGGCGAATGCATGATTGAGCAAGACCAACATGTAACTAGCGCTGAGGCCAGGATTCAGTAGGATTGGATAGCTGTGTTAGTTAGGTTTTCATGCCTCTAATTAATACTGGAGACAAATGATAAATATAAAAAGGATTTGGAATAGGTGAAGGTGTCAGATGCTGATGGTTCAGAGCAGCTTACCTTATGTCTAGGAATATGAGAGAGAGGTGATATGGGGCAGGGAAGGGCAGAAGGTCCTATAATCCCTCCTATAACTCCTACAAGGACATGCACCTAACTTTTTCCCAGTAAGCCCTACTTCCCAATGGTCCTGCCACAGATCAATAGCACAAAACTGGAGGCCTTGGCTCTAACACATAGCCTATTAGAGGCTTTCTGTATATAACCATAACAGTGCCTATAAAATTTACACTCTTAATTCCAGATAAGGACTCTGATTTTCTAGATAGTTTCATACACATGTACAATGGATTTAGGCCAATTTTTACTGATCATTTCCCTATTCCTCCTCCCTTTAAATGCTCTCTTCTTTTCAACCAGTTCCCTACTTTCATGGCTTTTTGCATGTGTGGACTAAGGAATTGTTTCCTGTATTAGCATATGCCTGAACACATGAATAGACAAAATATCAATCTGTACCACTGAGGAAAATAATTCTCCTTCCCACAGTCAGCAGTACTTCTATTGGCTCCTGAGGGAGGGGTGGTGTCTCATGTGACCTTTCCCCTTTCATGGTAGAATGTCGACAGGCCAAATCTTGCACAGAACTTGTATAAATAAGCACAGGTTCAATGAGTTCATGAGTCTAGTAGCCTAGTGATGCCTTTGGAGGCAACCCCCCGCCCCTTTCCTTCCTCCCTCTGGCTCTTACATTCTTGCCACCCCTTCTTCTATGGTGTTTCTTAAGCCTTGAATGTTCTGTTTAGAGTCAATTTTTCAGCAATTGCTTATTCTCTGTGCTTTGGCCAGTTGTGATTTTCTTCAGTTAATGCATTCCAGTACAAAAGGAAGTTTCTTAATTGAAGGCTGAGTATTGCACTGATCTATGAGTAAAATGGCATTTAGAAGGCAGAGACAGAAGAATGCAAGAAGTTTAAAGGAGTCATAGAGGCATGGGTTCAAGGAATGTGAGAAAGTTTTAAGGGAGAACAGGAAAAGGAGAGAATAGGATAGAGGAGGGACAGGGGTGGGAAAGATAATGTTATAAGGATGTGTGATTAGTCCATATAGGAGCCGGCTAATCTATTACCTTATTTAAAGATACAACAATTATAAATATTGTGAATAAGATACCCTACATGGGGATACATAGAGAGGGAAGAAAAGAGGGTAACAGAAACTGCCTTTAAATGATCCTCCCTCAAACTGCCCCATCTAATGGAAAGAGTAGAATCCTAGTCAGCCATTCCTAATAACTGTCTCTTCCAACCTGAGAATGAGGTGCTACTGTGTTACTGCAACTTGGCACTTAGCAACTCACACTAATGACAATGCTGAATTTGCGGTGCACTAAAAACAAGGCAAAGCAAAGGTTACCGAGGGTGGAGTCGAAGGAACTCTTTCCAGTTTTAGAAGGACACTGTGTTGATTCATTAAAATGACTCAACTGTGGTCTGGGCAAGTTGTCCAGGGAGGATTGGTGCTGTAGTGAGACAAGAATGGGCTTTGACACCTGGCAGATCACAGTTCAAATGATGCTATTTCTTCATAGTTGTGTGACTTTCAATTTGTTAACTATTATGTTTATTATTAAAGATAATACCATCTCACGATAAGATTGCAAACTTTAAATGTGATGGCAAATAGCAAAGGCTAGCTACATTTCCCTTCTAATTAAATGGTAATGTCATGCTTTGAGATTTGACTCTCCCAAACTATGTTTCCGGGACCTCTTACATGCTGTACCTCCACAGACAAATACAAGCAATGACAACAGATGAGTCCCACCCTTGTCCTGCAGGAAAACAGACTTATAAGTCTTGGCATTTTAACTATATTCCGGTTCACTTTCTTTTGTCTAGTGTAACTATTGTCCACCTGTCATCTGCCTTTGTTACCCAGTAGCCTTATTTTGGACTGGATTTGCCTCCAAGTGGCCTCCAAGATTTATGTTGCATAAGGGAGTAAGTCTATACCCATAGGCCCTAAGCGTCCTACTTGCCAGATGTCTTTGGTAGTTGAAAAGAAAGTGAAACCAAATAACTGATTTGTGTGTGTGTGTGTGTGTGTGTGTGTGTGTGTGTGTGTGTGTGTGTGTCATTAGCCATTTCCTTCCTCTTGAAGATGGTCTCCAGAGGCCAGCTACTCTGTGCTGAGCATGTTAGGTTAAAAAGTCATTGGAAACATGGAAAGTCGTATGGCTGTGCAGGGGTGTCTGCTCCTCATCAGCCTCTTGTTCCAAGGGAAAAGGTCAGCCCTATTCTCTTCCTTCAAATACATCTTCTCCGAGCTCTCCACGTGCTCTGCAATTAGAGAGTCAAACATTTGGTGAGGACCTTCTGGGACCTATTCCCTTTGAGAATTTACCCTTACCCAAGCAGGATCTTCCCCAGACCATCCAGGATGGCGCAGTCTTCCTGCCTCTTTGCCGCCTGTACTGGAGGCAAGTCAAGCATCACAAGTAAAATCTCATAGTGAGTTCATGCACAGAAATACCCACCCAAAATGAAGTAAATGCTTGTAGCTTTTACTGATAATGTATCCCCCCGCGCCAAAAAAAGTAAGGTTAAAAACCCCCAAGGTTACTCAAGTACAAATGGGTTGATGGTTTATCAATGTAGAAAACTGGAAAATCTCAAAAACCTTGAAAGGAGATAGGGAGGGAAGGAGAAAAGGAGAGAGAGACACACACACAGAAAAGGAGAGAGAGAGAGAGAGGGAGAGGAGAGAGAGAGAGAGAGAGAGAGAGAGAGAGAGAGAGAGAGAGAGAGAGACTAAGCATCTTCTTTGTTTCTCAGTGACAGTTTCCCAAACTATTTTAAGCCACTATTGATTCTCAAGGGAGAAACCACCTCCCAAGCATGCGTGGATGGAGAAGTTTCATTTCTCAGCACTGCTGTGAAAATGCTCCTCTGCTAATTTAAGGTATAGAATTTTCTAATAAAAACAGCCAAAATGTGTTAGGCATAATTATTCTGACTCTGTCCACTGATTTTTCTGCATGTCGCATTTACCCAACTGCTTTGCTGTTTTACAGAGGATTGGAGATGATTTTATTAAGTTTAAAGTGACATGAACAAGGACAACTGTAGTCCCTCTTTGATTTTTTGTGTGATAGATAGGGCAATGGTTCTATCAAAGAGCCGTGTTTGTCAATGCCCTATTTTGGGGCCCAGGTACGTGGTTCCTATTTTTAGCAGCTTTGTGGTATTGTGAATCTGAGATTTCACCTCCTAGTGAGTCAGAAGGTCTGGCTGCCCAGAGATATGTGACTCAGATGGTAAGAATAGTCTGATCACCAGGAGGTGAGGGTTTAGAGCAGAGCTTTTGTGCTCAGTGAAAAACGTAAATGAAAACAGATGTTTAAATAGAAATCTGTTGTCCTTCTGGGAAGGTTCTTTTCCCTTATCCCTGAAAATTCTCAGCCTGCATCCAGGGAGGCGTCTGGACTTCTAGTTGGGGGAATGGGGCCAACTCATTAGCCATTTCCTCCTCCTTGGGAGCCTTCCTGGCAGCCTAGGGGGAGAGGTTTCTGGGTCATATCAGTCTCAGAAATTAAAAAACTAAACTCTGCTCATGGACAGAAATGGTGGATCCCAGATGCGAATTGAGAGCAGATATTGGGGCCAGTGAGGAACACATGGAATCTCAAGATTTTATCATTTGGAGGGCAAGAAACTGGCCTGGAGAAATGGTTTAGTAGTTAAAGTACTTGCTGCACAAGCAAGATGACTGGGGTTTGGACCCCCAGATCTCACACAAAATGCCTGGCGGGTGTGGTGAGCCAACTAAAATTGCCTGTAATCCTAAAGGCCAGCTGGTTAGTCAGACTAGCTCTACCAGCAAGCTGTGGGTTTCAGTAGTGAATGAGTCTCAAAAGAATAAAGTGGGAGAATGACGGAGGATGATCCTTGATGTCATCTCAGGACTCTACATACCTGTGCTCCCACATATACATGCTAGCACACACAAAAATGTGCATACACACTTGTGTGTACCTCCCGCATATATATATGAAAACAGAAAGAGAAAGAAAAAATCGGTAAGAAGCTGGAAAAAAAATGGCTTCCTTTGAAGGAGAAGAAATAGGTCAGTATCTTTTGGATTAGAGATTTGGATCTGGAATAATTACAGTTTACTTATCCATTAATCCACCAATTCAGTCTTCCATCCATCCCTCTATCCATCCATCCATCCATCCCCATCCACCTACCTGCTTATCCATCTCGCCTATCTTTTCATCACCCACTTACTCACCCACCCAACATCTACTCATTTATCTGTCTGTCAATCCATTCATCTAAATAACCCTCCATCCATCCACCAACCTATTTGCCCATCTGTATGCTACCCATCCATTCTTTTGTCCTGTCATCCATCCACTTATTAATCCTATCTATCCTTCCAGTTATCCACTAAACTACCATTTATCTATCAAAAACTATTCAGCAAGTTAGCTAGTCACACATCCATCCATATGCCCATCCATTCATCCTTCTTAACCATTCATCCATCATCCATCCATCATCTAGTATCCATTCATCCATCTCATCATCATCCATCCACTCATTCATCATATCTATCATCTATCATCTATCTATCTATCTATCTATCTATCTATCTATCTATCTATCTATCTATCTATCTATCTATCAAAAAAGAACTGACTCTTGCATCAGGCACCCAAGAAAGGTCCAGACTTGTAGGATGAAGCTAGAGATGCAGTGTCCATATCTATTCCAAGGTCAAGGTTTCACGATTCTAAGCTTTCTATGCTTTCGTGCTTAAAAATAGCTTTTAGCGAGGCTCTGCTCCCATGGAGGTAAATGAGCACTCAGAATAAACCACAAGGTAAACCCACACCGATGAAGATAGGATAGTTGTTTTGGTCATGTGAACATCCTCTTCCATCTTGTCGGTTCTCTTAGACCTGTTTTGGAATTAAGAATCCCCCTCCTCCCCACTTGGGATAAGACTCTCTCTGGGAATGAACCTAAAATCCTAGGGATCCTTACCCAATCCCTCAAGCTGCCAGAGTGAAGATGCTTATCTGGAAGCTTCAATAGTTGTGTTTTTAGCTGTTGTTTAGATTTTCCAGTGTTCCATGAAAGCTCCTGAATCTCTTCCCTAAATAACAAAATTCTGTTTGGTATTTGGTGAAATGTTTGGAGCACAGTGTTCAACGGAGCAAAATTAAGCTGCTGACAAAATACTGTCTCCGCCATTTAATAATAATAGCTAACATTTGCATAGCATTCTACAGTTTAACAAATCACTTTTAACATACTCAGATGCCAGAGCTCTTCCAGCAGCCCTTGGAGGCCTGAGAGCAGGTTATCAGAGATGGGGGCTTCTCTCCTGTTAGTAGCTGCCTGCAGGTACTGACTCCACGGCCACACATAAGTAAGGTCACATGAGGAGTCCTAGCTTCGGAACCAGAAACTGCCCGTGGTTATCGTCTCATGATGGTTTCGTCATCTCTCCATGTCAGATTCCAAACTTGCTTTACGCCTCTGGTTTTAGCACACTGTAGTGTCTCACATATGATTAGCGGGTCTGTCTCCTTAATTGCGCTTTTTTCTTGCTTTGGCATTTAAAATGACTAAGCCCAAGATGCCAGTATTATGCTCTTCTGTGTACCCTGGTCTTCTTCTATCTGACCCCTTTCCTTATAAACACTGGCAAGTCCTCTCTATCACAGACTTGACTTGGTTGGACCATGTCATAGTCAGATGGAAGGTGGGGGAGCGACTGCTGTTAGCCACAGCTACTTTTTTTCATCAGTAGTCCAGAGTCTTTCAGAGGAGGAGGTGGGTTTCTGTGGGAATGTCACAGAACTACCATGAGAGAAAAGCTAGCAGAGGCACCTTGCTGGCTTAGTTTTTTTTTTTTTTTTTTTTTATGGTCCCCAGAGATTGGTTAGAACCTGAGGAGAAAGATTGTGGGTTAAGAAGTTGAGTTTGGAGTGGTTGACTTTGGGGTGGAGAGTGAAGGGCACGCCTGTATGTACATCAGGACCCAAGAAGAATGAGAGTATCTAAAGACCAGAGATGTGTGTGTGGGGGGGGTGGTCTTGTAAATGGGAGGGTGCTATCAAGGCAGCGAAGGGATTTCTACCCCATCTTCCAGTCTTCCAATCCACTCCTGACTCCACGGTGTTACTCTTATCCCTGCAACCCTGTAGCGAGCTTTAGGTGCTGAGCTGATCATCTTACTATGAATTACAGTTGCTTTTTAAATAATTATTCTATTATTTATTCCATCGTGTGTGTGTGTGTGTGTGTGTGTGTGCATGTGTAGAACCAAGGGTGAATTCGGAAACCATCGTGGACTGCTTCTACCTCCTCTTTTGATTCACAGGCTCCGTCCGCCCACCAGGAAACACAGGCCGCCCTGCTTCTGCCCGGTGTTTGTATGTGGGATCTGGGATCCGAACTCAGGACCCTCTGCTTGCAAGGCAGAGGCCTAACCCCTGAGCCATCTCTCCAGCCCGAATTACAGTTGCTTTTTTAAAAAAATGATTTTTCTTCTTTTTCACCTCTAGATATGAGCAATATCTTTTGTTTTAATTTAAAAATAAGTTTTAAGATTGTAATTGTGGTGCTGTAGAGGTGGCTCAGGGGTTAAGCTCTGCCTTGTAGGCGGAAGGTCCTGAGTTCGGATCCTAGACCCCACGTATAGACGCCAGGCAGAAGCGGGGGTGGCCTGCATTTCTGGTCTTGGTGGGCGGAGCGTATGAATCCGGGGGCAGAGTAAACAAGAAGGAGGTGGAGGCAGTCCATGGTGGTTCCCAAATTCGTCCGTGGTTCTACACACACACACACACACACACACACACACACACACACAATTGAATAAAAATAAAAGTAAAAAAAATTGTAATTGTGCATGTCATATACAAGCATTATAGTAAACTTGAAAGAATTTAAAAAACAAAACATATACAGTGTCAAACCTCATGGATACTATATTTTTATGTATACATTCTTACAATCTTTGCTAGGCAGGCATTGAAATATATACTTAAAATCCTACTATATATACTACTATGTAATTTGGGTTTTTCTTTTATTAGATAGCATGGATATCTTTCTGTAGCATTAAATATGAATCTACAATATCTTTTTAGAAGTTACCAAAAGTGTACCTAATCAATTTCCTGTTTTGAGAATACTGAGACTGTTTTAACTACTGCCTTTGAGAATATTGAGACTGTTTTTACTCCTGCCAAGAGTATTGGGAAGAATAACATTGCTCTTCAGCGTATATCATTGTAATGTATACAAAATGTTAAATGTAGCAAATAACTTTATTCTACGCACCTCTTTTTGAATTTTTGGTTCATTAATGGAATGAAATGGATTGAGTAAGGGAAGACAATACAGAGAGGGAAGCACACAGGACTCACACCAAGCCTTGCCTGAGGCCTGGAGGTCCTACTTTGTACTTGAATTCTAAGAACCCTTCTAGATCTAATTTCTTAGGACTCCAAGTTATCCACAGGAAGAACCTCTCTTTGGGAGCATCAGTTTTGGAGTATAGAGGGAATCTCATCATTTTCTGGCTTTGCATTTTGCACAAATGGTCCCATGTCAGGAGGCCCCTATGGAAGAAGTAGTCTCTGCAACACTAATTATGGTGACATTGCTTGTGGGCCTCTTTACTCCATAATTGTGCTTGTCCTCTTGCCTTGGTTAGTTTCGTCTTGTAGTTTACAAAGTGGCTTTCTTGAGGACATGAATGGATGTAGACAGTTCTGTCATTTGATATCTCCTGCCTGCAAAGTTTGCAACCAATATGCAAATATGTGACTATGTGATGAGGTCCATGTTGAGGGGTATCTGCTTGACTGGTAAGAAAATTGACTGGAAACAAGTGTATTCTGATGGGTAGCCCATTGGTCCTAACTGTGACATCCATTGCATATCATTGCTCCTCCCATCCTTGTGCTCTTACAATATTACCGCCCCGTCTTCCGCAAATTTCCCTGAGCTTCAGGATGGGGAGAGATTAGGCTGGCCTAGTTCCAGGTGACTGATATAGAGTCTCTGATATTCTGGATTATGGTTTGTTGATTTTTTTTTCAGTTTTGCTGCTCCTGCAATGCCCTTGGCTCCACCATGATGGGTATTGGATGTCACCCCCTGGCCAGAGATAAAAACCTGTTAGATCTTGTTATAAGAGTATATTCAAAGGTAGATATAATAAAAGTAGGAAACCACGGTGAGGGAGAGGTCAATCACCCATCTGTGAAATGGTTACTTTCTATCTGCCAGACTATACGCCCTCTCCTTCTGGTAAGATCATACCCCATCAGTTGTAAATGATCAGGAAGGAAAGTCTGTGAACTTAACCAGATGTCTCATTACTTACTTGCAATCCTTGATGGTGGCCTATTTGCTCTGCTGTAACATGGTCCCCTCTCTCCTTGTCACTGATGTGTCCCTCCTTCCCCATCCCTCCTGTTCATAATCTTAGCAATTACTGTAGGTATTACAGAGATTTATCTTTGAGTGTCTCTAAGTGGGTTTGGTACTAGGAGCCACCTATTAGGGAGGATATGCGGTGTAGACAAGCCTTCTTAAGAAACTTGATCTTGAGCTGCTTATTTACATGGCAGTTCATTTTGTAGTTGGTTGAAGAAGGAACTGTAGAGAATAGTATAGAGGTTATACAAATAACTAAAAATAGATCTGCCATATGATCCAGTTGCCCCACTCTGGTTTTAAAATCTAAGGGAAATAAAATCAACAATTGAAAGAGACAACTCCGTGCTGATATTTATTTGGGCATTATTCATAATTGTTAAGATGTGGAATCAGACTAAAGGTCCATCAAGAGATGAATAAATGAATAAAATGTGCTGTGTGCATACAAAGGAGTACTACTACCGAAAAGAAGAATGAAGTCCTGTTATTTGGCGCACAATAGTTAGAAATGGAGAGTATCGTGTTAATAGAAAAAGTCAGACACAGAAAATACAAGTACTATGTATTCTCTTTCCTAGACAGAAGCTAAAATAGGCATTCTGAAAGTCAAATAAAGGTTACTAAAACTGGAGAGGATACATGGGAATATCGTATGCATGTGTGAAAATCGTGAAAATCATGAAAATAGTGAAAACTCTTAATGTTTTATTAATATTGCTATATTTAAGGATTTTAAAAGTAGGTATTCATATGACAAAGTGACAGCAAACAGAAAAAAATAATAGCTAAGGCTCAGAGATATGTGCATAAACCAAACAAGGTTTATACTTGGATGAAAGTGTATTTCTTTTTGAGCAAATCAAGATTTATCTCCTGCTTGGTGACATAGCAACTTGGTGCCATGTTAGAGATGGGAAGGTAACACCACTTCCTACAAATTCAGATGCATCTAATAGCAAACTTGAAACTCTTGAGTTCCTCAGGCAGTGCAAGGAGCATCCTTGCCTTGGTCATAGAATTGGATTGCTGACAATATCTGCTAGGCAGTCCAAAAATTTTTGAATCTAGGAAATCATATTTCCTCTTGAATGTTTCTCTGAACTCTCATAGTCATGCTTTTAAGACTGCTTGCTACCTGCTCTTGGAAAGATACCTAGAAGATTGTTGGATATATTGAAAAAAAAGTTCCCATCTGTTGAATGTAATAACGTAGTCAAAATTGATCTCAGGTGTGCAAATGTTACTGTGTTTTCATACCATCTTCATAAAGGTTTTTCTAGATCTACTTTTATCCCTGAGAGATGTCTCAATTCTCTTTATCTCTCTTCAATTTTTTTAGGAGTGAAGGGGAGTTCATTTACATAAAAATCTGCAAGCTAGGAGTCTGGCAGGAGAGATGAAGGGTTGTAAGGAGAAAAGGAGGGGAGAGGATGGGATTTGGGACTAAGGGGTGAAAATATTATAAATTCACTATATTTGTGTATGCAACATTAAATTTAAAAATGCAGAAATATAAAAAAATCTACAAGCTAAACAATGTACCTTTAAAATTAATATTTGACTGATTTTCTTTACTAAGTGCTAGTTATATACATATATACATATGTACATACAGTCTAAACTCTCTCCTTTAACTGGTTCTTGGGTGTCAGCTCTGTAGCCACTCTGGGATGGAACTCTCAGTTTTATAGTTTCCAGTTAATTCTAGGTGAGGTTGTAAGAACTGAAGCAGTTAATAGTATGGTTGAGATCCAAGTGTACCTTTTTTTTAAACTTTAATTCTTATCCTTTGCTTTGCTTGGTCAAGACAGTGATTACCAATCAGGGAGGGAATTACCTGGATTTAATTTCAGCTTCTTTAAGAAATACTTTTGTAAGCATGTGCTGTGTCTCCAAGGGACTACTAGCCTTGGGGTTTTCCGAGTTTCATAGAAGTGTGGATATAGATTCCAGCCCTTTCCCAAACATCTTTGGCCTAGAAATGAAGCTGGGAACCATGTAAGGTCAAGTTGCCTGGCATGAGCCCACATGTCGCTGGATCTGAATAATCTGCAGAGGAATCTCATGCTCAACCACAACAGGAGACATAAGGAAGCACTTGGCATTTAACTACCTGAACTATTATCGTACCATTCCAGAATAAGTTGGTGACCAGCCACTGTCATAATCCACCAATAATCTGCCTCCTAAATTGGTCCTTTCTCTCGAACTACAGAACTTCTGTGGGATCCAGCTCCTGGCAGGCAGGAGGAGAAGCCTGCACCTAACGTGGTTGCCTTTGTCCAGCACTGTCCAGTGTTTGAATGTCATTCCTGCCCGCAGAATCCCGTAAACTCTCCCTAGGTCTTTTTACTACAGAAAACACTTTTAGCAGACCTTCGCCCTGCTCCCAGGGGACCGAGCTGCTTACTGAGCACCAGAAGTTCCTACAATTCTGTGATGAGAGGGGACCTGCTCAGCTTTCTCCTGTATTAACTCAGTGACCTTCACACATAATTCTAGAAATTAGGTTCTGTGAATATCTGCATTCCACAGGTGTTGCAACTGATTGATGACATCTGGTTAAATAACCTCCCTAAGATCCTGAGTTGAAGTCCAAGGACTCTTGGAATAGTTTGCTTAATTTTTGAAGATTATGCTCTTAATTACAAGGTGACTTTTATCTCCTTATGCTTGCTACTCTCCTTTAAAGGGTAATAAATGGAAGATGGCCACCAGAAATAGTTCATTTCTAATCAGTGACATGGAGATGATTGCTCGGTTGGGTCATAGTGTTCCCAGTGATCCTCTTGCCTTGAGGCCCTAATAAGGAGTGAAGCGTGATGTTTATGGGTTTGAGCTTCATGGAGTTCTCTAGTCTTCACTGGGCCAAATTGCAAGGTTTAGGGGGTTACAAGGGAGAGAAGTCGAAACTTGCTTACCCCCTCAGAACCCTGCCCAATAGCACTAAATCCCCATTCATTGCTTTTGTGGCTCGATCTTAGTCTGTGAAAGATCATAGCCATGTGGTGGCAGGTAAACAGAGGATTTAAAAGCGTGCTTTAAATGTATATCCTGCTTCTATTCTCTGCCTCATGTACCCACTGGGAGCCCTAGGCTTTTTGGAAACTTCAAGGACTAGCTCTCCTATAGAATGATGGCTTGTAGCCTTGCTGGCTTTTAAAGAAGCTAAGGAAGACCAGTGTATATCCCTTGATCTGTCTGGCTCTGTATAGAATAGATGCTTCCCCTTCCTCTGACCTGGGACAAGTGTGTATTTTATAGCTTGTCTTACTGTCCAGAGCTTTGAACCAAGGACTTGTTTCTTTTTAAATCTGTGGCCCTAAGAACCTTGTGGAAAAGGGAGTGGTAAGCTTTAAGAGCCTAAAGGTGGGGAGATGCCCTACTGGCCAGGTCACTCCAGTCACAACAGGGCTTGCTGAGCCCAGGAACTCACTGCAATGAGATCTGCCTCCTCTGCGCCCACACAATGATTGACATATTAATATTCCCTCATGGACCAGTGAGGATCTCAGGAGAAATAACTACACATACTGGGAACCTTAGTGGCAGATCCTAGACAGGTAAAGAGGAATATTCCCACCCGTGGGTTTACCCACGAAAGGACCACTTATACTGCCACACACACCTTGTCTCTTACTAATACCGACAACCCAAAGGGAACCCTGTGACCCACATAAGCAAATGGGCAAGAGGGTGCTAGGGAGAGTGATGGATGGGTGAAGGGATGGGGAGACAGGAACGACTACTCATTTCATTTGGTCAAGGGAAAATTCTTAAGTACTGACCCTAGGAAGAGGTTGTTCATGTGCCAGAATGACTTGGGCTTGGCCGACACTTCCTTTGTTTCTCTGAAGTTGCTACATGTGCACTGTGGAGGCTCCTAAATCACAAACCCTGGTATGACTCAGTTCATCTTCCTGCATGGCAAAGTAAGGGTTAATCAGTTCCACAGAAGTGACAGGAAAGCGTTAAAAGTCGATGTGTAGAAGTTAGGAGTCGAATAGGATTTTTATCAAAGTCAAGGACAATAAACCTTGATTTTTCTATGTACTTCATGATAAAGAATATGTAAACATTGCAAAAATGATACAGGCAGCGGTGTACATGTGACCATTGTAAGTTTCTCTGGTTGGGGGGGCACATCTTAGCTCCTTAGTTCTGCTGTGTCAGCTCTGTTCATAGAATGTTCACCTCTTCTGACCCTGTTTCCTCTGGCTGGTATACTGCAGATTCCACAGGACTCAGAGTTACTAGCCCCTTCCAGTGAGAAAATCATCCTTCTGGTGTGTTGAATTACACTCCTGCTTAGCTTACTTTCCATTTTGCTAATTCTCTATTCCCTGCTATTTCTCAGGGGGGCTGAAACCAGGTCTCCTCTCCCATGCTATCCCAAGGAGTGTCTACACTTAGTAGGCAATGACTGTGTGAGTGAGCAAGTGAGAGCGCCTTTTCTTGTCTCTCCACGCAGCCAAGAATAAAGTGGGATTTAATAACACTCAGGTAGTCCGCCTGACAGATGACTTTATTTTTCTTTGCCCTTTAGCCAGCATCTGGATGCTGAGTCCAAATACAGAATTTACTGTTCCTTCGCCTTTCAGACAGATCCCTCAGCTCCACCAGCTGCTAAACTTACAGGTTTTGGAGGTGGACGTAACAGGACATTAGATCTCATGTGTTTACCTGTAAGTTTGGTGTAAAGCTTCAAGCATGGGTCTGAGAATCATCAGTGCAGACTACCAAATCGGTGGACTCTGGACCTCATACTCCTGTTCTGTTTGTACAAAAACTTCTCTGAGGAAGAAGGATCTGGAGATCAAAGACTCCCAGAGGACAGGCACCCAGGAATCACTAGTTTATTCCTTCAACTTGAGCCTGTGAGAGTCCTGGGAAGATTGGCCTCTTGAAATCCC
This sequence comes from Typhlomys cinereus, assembly GCA_023101885.1. Taxonomy (NCBI): domain Eukaryota; kingdom Metazoa; phylum Chordata; class Mammalia; order Rodentia; family Platacanthomyidae; genus Typhlomys; species Typhlomys cinereus. Next base: position 6,224,561 of record JALPQD010000040.1, on the reverse strand, counting down.
ATGTCCTGAGTCCTATTCACATAACCACGCCCCTCCTCTGCCTGATGTGAGCCTGAGTTTAGGTTCACTTGCACAGTGATGTCTTTGTAGGTTTTTGTAGGAGGACAAGCCTGTAACTTAAGAGCACATTTTACCCTTCCTTTCGTTCCTGTTCTAATACACTAAGCACGTGCAAAGCTGAATTCTCAGGTTCCAGACCAAATGCTAAGGAGGAGTAGAGACCCAATAGTGGGAGTCCTGTCTCCTGAGAAATAGGATGATTTTTTTTCCCCTGGAGCTGGGAAAATAGCTTTTTGATACCCAATGAACGAGCCAATACTAGATGAGCACTCAGGGACGTCCGAGAAGTGACGTGTGTTCTAGAATCTACAGTGAGGTGATGTTCACTGTTCAGAATACGCCTTGTCTTATTCTGTGTTCCTTTCTCCATTTCTTGTTGTGAAAGTGGACACTCTGGACTTGCTGGCAGGGGTGATGGCCCTATGGGAGGGTCTTGAAGGGCCACATTTGGGACTGTCTTTCAGTCCTGCTCCCCAGTGTTCACTCCCCAGTCCTGGCCACAAGAATCTGAATTTTTTGAGGGAGAGTGTGGAATTCCTTGGTAGTTTTCAGCTCATGACTCAATCATGTTGCTTCTCAGCAGCTTAGTCAGACAGCTCAAACATGGAGGCGATTGCTATGTTGAGGAACCATTTCCTGCTAACAGTTATGATGTTTTTTTTTTAACTGAGTGATATCACCTGATTTAGGTCTGTAAGTAGTCCCTCCCCCCATAAGAATGGGTTTTAGCAATGGGAGGTCATGGGTTATAAGTGGTCAACATAGGAAGAGGCACTGTATTAAGGTCTAGGTATACCTAAAAAGCATTCAGAGAATATTTGACATGCTGAATACAGACTCTGCTTAAAGATTTCCTCCAAAGGACCCAGAATATGAGGTGCCTCGAACGGGAGGTGGGGAGCTGGGAATATTTTAAGGGGAGGAGTCCTGTCTCAGGGGCTTTCCCGCACTTGCTCTTGCCTGGATACTTTAGTATACGTGGACTGTGGGCATGACTTAGTAGTAAGACATTTGCTTAGGATGTGCTAGGTCAATGCTAGTTCTATCTCATGCACTGACAAAAAAATTACAAAGACACACACACACACACACACACACAGACACACACACACACACACACACACACACACACACACACACACACACACAAAAAAAAAAACTTCAAAATCCAAAAGAAAGGGATAAGGATAGACATGACCCAGTAATGTCAGTATTTAGATTCCTGGGGGGGAAAAAAACTTCCTTTGATGTTGACCCAATTCCTAAATGGGTAGAATAATGGAATGCTTCCTAGAGATAGGCATTAACTGCAGATATAATACTTTGGAGTTTAGTTAGTCTAGGACAGTGACTAAAATGGCTGTCCCCAAATACACTCTAAGTTAAAGGATGATGATCCAGAAAAGACTCTGAGCTACCCTTTCTAGTCCCTTTATTTTTCAGATGGGAAAACTGAGGTTTGGAGAGATTATGGTGACATATTCAAGGGGACACTGACATTTAGCATCAGGATGAAGGCTGGGGAACAATGAGGATTCTACTGCAGTGAGGATGTTTCTAGATGAAGCACTCTGGTCCCATAGGAACCACAGTCTGGTTTGGGAAGGATGCAGTCCTTAGCAGTTTTTGGATGTGGTTGCAGTTTGAGCTAGACTTTGACTAGATAGGAGATTTTAATTGCCAGGACTGGGTCAATTGAAAAATCTTACTTTTTTTTTTTTGAAGGTAAGGAGGAGAATGGAAGGGCTGATATAGAACAAACATTTCATAGGAAAACAAGCTGTTTATGCAAAGAGGAAGAGCTCCCACATCTTTGCCCTGCTTTATCTCCATTCTGGAATCTTAGCTGTCCCCTCCCCCCATGCTTGTCTTTGCAAAGGAGGAGAAAGGTGGGCTCAGACACAGAAGGAAGAGCCTATGTGGGAGTGGGAAGAGCCCTGTAGCATCGCAGGATCTTGACTAAGTCCCAGCTGTGCACTTTGGGAACTGCGCAGTCTTGAGCCCTTTTAGTTCTCTGGGCTTCTGTCCTTAAGATGGCATAGAAAGAACAATGAGTGCACAGAACACAGCTAGTGCCCCAGAGATAATGTGCTGTGACCAAGTCTGATTCACTTGTGTTCAGAAAGACTGGAGGCTAATATAATTCCAGAAAGGGGCCAGGAGAAGCTATGGAGTGAGGTACCATCATTCATAAGTTTCTAGAATTTCTTTTTGGGTCTCTGGATAATGACATTCACCACCTTGTTGTTTATACCTCAGGGACATTCCTCAGAAATTATAGTGAGAAGTTAACCCTTTGCTTCTAGTGGCATCTTTTTTGTTTTTTTATATATATATAAAGAATTCCATATATATGGAATATATATCTTCTCTTCCCATGCTGTCTGAGGACCAGAGCCATAAGAAGTCCCTGGCAGAGCCTTGCCCAAGAGTGAATTGTGGCAATATTAATAGTAATTGATTATGTGTTTATCCCATGCTGAGTGTTCCAAGGCAACCTCATGAGGAGAGCACTGGTGTTGTCCCCATTTGCAGATGAGAATATTGAGGCTCTGCAGGTGTTTTGTAACTTGCTTAACTTATATGTTCAGTGCCAGTGCTGGAATGAGTCGGATCATCTGTGCTCTTAATCTCCTCCTCACACTGCCTTTCTTTTAAAAAAATCCATCCATCCTTCTATCTATCTATCTATCTATCTATCTATCTATCTATCTATCTATCTATCTATCTATCTATCTATGTGTGTGTCTGTGTGTGTGTGTGTGTGTGTATGTGTGTGTGTGTGCGCGTGCACGCGTGCGTGTGTGTGTGTGAGTATCTGAGGATACAGTGTTCCTGTGGAGGACCAAGGGTGATTTCAGGAATCATCATCCTGGATGCTTCTACCTCCTTTTACTTCGCTCTGGGATTTCCCAGGCTTCACCCACCAGAGCCAGAAATGCAGACCCCTGCTGTTTCTGCCTGGCATTTTTACATGGTACCTGGGAACTAACGCAGGACCTTGTACTTGTGAGGCAGTCATAATCGTTGAGCCATCTCTCCAACCTTCACACTGCCTTTCAAGCACACGAAACAGCGATCAGGGAGGTCTGGGGCATAAGAGCTCCAGACTTTCATGATGAGATGCTGATAGAGGGAGCAGAATATGTAGGCAGAATTGGGTGTCCCAAATGGTCATATTGGACAATGGATGCCTGTTTAAATGAATGACACGTTCTCCTTTCAGGCTTTGCTCTTGTTGGCCTGAATTGTTAGTCTCCCTTTTCCCCGCCCTATTTATACTGAACTATTTATACTGAACTATTGCTGAGATTGGTTCATGTTGGCGTGTGCCCCAATCTGTACCCCAATCTTTCCTGGTCCCACAGTCTTTTGATTGTTGGATGTTAGTGGTGGAATGTACTGTGGGGGTATCTCATTCATTCTTCTGCCTCACCTATAAGTCTCTCTGCCATCTTGGCAGGATGGGTTGAAACATCTCAGGGTTGAGCCACTTTACACATTCATAAGATTGTTGTTAGACTCAGTCCCAAGGATGCCTGGCAGTGATTTCAGCTGCTGGTTTACTCGGACCATTTGGTCTGTCTCTTTGTGACCATTCTAAAGGCAGAGGGAACTATTTCAAAAGCATGCTTGAATTCAAGGACTCTCAGCCGTGGTCCTATTGATGCTTTAGGATGCGTAAATCTGTTTTGCATGCTATGCACTTTAGGATCCTGGGCAGTATCCCTGTCTCATGTCTGTTTGATGCCTGAGCAGCCCTTCATCCTTCGTGTGAACAACCAAAAATATCCCAGACAGATATGCCTTGGGGATAAGGGAGAACAAATGCACCTGGCTGAGTCACTTTCCCAGAGGGCCGGTCCTACCCCAGCTTCTAGAGTTATTGGCTAGAAAACCTTTCCTTTGCCCTTTGTTGCTGACTCGGCCCGGAGGCCATTTCCTGGTCCTAACAGTACCTTGGTTCCCTCGGGGCAGAAGCGTGGTGGTGAGCTGCTTGCTCCTTGAACTCACCTTGCTCTTCTCCAGGTTGAGGGAGGAGGAGCTAGCTGCTTCCTACAGCACACTCCTGTTTCTCCTGCTGTCTCTGGCCTTGTGAGTAGAGGCGGCATGTGGGACTCTGTTAGGCTGAGAACACGTTTCCTGCCTGCAGTTCGCTGTCCCTTGTCCTGTCCCTCCCACCACAGTGCATTGCCTCTCGACATGTGGACGCTGGGCCCAGTAATGATCAAAGGTCATACCTAAGGGTAGATCTTCTGCCCCCAAGCTGTGGAAAGACCTAAGAAGAGATGCCAGGACTCTTGTCTCGCTGTTCTGTCTTCACCTGCGTAGAAGGCTTTGTAAATTGCCCTGTTCTCTAAGACCTGGCTCACGCATGTGTGGGCTGCAGCATCTGCCCTTTATTCCAAATGCAATGCAATACCTGTGTCCCAGGCTCACATCTTCCCTTCCTGAATTTCTGTTTCTTCTTCAGCGGTATGGCCAGAAGACGGACAGTATCTGTCGTCTCAGATTGGACCAGTCTTGGCATCCGCACCGTGCGCAGCTAGAGTTGTCTGGGAAAATGTTGTCCACTCAGCTCTATTATCTTCTCCTTCCTTTCATGCTCTGCTAACAAGCCTCTCTACCTGACGGTGTCAGAAGGTCTAAACGGTGGGACCTCCATCGACAAGCCATCTGGAAATGCAGTTGCTCCATAATTAAATTCTTATGTTAGAAAAGTCTTCATCAATCAGGCAGATGCTATCAAACTGTCTTCGTCTGATGTGTGCAGGTTGCAGGAAGATGTGGTAACATGTGGTAGGGTGTGATGTTCTTCACAAGATGTGCCAGGCGAATTTTATCCTGTTACTGGTATCCCCACTTTTTTCCAGTAATAGTTTCTTTTTTTTAAGCTGTGGAAAAGAGGTTTCTGAGCCCAAGGACCACTCAATAAAGCATGTTTGGGATTATATTGTGGGGGAAATCAACGCTGTGGACAGGAAGAGTGAGGGAAACAGGCCTGACTCACCTTGACCTACTTCGTGGTTAAGATGAAGGCTCTACAAAGACAGTCTGTCTTTCTGAACTTCAGTCTTGTCGGCCTATAAAGTTGGATATTTGGGTTCACGCAGACTTTCAGAACATTAATGAAAGGTAAATGAGACAAGACATGCTTTTTCAACTTAAAAAGAATGCACAAAAGATATGGATGAATCGATTGGGGCACTCACCATGTGTGAGGCTGTGTGCTGTGGGAAGGTATGGCATCCAGAGAAGGTAATGGGTAGAGTTTAGAAGAATATTGAATCATTCACCTAAGATGCTGAGGACTGTTATCTTAGCAAAGGTGTCTTCAAGTGGTGTCTTGACTGGAGAGGAAGACCCTCTAAACCTTAACGAGACCTTAGAGATAGTGAGTTGAGAAAGTATCTCTGCCTTACCCATCCCTTCACTGGATAGAGACCCCACACACACCTCAAAGCAGGAGGTGATAGGGAGAAAATTTTGCCAGTTTACTCATATTAAGATGCTGCCTAGGGCCCAATGGATGGGCAGTTGCAGTCTCTGTCTTTGGATTTGCAAAGTTTCCTGACAGTGTTGGGGTTTCAGGGGTGTACCATAGAGCAGAGGCCACTGGGTTTACAGGGGTTAGAGGAAAGTCTGCAGAGAGACAGTTGGGCCATGCTGCAGTGGTCCCGGAAGCTGAGAGAAGATGATGAACTAAGGAGGTTGCTTTTGAAATGTGATGAGGGAAAGAAGGGGATTGTTAGGGGATTGGGATCAAATCTGTTTTCCAGAAGTGCCTAAACCTATGAAGCCTTTCTGGATTTGCAGAGCATAGTTTCATTGCCAGAGCATTCTGTCCCCTCGGGGCACAGGCCTTGAATTCTTGCAGTTCTGCAGGTGCTCGCTGTCTAAGCCTAGCAGGTCATAAGACGAGCTTTGTGCTGCCTTCAGCATCTCAGGGCCACTCTAGCCACTGCTTGGGTTGTGAGAAGTCCACTGTTTCTTCAGAAGGTCTATTAACTAAGTAGTCACAGTGGACACCCTAATAGGGTTGAATTGTTCGAGGGGGAGGGAGAGACCAGACAGCTGCTCAGCAGCTGGTTGAAAACTGTCTTTCTGAGCATGCGTGTTTGGGACTGTGGGAAGCAGATTGTTACAGGGGCTGGCAGTGTGCAAGACAATAGAAATTGGGTCCATCCTTTGTCTTGGCCATCACCAGGCAGTTTCTAACATGGTGGACAATAATTGGATCCTTCCAAGCACCCTGGGGAATCTTGTGCAGCTCTGACACCTGCTTTGGCTTTCCTAAGAAATGAGACTCGCTTTGACTTCCTGCGGTGCCCTTACTTCCCTGCCCACTCCCTAGTCTCCATCGGAACTGACACAATCCTGAGATGGTGCTTCTGTTAGGGTGAGAAAATATTCATAACCCAGGGAAGTAACCAAAATCTAGGGTTGTGAGAGTACTGGGGGTGGCATGCAGAGAGCTGCCAAGACTTCAGAACCTATAAAACTGGCTTCTGTCCCACACATTGTGGTGGGTTCTGTTCCCTCTGTCCCTTCGCCTTTCAGTGTCTGTCCGTTAGTACAATCTGACAGACCGGGAAAAAAGCTGTTTCTACCCTTTCTCTGAGACTAAGAGTGGGTGATGCTTTGGGCTCTGTCTTCCTGCAGAGGAGGGAAGAACAGACACAGGGTGAGGAGACAACTTAGGTATCGTGCTTGTTAAAATATTGAAAAGTCCAGCTTATGCCCTTGCTGTTAGGCTCTAGTCCTTGCAGTGAACGTTAATGTTGCACAGGACTCTGTACTGTTTACTCTCAGGACTGGTGGGTGCCACACTGTTAAAGTGGTTTGGGATTTTTCTGCCTCTTGGAGATTGTTCCAAGGCTCTTGACTACAGATACTGGTATTTCCTGTTGCTTTTATTTCCCTTATTAAGAGAAAAATGATACATGTCAAAACCCTATCACTCTTCTGCCCAGTCCCATGTCACTGTCACTTTGTCTGCACAGCCTATCATAGTTAGAATGTGTCACCATCTTCTTTGCCTATGTAACATTTGGCTTATCCTCCCATTGTATAACTTATATACATCTAACCTTTTATAGCAGTGCTTTGCAAAATGGAAAATATTGCTAACTGCCCTCTAGGACATTTGTCAAGAAGCTGCAACAGCTCTGGCCGTCACAAACAAAGAGATGTTCCTGACATTTAGTTAATGGAGGCCAGAGGTACTGCCCCATCCTTCAGTAAGCAACAGTTCTTCCAACATGGATTTATTGGGTTCAATGTGTTAAGAATAACAAGGTTAAGAGATCGATGGGTCTTGTTCTGAGAAGACTCCCATGTCTCCATGTCGGCTTAGTTCCTTCTCTGTGTTGCTTGTGTATAGGATGCTGCCACTTGTGTCTTATTCCACATGACCCACTTCTTCCTATCTTCCAGGGGAAGATAGTGCATTCCGTTGGACAAGAAGAAGGACAGAATGAATTCATTTCATTAATCTAAATCAAATCGAAGAGCACCTAAGCTACCTTACAAATCATTAGGCAAATGTACTAATCCAGAGCCGAAGCTAACGCTTTCTCTGCTTTCTGTCAGGAAATGCACTGGGCCAAGTTCCAACTCACCTGGTGGCCCAGAGCAAGTTCCCAATAAGTTAGATACAGGGCTTAAAGACAAGGGTGACAGTTGCAAAGACTTGTAAATTGTGGCAGGGAAGAGACTTAGCTCTTCATTTGTCATGTATCTCTGTGACATCGAGAGTAATTCCCTGATCTTGTCACTAGTAAAGAAGCTGGGACTGATCGCTAGCACTGCCAGACTGCAAGACTCTCATGTGAAGGATGTGGGAAAAGTATCGAACTGCTCAGAATTGATCCTAAGAACAGTATATGAAGCAGAACTTCCCAGTACTTTCACCTGGGAGTGAACTGAGGTAATGTTCACATGTAACTGTGGTAGGGAGAGTGGGAAAGGCACTGGATGGGGATTTCCACCGCCCCATGTCCCATCCTTCTGCTCTGCAGCTAGACAGGGCCAAAGCTTGTTCTACCAGGCTTGTTTTAAAGGTACTCCACTTTGAGGAGCCCAGGCAAAGCAGAAAGATGCAGAAGCTAGCCTCTTCTCTGGCTTGTTAACAAAGGCAGCTGATTTATATTTTAGCCAACCCCTTTTATCTCAAGGCCAACATTCTGAGTCTACTTTTAGCCAAATTTGTAAATAGGAATAATCCGTTCTTACATAAGAATTAGGGGCTGGACCTGCCCAGCTCATGCGCCTTTCCTCCAGATGCATTAATAGCCTAAATGCATTGTGTCATTCCCCCTAGTAACAGTTATCCTTAACTATTGCTGTGAGAGAATATTCAAAGTCCAGCAACTTAAGGGAGAAAGGGAGATTTATTCAACCCACAGTTCCAGAGGGTGAGAAACAGACTTTCACAGCGGAAGTGACATGGCTGGTGGCTGAAGCTGGAGAGAGGCTAAGTCACGGCAGACATCCAGTAGGCTAGCAGGCGACCATGAAGACTGGAGAGTCTCTCTTCTCAGTCTTCTGTTCTGTGGTTCCTTTTAATCTGATCTGCTACTGGGAGGTTCCAATGAAATCTAGAGAGGTTCCAAAGGGATCTAGGGCTGGTCTTTGTGTTGTAAATGCATTGATTCAGATAATCTCTTTAGGTGGTCTCAGATGATCGTAGCTAATGCCAGGTGTGTGTGGTTGACACCTCTTCACCAGCATTTCTACTCTACAGTTGACAACACTGAGGCACAGGAGCGTGGTGGCCACACTCAGAAGCCGTGCCCTGTCTCTTCTAGAACATGGCTGCATCCTTTTCTTTGGCGTCATCTTAGCCCTGTCCTGCTTTGCACCCTTTCCATCATGTCTTGCTTTGCCTCAAGATTTGAAGCTATCTTTCCACTGTGCACAGTGAGTTCTAGGTTTCTTGTGTTTCTCTTGGACAAGATTAGAATTCAGCTTGTCTTCTTTTCAAGATTATATTTTCTGCTCCAGAACAACCTGCTGTTCCTCAGCTGCACTCCTTGGTCTAAAATTATAAGAGGATTACCTAGCTCTGAGGCAGCTGCTATTTCTATGTCCTGGCAGAAGTAGATACCAGAAAATGTAGCTACTATGAAACCAGGGGGTGGAATGTTGCCTGTACGGTGGCAAATAAAGCTGCGGTGGCAAATAAAGCTGTTTTCCTTTATGGCCCTAGTCAAGATGTGTCTAATTTGGGGCCTCTTTTATTGGGTTTACCTTCTATCTGGGGAGGTTCTTCTTTTCTCCCTAATTGACATTTTTTTAAGGGACATAAACTTCTAAAGGTGAGTAATTTCTCTAGCTGTTCATTGTGATTAGTAAACAAAGAGAGTGATAAACAAAAGCAGCTATTGGGCCAGGATCTGTGTTTGAATCACAGGAATGAGAAATGTCTCCATCTAGGAGATGCTTGTTTGTTTTATTTCTTTCCTAAGTAAAAGAGATCCAGCAGGTAATACCAGGAAAAGAAATGATTCTGGTCATAGTCCATTTCTCCAAATAGGCACACATTCATATTCAACTCACATTTCTTGCCATGTGATTATGTCAATTTCTTTTCAAACTCATTACAGCCTTTTCCATCAGCTGGACAAAATAAATGAGGCCAGGGTATACAGATTTGTCCAGGGATGTGCCTAGTAAGCAAGACTAATAAGTCTAAGTGTGGTATCCAAATCTAGCACCTATTATCATAGGCATTTATAATTAATAAATGCTTATTTTCTTGGCAGGACAGAAATAGATTACAAGAAGGGGTTTGGAAAGAGAGACATGCTATGTCGTGAAGTACTCAATGTACTTGACTTTCTGGAAGCTGCACAATCCAAATTGGTCACAATGTGGTAGGCGGTGAGAGGACGGTGCGCTGCTCCCGGGACCGTCCTGCGGGTTCATGTCCAGGAGCAGGTTAGAGTCCTAGGTCACTTGGCTTTACTTCCCTCGAGCCCATAGTCCTTTCACAGTGGATAATTTTTTTCATGTTCCTTAAGGCTACGCAGGCCAGGCTAATTTTTCGTACATCTCTCTGACCTTCATCTACCTTCTCTTCCTTTTACTGTCTGTTCCTTTCTCCCCATTCCTCAGAGAAAATAGGTCTGTCACCACCACTGGACTCTCCCTCTTTGTATTCTGTGGTCTCCCTTGCTTCCTTTCTCTTTCCTTCCTACCCGCTTGGCTGACTTTTCATGTCATACTCTTGAGAAGGCCTTTTGCATCTCTTAAAAGTTCTTTTAAAGCACATTTCCGTTTAAGGTTAACTGAGGTTATTGACTGTCCCCTCCACTTCTCTACCTGATCTAAGGCTCCCACATTCCTTTTGCTTTGGTTGGGTCACACGCTGGCCTACATTGTTCCTGGAATTAGCAGTTCCTCCTGCTTTTTGGTAGTTCGCATGTAGACCCTTCAGTTTGGAAACTGCCTTTGCTTCCCAAGTTACCCAGGAAACTTTGGGGACCTGTTGCCATGGAGATGATGGGGGGTATTGACTAGTACCTTTCTCAGGCAGTCTTATGCAACCTGCCCTCTTTCCTAGATTGCTGGGATGCTGCATGGAGGTTTCTTAAATTAATTCTGTCAAAATAGCCTTTGAATTCTTTTGGAGCACCCCCCCCTCTTTTTCTTTCTTTTTTTTTTTTTTTTTCTTTTTCTTTAATCTCCTGAGATACAGACTGTTCAAGAAAAGGGTTGGGAACAAAGACAACACAGCCCTGGAGAGAACTTGGAGAGAATTTAGAGAAAAGTGTGAAAATGATTAACGGGCTGGATAAGAAGCAAGAGGGATAGAGAAGGCTGACAGGTGACTAGAAAGAGATTTTGACCTGTGAAGGTTAGGCCTGTGCAGGCTGGAGACCGAATGGCAAGTTCTTGCAGCAGAAATGAATTAGGTGCAGAGGGACTGTCTACATCAAGAACTTTCTAGCAGAACAGAGAAGGAAGCTGGAGACTTTGCAAAGAAACCTACCTTCCTGGGGATGTGAGGCCAACACTAGAATGTCAATGGCAGTATCTGTATCTCCTCATGGGGTGAGTGAGCACATGGAAAAATTAGTTTCCTAAACATGGTTTGTGCCATGTACGTGTAGTCCTGGCTACTCCGGAGGCAGAATGAAGATTGCTTGAGTCCAGGAGTTTCAACCTAGAAAACACAGAAGACATTGTCAAAAGGAAAGAAGGAAGGAGAGAGGGAAGGAAGAAGGAGGGAGGGAGAGAGGGAGGGAGGGAGAGAGGGAGGGAGGGAGAGAGGGAGTGAGAGAGGGAGGGAAGGAGAGAAGGAGGGAGGGAAGGAGAGAACGAGGGAGGGAGGGAGGAAGGAAGGGAGGGAGGAAGGAAGGAAGGAAGGAGGGAGGAAGGAAAGGAGGTCTATGATTCTGTGGTTATGACTCAGTGGCAGAGCACTTGCTTTGTATGCATGATACCTGAGGTTCAATACCTAGTACTCACCTACCCCTTCCCCCAATAAAAGGAAATTTAATTTCCTGGCCTAGATTTTCTGGTTTTAAATTCATGTACTTATGAGTCTGGTCACTGGTTCTATCCCAAGAAGCATGTCTAACTCATCGGGAACTGTTGCGAGAAGTAGTGGAACCTTTAAGAAGTAAGGCCTAGTGAGAATTATTTGAGGTCGCTGGGATGGTATTCTTGAAGGGAACTGTGGGTCCCTGGTCTCTTTTTTATCTTGCTTCTTGTCTATGAGGTGAGTACTGTAGCTCCTCCACATATGTCCACCATGATGTGATACATCAACACAGTTTCAAAGTAATAGGCCAACCAACCATGTATCAAAAGTTTGGTCCAAGCCTTTTTCCATTATAAGTTGTGTTCTAGTGATAGAAAGCTTTGTGACACAAGAACCATGCGCCAGCTGTGTGGAGACAGAGAAATAAACCCCTCCTTAAATGATTCTCACTGTCATCTCCTATCCAGAAAGCTCTCACCATCCATGAGTTTTTCCAGAACCCAAATCACTGTTGCCCCGGTGGCTCCATGTAGTGTCCTTACCTCACTGAAATGGATGCATGTTAGGCCAGAGTTGCTCTGTAGCTCTGTAGAGCTCTCAAGTCTCTTTTTTGTATGAACACAAAGTTGCTTGCAAGAGAAACATCCAGTCCCCCCCACATTTGCTATGGGCAGTTTAGTGACATTCACGTAGTAGCTTTTTGATTTTATTTTTATTTTTTAGTTGTGTTTTATGTCTCGTGATTTTTTTGCCTACTCAACCCCTTTCTTAGCACTTCTACTTCCCTTCTAATGGCCCCCTGTCTACTTTTATAGTCTGTATACACTCCCTTCTCACAGCTCCTTATTTACATACAAACATTGAAAATTAGATTCTGAATATGATAAAGAACGAATTATTTTCATCTTTCTGGGACTGTGTCACCTCACTTAATTTAGTACTTTCCAGTTCCATCCAATAATTTCTTAACATCTGAACAAAATCCCATTATGTGTATGTGTCACATTTTCATTATCTTTCATTCTTTTGCTGATTGGCATCCAGAGTGGTTCCTTTTCCTTGCGGTAGAGTGCAGCAATGCAGATGTATATGTAAGTATCTCCCTAGTAGGTTATCAATTCTTTAGGGCATATGCCCAGGTGTGCTTTATGTGCGTCATATGGTAGTTCTATTTTAACATTTTTGAGGAACTTACACTGATTTCCATAGTGGTTGTACTAGTTTATACTATCATCAGCAGTGGATAATGTTTCCTCTTTCCCCACACCCATGACAGCATTTGTTGTCATTTGTTTTCTTGATCATAGCCACTCTGACTAAGGTAAGATAGAATCTCAAATTTAATTTGCATTTGCCTGATGGCTAAAGATATTGAACATTTAAAAAAATGTTTCCTCTTTTGAAAACTCTGTATTTATTTCATTAGGTCATTAATTTATTGACAGCTCTTTTTGTTTGTTTTGGCATTTAGTTTTTGAGTTTCTGATATTGAGTGGTAATTGGTCTGAAGGCCTGAAATAGAAACAACCTGGGAAAGGGCTGGTGTCTTCCTAGATCCTTAGCAGAGATTTTCCCTTCCGATCAGTTTCTCTGGAAAATAAAGCAGCTGGACTAGATCAGGTAAGTATTATCTTCTCTGCCTCTGTGTCTACTGAATGAAGAACTTTTTGAAAGATGCATGATAGGAATGCTTGGAGGGCTGGCTGGGGAATGATCTCTTGGTTTCATTTGTTTTTACCCTGGTGGGTACTTAATCACTATAGTAATAAGCTAAAATGGCAATAATTAACTTTGTTTCTGAGTTATTTGGGACCAGGTAAATCCTCCTGAAAGCAACCTGCTTGAGACACATCGATATCTAGATGAAAATACTAGACTTTTCAGTCTCCTGTAAACCTAGACTCCTTGCATTTAATAGTTACAAGCTTAAAGCATGTGAATTTTATGTTTCAGTGTGTGGAGGACTCCTTATAAAAAGAAGGTCGAAACAAAAAATCAGGAGCCTCTGACTCATTAGGTATGGGGCTGCCATCCCACCCTATTGACTCTTTTCCTTTTGGCAGTTTTTGGCTGATAGAAAGCCACAATTACTTTTTGTTTCATTCATGCAGATAAACCAATTTTTACTATATACTATAGGTTCCAGGCAAGACAGGTTAGATGGTAGGATCCAAGGTAAAAAGCAAAGAGCTTTTAGCTAAGTATGTAGCTCAACCATCACATGATGAAGTAGAGTAACACTCTTTGGTCTCAATTTCTTTGTTTGTCAATTAGAATAAAAAAGCTCTTGATTTCTGGCTCAATGGGTCCCTCTATATATTAAAACTTCAGAGCTGCCATAGTGTGTGTGGGAGGAGCAGAAAACTGACCTTCGGGCTGGAGAGATAGCTCAGTGGTTAAAGTTCTTGACACAGGAGGAAAGGACCAGTTCCCCATATCGGGATGAGTACAGGGGCCTGTCTGTAATTCTAACCCTGGAAGGTGGAGCCTGGGAATCATGGCATGCTGGTTAGTGGGACTAACCCTGCCAGTGGACTCTAGGTTTACTTAGAGACCAGCCTCCAAAGAATAAGATGAAAGATTGACTGAGATGATTCTTGCTATCAGTCTCAGGCTTCATGTATATATGCAATCATGAGCACACATGCCTGCACAAGCACTTTCACCCACACATGCAAACATGCACACCCCTCCATGCACATATATACAAAAAAACAATCTCCACCTCACAGACTGTTATGGTTTGCATAGAAATGTCCCTCATTGGCTCCTGTGTTTAGTGCTTTGTCCCCAGATGACATTACTATTTGGAGAGATTCTGGAAACTCTAGGAGGTGGGGCCTACTGAAGAACGTGGGTCACAGGAGGCGGCCTGTTAAAGGTTATATCTAGATCTAGGTCTCTTCCTCACTTCTCTGCTTCCTTACGCCATGAAGTGAATAGTTTCTTTTGCTACTCATTTCTGCTGTCATTATGTTCTGCCCAAGTGTGTTGGACCAAGTGATCATGATCTGAATTCTATAAAACCATGAGCTAAAATAAATCTTTTGAGCCTGGGTAATGGTTCAGGGGATAAAGTGCTTGCTGCGCAAGCCTGATAACTGGAGTTCCTGTGTGAAAGCAGGATGCAGTGTTAACAGTATCCGTAATCTCTACTGTGACACAATGGTGTGACACAATATCTACAGAAACTTGTGGGCTAGCTAGGCTGGTTTATGAAATGTAGAAGAGACCCTCCCCTATCTCTAACAAGGAAGAAAGGGTGTGAAATGATGCCTGAATGTTGTTCTCTGACTTCAAAACACACACACACACACACACACACACACACCTTTCTTTTAAGTTGTTGTCTTATATGTTTTGGTCATAACAATGCAAAAATAGAAAATACACAGGCTTCTAATAAGTAGTACATGCCATAATTATAAGGTGCCTTTGTTTAGTACCTAACACATAGTAGATGTTTCAAAGTATCATGCTGGACCGTGCTGGTAGTCAAATGCAACATTAGCCCAGGCTTAAGCATGTACCAGGCAACAGGACTGTGTGTCTCTTCAGAGTCAAGGCCACATATACATCTACCCCAGTCTACGCTTCCTCTGTGCTGTGCTCTGAGGATATGCAAATAAATACTGTACAACCTCCACCCTTCAGAGCCTTTATGTGAGCTGGGATTATCTTGGTGTCCTGGGATGAGTCCAAACATAAAACATGTGCTACTGCTATTTACTTTTATGGTAGAAGTGGGAGGTGGGGAGCATATTGGATACAAATAGACTTCTTGGGCACAATCACTGGACCTGTAGTTAGGAAGTCCCCTTCTTTTACCTCTCTGAATCCTGCATGTTTTTCATCTTTGTGCTCACTGAAGTCCTTCCTCATTTGTTGAGCCATTTAAGCTGTTCCATCCAATCCTTGACATTTCAATGAGCCTATTTCAAGACTGTGCAGCTCAGGGCTGGCCTGCTCTCCCACAGTATATATGTGTGTGTGTGTGTGTGTGTGTGTGTGTGTGTGTGTCCGTGTCCTCTCCATCTGGACTGGGCTTTTCTGGAAGAAAAGATAAGCTTACCCACACTATGTAGAATATTTCGTAAGGACTTAGTGTTTATGGAGAGAAAGAAGAGTTTGCAGGTTAAGAAGTTTTTCCTTAGTAGGGTGTAGATGTCATACCAGTAGTCTGTGGCTTCAAGTGGTGGAGTGAGTCAGAAGGAGAAGGTGGGACTCAGTGAAGTACAGCCTTGCCTTATGGTGCACACAGACTTGGTCTAGACTCTCCCTATGGCCACAGTTTTGCCTGACAGACACAGGTATATATACCCCTACTTATACCCTTAAGGTGTGGACTACATGGGAAGTAGTTTCTGGTCCTGTGAAGGAAGATTCCTCATCATAACCCTCTTGGAAACTATACTGCACTGGCAGTCAGAGGCAACATTGGACCCAGAGGTGAACAAGAGCCAGGCAATGGAACTGTGTGTCTCCTTTCATCAGAAGTTTCACACATTCTCCTGTTAGCTCTCTAGAGAGATACTATTCAGTTAGAAGCCACCTACTGGTCTAGGGTTCATGTCTTCTCCTTATTCAGGTGTGTTGTTATTAGGCCAGAGATAAGATAGCCTAGAACTTCTTATAGAAGCCTGCTTTTCTTCTGTAATCCACTTGTGGAAGCTAAAAAAATATTGAGGACCATGGGTCTTAAGCAAATAAGAGTAAACTAGTTGGCTATCCAAATTATTCTTTTATCTCATTTTACCTCACTACTGTGAAGAAAACTATTTTTTTTTAAATTAAAACCTAAAGATATCTTAAAATTTATTTAAAGATTTTGTTACTTACAGTGAATATTTATGCTTTATCTTGTTTCTAAAGACTAAAAGTCCCATTGTCTTTCTATTGATTTTTTTTTCATTCGGGCTAAAGTTATCTTGGTTATTGTCTATCAATGTTCATTGAAAATGGTGATGAGATATTCCTTGTGAGAAGGACATGACTTTAGAGAATTAGTAAAATAGAAACTGCAATTCTTGTTTCATCTACTATTGCCAAAGCTACACATAAAGCTATTAACATAAAATTGCTTGTAAGTTTCAACTTTTGAGACTGACTATGAAGCATATACAAGGCAGCAGACTATATTAAGATCAGAGCTGTGTGATCATTGAATTTGGGCTTCCTGCCTTTCTGTACTACAGCAACACGTGTATTTCAAGTGTGCTTTTGGAGTAAATTCTAAAATAAATTGGCTCGTTATGCACTTTAAAAAAATATTGAGGAAAACCTTGGGAATTGCTCTCCCCTCCAAATCATTTCTATAGCCCTACTTTATAACATTGTATAATCTTAATTTTTTGCAATAAAGTTATTATAAATTTTAATTAAGATATCATGGCTTGAATGCATATTTTCTCCCGCAAGCTTATGTGTTTGACTATTTCGTGTCCAGCTTGTGGTGTTGTGTGGGAAGCTTATGGAACCTTTAGGAAATAGAGCCTTGTATGCATTGGGACACATGTCACTGGGGTCAGGTTTTGAGGTTTGATAACATGATCCCACTTCCTGATTCTCTTTTCTTTTACTGAGTATGGCTTCAAGGTATACCAGCTGACTTCCTGCACTCTTTGCCATGCCTTCTCTGCCTGCCACCGTGCATTCATCACCATGATGAACTCTTACTTCTCACCACCCTGGAACGATAAGCTGAATAATAACCTTCTATACCTTACATTTCTTAGGCCAGAGTATTTTACACCAATGAAGAGTAACTGGAACAACAATTTTTGAGGCTTTTCTGAGAGCTACCACACAATTCAAGATTCGACAGTAATGACCGTGGAGCGTGTCTTGTTTGTAAGGTGCAGCTCTAGGGAAGAGGTTGGAGTGAGGCCTCATGTCACTGAAATCTGCATGATTGTGTAGCCCACACTCCTGAAGATGACAGCCTGGTGTTGAGACTTTGTGTGAGCAGAACTTCAGTTATCCTGAAATAGTTGCAGAGTCAAAATAGTCTTATCTTCAGCTAGCAGGAAACAAAGCATCTAAATGTCCTCTCTCTGTAGACCTCTAAACTTTCCAGCTCATGAAAGACAGAGACATAGTGACAGACAGGGTCAGTGAATAGGCTCAGTTCTGGTCTAAGAAGAATTCAGTTCGTGAAGAATTCTTTGGAATAACGTGGTCAGTTGCTGAGGCTGCCTCTTCTTCACTAAAGCCTGGACCATGGTGTGCGCAAGCATCCTGTAGACTCTAGTTTCACCTAGAAAGTTAGTTCCACAACATAATTCTCTATTAGGCAAAGATTTGCAGGTAATGCTGAGAACACCTGTACAATGGCTGTGAATAGAATGGAAGGAGGACAAGAATGCCTGGGACCATGCACTTGAAAATGGCATAGACTTGAAGTAGAAGAAAAAAGGCATATAAGAAATAATTGCAAAAGGCATTCAGAGTATCTACTTGCCCTAAAAAAACCCAGACCATTTTGCTCAGTTTTATAGTAATGCTGGAGGATCCTCTTAGTATTTTCTGAGCACTTCCAAGAGTGCCAAAGTAAAGTTATGGAATATATGTAGAGTCAGAAGTAAATGATATACAGGCTCTGCCAGAGAAAACTTGATTTTAATCCTGTCTGGTCCTCCTTAAAAGATAGTGTTTGTCAAGTTAGGGCCGAAGCAATCACATTTGGACTTTTCATGCCCTGTGCAATGTCCAACACACTATGGACCCCACAAAGTCTAGCGTTTGCTAAAGGCACTAGGATCCTTGGCGGCAAGGGATTGACAGCCACAGTAGTGTTCCCATGCTTAAAGGGAACACAGGAAATGGTTCTGGGAAATGCCACTGGGTCCTTGCACCTCATCGGAAAGGAGGACCCAGAGGAGAGTTTGGCATGCTCATTAAAGGATGCTCCAGGGATGGGAGGAGGAGGCACTGGGGGAAGGGGAGGGAAGGGGAGGGGAAGGGGACACGGGCGGTGAGGGGTTGGAGGGAGGAAAGGGACCGGTATACCTGTTAAATTTGTATGAGTGGAAATAAAAAATAATAAATATATAAAAGAAAAACATAGTGTTTGTGCTTAGAAAGAAACTAGTATGCCTAGCAGTATGCCACACCATCTTTTGTTGGGGTTAGTAAGTGCTTTGATCAGGAAAGTTTCAAAGACAGTGTTAATTTCAAAAAAGCATTGAAGAACAACTTTTATGATTTCTTGTGAAAATATGAAGAAATGTCTTTGTAGCTGATTAGCCAAAGAATGTGGTTTAGCAGATTGATAATCTGTAGATAATTCTAGTTTAATGATATGGGTTACAGGCCTAGCTTAGTCTAGCATTGGCTTTCATGGAACTACAAAAATGAGAATTACTCAATTTGTTGAGGACACCAAGTTGGGAGTAATGACTGATTCCATAAATAGAAAGAAAATGTTTAGAAAATCCAGGCTGGCTTCTTACTTAACATGACAGGAGACCAAACATGCTTGATATGCTTCCTAAGAACTTCCAAATAAAGCATTATAAATATACTATCAAGTTTGAAACTGGCAATCACACTGTAAATCAAGAAGCCTCAAAGTAAGTAAAGAACATTCCTCAAAAAGAGGGAGATTTGTGCTTTGATGGGTTTAGATGTAATTCATACATAAGAAAATCCTATAAAGACACATAAATGTATGAAAAGTCTGCAAATGCCCTAAAGGCATAAAGGTATGAGAGGTCCCCAAATACCCCCAGGAGCCAGTAATTGCATTAGTTGTTAATGGTTCTGGTGACTAAGAGGAGTCAAAAGCAAGAACCCTAAGATAGTTTTAAGCAGGTTGATGGTGATCTTGAAGCTAGTTGGATAGATTTGGGCATAACAACTGAGATAACAGGCTCAGGGATCAGACACCTGGCAGTGAATCCCGCTTCTGCCATTGATGAAGCTGAGTATGACTGATTTAACCTTTCTGAGCCTCATTAATAAAGTATAATTTCTATAAGGATTACACAGAAAGTGGAAAGTATACAATAAATTATAACTTGTATCAGCACTATTAATGTTGTTAATCAACTTAAGTACGCTGTGCCTACAAAATAGAAATTAGAGGACTATGGATATAACTAACTTAGTGGTAAGAATGCTTACTGTATCTCCAGAAAATACACACACGTGTGTGTGTGAGCACATACACAAACACACAAACACTTAAAAAAGCATTTTTAGAAGTAATTAAAATAATTATTTTAACATTTGATTATATGATAGAAATCACATGCTCTGTGTAACAGATAATAAACACCCAAACACCCAAAAATATCCAGAAGCATAAGACAAAATGGTAAAGTCAACATTTTAGCTATCATGTAAAAGGGTTAAATACCTTTATTTACCTTTATGATTAAAGTTTTAGGCTTTCAAGTTTAGGTTAAAAAAATCTATCCATATTCCATATAAAAGACACATTTGTTCTCAAAGTGATACAGAAGAGCCAGAGATTGAATTAATTAATTATTTAGGAAACATTGCAGTGATGTATTTGATGAATATATAAAGGAGTTAGTGATAAATAAACAAATCTATGAAATAGATTATTTTTCTTCTGGAAAGTTGAAAAAATGTAAAACAAAGAAACATAGTAACATATAGAAGAGATTTAGGATGCAGAAAATCATTGCCATTCACTAATAAAAAAAATCTTAGTAACTTAACTGCAACTTTCTGGAAGTATATAAATGCCAACTTTAGGTTATTTGTTATTTGTTATAAAATACAGAAAAATGTTAGTAACACTTTATTTAGTAATAACAACATTATTCTGACATCAAAGTCATATATACTATATACACAGAGGGGGAAGGGGAAGAGAGAGAGAGAGAGAGAGAGAGAGAGAGAGAGAGAATTTTAAAACAATCATGTGTGAAAATAAAGTAAAATTAAAATTGAATTAAAATTGAATACAATAGGTAAAACATTAATTGAACGCAAGGACTATCTTATACTCAGATGTGTATGTATAATACATATAATGTATCTGTAATACATCACATTATTAGGCTAAGTAAAAGTATATCATGCAACAAAAATCCAGAGTCTACTTGGAAAGGAAAACTGAGTACAGTAGAAATAGAATGATATTTAATAAGCTAAAGAATATTCATCTCAATCCAAGAGCAAACATTGATGAAACTCCTAAAGGCATTACCTTTTAAATCAAGTTCAAAATATATGTATATATTTTGTATATGTATACACACACACACACACGCACACACACACACACACGAACATGAATGGAATAGAAAAGATAAAATTGTCAATGTTTGCAAATGATATGACTATAGACCTAAAAAATCAAACTGAAAATGGATAGAACTACTAAAAGCACTCATAAAAATGGCAGGATTTGACAGATATTTTAAACTGATACAAACTGATAGTTTTATGTATCAAGATTTAGAAAATATGTCTGGAGAGATAGCTCAGTTTTAAGCCTTTGCCTTCCAAGCAAAAGGACTTGATTTCATATGTAAAAAATGCCAGATGGGAAAGACAGAGCCTGGGAAACCCCAGATCAAAGCAATAGGGGGGTAGAATAATCCAGGATGATTTCTGAAGTCATCCTTGGACCTCCACAGGCACACATAGTGCCCTTTTCTACACACACACACAAATACACACACACACGCACACACACACACGCACACATACACACGCACACACACACATCTATCCTTCCCCACATACACATACAAAAAATTAGAAAATAGAAGGGAAAATAATTATCATTTATAGTAATTATACAACTTAAAAGCCACTCTTAGAGGAAATATTAACTACATGGGACCAAATGATAATTAAATTTAACTAAAACACAAATATTTTGAGTAAGAGAAAAGGATTATACAGGAAAGACTGAGTCTTATGAAGTTGGTAACTATTCCCAAATTAATTTATAACTAAAAATATGCTAATCAACAGCTTAGAGTACTTTGTTATTTGTTCTGGGGTTGCTTGTTTCAACCTTTTTTTTTTTTTTGGTGGAAAGTGGAAAAGGGAATAAAACTGAGTAAAAAAAAATAAAGTTTTTCTGAAAGAATAAACAGGCTGATTTTACCAAAAAATATATAAAGATCATAATAAAGAAAGAACCCTCTCATGTGTGAGTGTTACCATAATGGAATGGTACAGGTTAAAGAATCAGCCAGCAAAGCACTGAAAAAAACAGCTAAGCAACAAATCTTATGAGTAACAGCTGCTGGTATAAAGAATATAAATTTTTGAAAAGATGTGACTTGTGTGAATAGAGGCACAATTTTAACAAAGCCAGAGACATCAACTAATGGGCCAGTTGAAAGGCAGGGGGAAGTCTGCATCCTTCATAAAAGGCAATGCACACATGATATGCAGCAGAGGACAAAGTCAGTCTCGTTTACAAAATCAGTTTGAAATTACCTCTAGTTGATGTATGGAGAAACACCTAAAGAATGACAGTAGGACTTTCCTTCTTTTGCAGATCCTGAGGCATGTTAGC